>VZZY01020882.1:368282-512738 GCA_013400335.1 Eurystomus gularis
CAGCATCTTAAAAGGCTTGTCTGGCTCTCCAGGAATTCCTAGTGTTGCTGTTCGCTGGTGGATCAGGAGGCAAGGCTGCGGTGTCCATGTCCCCCCTCCTCAAGTGCCTGGCCTTTAGCCTGGGTCTTGGGCACGGTGGCGGGGAGAGTAGGTAGGGATGAGCCCACCCAGAATAATGGCTTTTTTATAAAACGTTAGCTCTTTCATAGAATAATGGCTCTTTTAGAGTGTAAAATAAAAAGAAAACCTTTAAGAAAGCAACGTGGTGTATTTAACGTCAATAAGGAATTGCTACCTCCTTCCTCTCCTAGAAAAAAATTTCTAATCAAGAATGTGTTGGGTTGGAAGGGACCTCTAAAGGTCATCTAGTCCAACCCCCCTACAATAAGCAGGGAAAGTATATAAATGTATATAAAAGCCTCTATTACAACCTTGCTGCAAAAAGGACAGGTATAATTTTAAGGTCCATTAACTAATTGGGGAGAATCCTGTAGCTGGCGTAGACCCAGGCAACATGAATTTTAATAATACTGGTTACAACTACTTTTTTTCTCCTGGAAAGAGAAAGCCAGTGCCTGTGTGCCCCTTAAATATATATATAAATATGTGTGTAGCTCTGAACAGTTTTACTGAACGGTAGGGAAAAAAAAAAATGGCACTTGAACTGCCAAGGCAGGCTGCAGAAATGACCGCTCTGTTTAATTCCAGCCACAGATCTTGTTGCTGTGCTTTCCTACAAACGCAGACTGTGGGCCCAGCCTCGAGGAATTCAATCTGCGGTAGTGCCACATCTAGTTTCTGGGGAGAATGACTTAAAGCTCTGGGGCCTTGTTTCGCTCTCGGTTGAGTGTTCTCCTGCAGCCAGCACATTTAAGCGTTTTGCTGCGAGTCCAGATCGCTGCATTCGTTCAAGATGGAATAAGCCACTCAAAATCTAGCTGCGTTTTCTTCCCACAAAACTCACACTCCCTAAACAGCAGCGCATGCAGAGATACCAGTATTGCAGGTTTCTGGGACTTGTCTTTTAGGTTTGCCCGTCCTGCTCTTACGACAAACACTTGCAGAGGGAATGAGCACAATGCCACTGCTTGCACCGCGTCCAATTGTGCAGGTTTCAACCTGCTCTTTAGCTTTGGCTTCTCAAGACAAGAGTCTTGCAGTTGCAAACAGTCCCTTGCAGGTTAGATCGGACACAGATGAATAGGAGTTAGTACGTGTTGGCTGATGGAATTAGACGTGTTACCTGTAGAGGTTGAGAGCTCCTGTGCCTAAGCTATTATGAAGCTTTTATCACGGCACTGGCTGTGTTGTAATCCAGCAAGCGCTTGATCTTTTACCCGCCCAGACACTGGAGGCATTTTTAATTATCTGAGGGTTAATTTGCATGGCAGCTTTTGCTGAAACAATAAATTCATACCTCTGATTAGTTGGGATGAGTTTCTGTATCAACATTTGTATTTGGATTAAACCAAAGGAGCTTCCTACTAGCATTAAGACAAAGGGGTTGCTTCAGAGCAACTTCTAGAGTCGTCCAGCCCTAAAAACGTCTTCCACTTCTTTGCAGGGAAGGGGCAATTATAACGTGTGGTAGGAGAACATCTACTCAATGCCTCTTTGCCATGCAGGTATGAGGAGATAGAAACACCTCGTCTGATGAAAAGCATGTTTTGCAAGGCTTGGCAAATACGATGTTCACCTTGAGCCGGAGTGTTTTGCGTGTTTTAAATGTTGGTAAGGTTGGTTTTGCAACTTACCTTGTAAAACTCCAGCCGAGCAGCTAGCTGTTTATCTGTCTTAGTGAGGAATTTGGTACTTCAGTCTAGAGGGGGAACTGCTATTTCTGATGATTCGTGAAGTGGAAGCAGGGTGAGAGAATATGCCAGCAGGGGATTTTTCTCCCCAGTGCTTGTCCCTTTGCTGCTGTCATGCAGCTTCCCTCACCCCTCCAGTCTAAGGTGGGGAGGAGAACAGCCGGATCCCGACAGCACGCTTGAAGCTGGAATAAGTCCCTGGGCAGAGCAGTGGGAAGCAGAATAGAAGTTTAGGAAGCTCAGCCATGCTTGTACTGCCAGCACTGCTGTAATACAGGAAACAGGTCCCTCCCTCCAAGCAGGGTTGTCCTGCTTCTCCCACCCACCTCCCTCCCGTACCAGTTGTGAGACAGGTGTAACAGAATCAAGACCCTCTTGTTTCCTTTCTGTATTTAGAGACACTCTGAAGCATGTACGGTATCTTCTATGTTTCTTTATATACTACATGAACTAAATCTTAAATAATCCCATGGAATGAGCGAATCATTTCACCTCCGTGTTACGGGGAGGGGGTGGAGGCACAGACAAAACAATGCTTTGCAGGAAATTGCAGTACAAACTAGTGGGAGATCCAGATTTTCATCATGACTCCTGACGTTTGTCCTTGCCTCTGAAACGCGTCCCCCTTTCAATGCCGTAGGATGTTTTATAATGTGGGGGGGGAATGTTTTTTAACAGAACTGTTCTACATTAAAAGGAAGCATTTATTTTCATTGATAGCAGCTCAGCGAAGGCTTGACCCTGGGCCCACAATGGGAGTTTTATCCTTGACTTTAATGGAAGAACAATCAAGGTCTCATGATATTACATCCTAAAGAAAGAAAAATACTGCGGTTTGTAGCAATAAGATAAATGTCTCGTAGTTAGCGTAAGCCGTTATATTCTTGCAATAAATGATTTATTAGATTGATTAAATGTCTTAGCTTCCCTTCAGCTATTAATCAGTTTTGGCAGCTGTTTATTGCTTTGTATACTTCAAAGTAATGGAGATTATTCCTTAATTATCTCATTGCAGTTCATTCATTGTTTCCTAAATAGTGCCGTTAACAATGCTGGATTGCAACAGTAAAACAGCATCAGTACGAAGTTACGGAGTTCCCATTTTGTGATGGATCCGTAAAGTTAACACAATCTACTGTAAAAAAAGCAAACACAATCTACTTAAAATGAAGCGGTGATTTCAGCAGTGACCTATTTGATGTGGCATGAGAGGTTTTGATGAGAAAACAGCAGAGCATTAAGTGTGCTGGGGCTCTGCTTTCACCAAAGTACAACGTAGCATGTTCCCCGTTGAAATACGTGAGTATCAGAATTTATTAAACTAGCACTTCTTTGATCACCTTCAGTTTCACCAAGTGACGTGAATTGTGAAGGTTTTATGCCTTCCAATACAGTGTATTCATTTCTTTTTGTCCGTGCAAAAAGAAACGAGAAAACTCCAAGCAGTACTATCATTTAGAGGTTGCTATTGTCGTTCCACAGAAGGATAAAAGAGTGCCAAATCAATCAGAACAAAAAATGGCTGCTTTTAATATTATTGTCGGATCTGGCAGCACTTCATAAAGTAGCAGTTGCATAATAATTTCCATTCTAAGTCACTTTTTCAGTCAGCTGTAACTGTACCTAACTTTATGAGTTGCCTGTTTCAGGCTGAGTTGTTTGGGAGGAATCGGTATTACTGTCAAGCTGAGAAAGAGTCGTGAAACCTTCTTTCAAAACCTGTAAATTGTCTCCCTTCTTGCTCCTCAATAAAAGTTTTTTTGGGGAAAAAAATAACACTGCAAATTTTGGGTTCTTGGTTTGGTTGGTTCTTTTTATATTCTCCTTCTGATAGCAGAAAATGTCGGTCCTAAGCCTGGGTTAAATTAGCACCAAAGAGAAGCTGAATAGGTTTTATACTAATGTTAATAATTTCTCTTCAACCCCAAATTCCTGTAGACTCCTAATCCAGAAACTTTGATTAAGGAACCCAACTAAGATGAGGCCTGATTGTGCCAGATGTTAGACACCTACATGGGAAACGATGCCTGAAAAGCGCTCAACCCACTGGGGAGTGAACATATAATTAAAATGCTTGCCCATAATTTTAGTGCTGGGTTGAATTCAGGCAGTGACCAGCAGGTGAAAGCCTCTGTAGATCTCATCACCTGGTGACCTACAAGTGATATATCCAGTCCTTCCCAATTGCAATGCTACATCTTTGCAGGAGAGCCTGCTTCTTTTTCTTAGCAAGCAAGCAAATCACGTTCCAGCCTTTTCAAAAACTATTCACTGGGTGTTCTAGTTGCATCTTCTGCTTCATATAGTCAAGTTCAAACAGTCTCCTACTGCCCTGAGGTGCTCATCGACATCTTAGAGCTGGAGGTGAGCTGTCACCAGAATTCAGCTAGCAGAAACGTTTGTTAAGAAAGCTCCCACTTGGTGAAAACTAGCTGACTCAAGGCAACTGTTGAAGTTCTGTAGCCTAAATAATTTGGCCTAAACCAGATCAGGGCTTACTCTGAAACTTCCAAACTGCAGAAGCAACACCACAGGGCCAGAAACAGCCATTTAGGAGGCAACAGCAACTTCAGGTAGCATAACTGCTTGTCTACCTGCAGCCTTAGACCATACCCATGTTACCTTTTGCTGTTGGTCAGAGATGAAGAGGTGGGAATTCTGTGTCATCAAGGGACCGCAGGGAGACATGACAACAGTAGCAGGACCTCACTTTTGACTGTACTTCTGTTCCACTTGAGCACAGCGGTGGGATAGGATAGAACTTGGCTTTGCCCTTATCTGGTTGCCCATTGTGAGCACTCTGTTCTCCAGGATCCTGCTGTAGCATTCCTGCCGATGCGGCTGTAGAGGCTTGGTTTCCATTTCAGTTTTACTGGTTGTCAGATAGTTTATCAGTGAAACAGAGATAATAACAGCTAATCTCGTGTTATGGTTCCGTGGCTGTTTATAGCTCCTATTAATAGCAGCTGTGGAAAGCCTGGGAGTAGATTTTATAGGGCACTGGGGTAACCAGTTACTGCGCATTCCCCTGAGGCTACGTAGCATCAGTTGTAGGATCTTGTCCTTTCCAGACTAGGTCATGATCATCTTCACTCTGGCATTCCGTATCTTTCGGGGATTTGCCTTTGCACTCCGGTATTCTTTCTGAGACACGAGTGGTGAGCAATTGATTTTGCTCCATGATTTACACTTCTGAATGTCCCAACTGATTTCCAAGAAGATGTTCCATAACTGAGCTCTCCTTTCTGCTGCAGCGCAGGTGGGTATCTTCAGAGCACTTAAAAGTGATCTGCTGAATTGGCTGGACTTTCATGGAGGGACATAGGATAAGTACAGGCTGTTTCCATAACTCTTAGAGGTTTGGACTTTTAAATGCTTCTAAATGTTCTGAATTCTCATTTCAGTTGATGGTAGCCATTCTTAAAAGTGTGCTTTTTACCCCTCAAATGTGGGAAATATTAATGTAATACCTGATTCAAGTGAGACATTGATCAACCCTGATGACATATAAAACTTGCCTCCTTGAAACAGGACAGCAGATGCCATTCTTACTGATAGATGCGTGATGGGAATGCTCAATTAATAAGAGTGGTGGTAGATGCATACCACAGTTATGTTTTCCCGCTCAGCATGGTAAACATGGGAAGATATTTGTCTACCAGTTCTAGGGGAACTAGCTGATGAGCTGTGAGAAAGTCCTGGCTTTGTGGAGGATGAAACGGAATAAGAATGGCATGTCAAAGGCCTGAAACAGCCCTCAGCAAGGAGTTCAGGTCATCTTGGCACACTGAAGTGGTAATTTATTCTAGGAGTCACTACTGAAATCATCAGTGTGAGCTAGGAAATAAAGCAATGGTATGAATAAAGGCAGTAGAATTTGGCCTAATTGAGAAACAGAAGAGGAGAGAGGAACACGAAAGGTCTTGTACCTGCAAGGCCCTGTCATCTGAGTCAACTGATAGTCACGGTAAGTAGCCGTCTAATTTTTTCTTAAAAGGACTTCTCAGAAGAGAAACCTGCTGACTGTTGGAAAAAGAAAGTCAAAACGATTAAGAATTGCAATGAGAAATTCTAGTCAGTGCCTGATTTGATGCCATTCATTTCAAATTGCATAAATGGTAACTTAGCTTTTGGCCTCATGCCTGAAAGAGCACCTGAGAACACATCATTGCATCATCATTGAGAGCCTATTGGCCTTCTTTTTTAATTATGGGCTGGCATTGGAAAGTCAAGTGACTTGATTGGTTGAGGCTGACACTAGACCTAACTAGCAGTGAATGACTACCACACAAAAATGCTAGCATGAAAACCACAAACTCTCTTTGAAGCCTTTGGAGCTAGCTTAGCTTGCCACTCTGACCATTTGTTTGAGTGAAATTTTGTTCACACGGCTGCCAGTGGGACATGAGAGTGTCAGGAATGTGAGAGAGTATTTCTCATGTGCTGGGGTGGTCCATGTGGCTGGAAGTAAAGAAACCAGAGACAAAGTAGGTTGGCTTGAGTGAGGAAAAAAGGAAAGAGCGTCAGCAGATGTAACAAAAGGGAGCCTTAGGCATGTGTGAATTCTGTATGCGAGCGACGAGGGAAGGGTAGGTGGAGAAAGCACTAAGAGAATGAACCACAGAAAGGGTAGGGAATAAGAAATCCTTAAAGAGAAGCTCCGAACAGCTCTCAACATTTCAGTCCTAGTGGCTTTCCTCTGGAGAACTTCCTAGCAGGGCATTTCAAATGTGGGGTGATCTTTAGCACCTGGTCGCTGGAGGGCTGCGAAGAAACTTGGTGGCATTTGTTGGGGAGAGGATCTTTAGATATTGAAAAACAGAGCTAATTTAAAGGAGTTCTTGGCAATATTGGCAATATTCTTGTTCTCTTCTCCAGCTATTCCTTGCAGAGAATGTACTATTGCCTCATGCAACCACGGCGCAATCATTCTGTTAGAAAGGTGACGCGCGTACAAATGGAAGCGATGCTGGGTCAGTGGGAAGCTTCTGCTTGTTTATTTTTGGAGCCGCCATCTCAGCAGGATCCCGCTGAACTGAGTTTCTCACGTAAGCCATCCCCAACTTGAAGCCTGCCCCAAGCCACGAACATAATGAGTGCCACCGCTGTTGTTGTCAGCTAGCAAAGACACGGCTGTGCATGGAAGCAGATAGATTGTAGCACTATTAGCTGCAGACGTGTAGGCAGGCCTGCCACAGCAACAGACTTCACGCCGTTGTAAAGTGTTGAGTGCTCTGGAGACCGATACGCCGTGTTTAATTCAGCTAATTGGTTCTTCAGCTTGGTTGAAAGACCAACCCATGAAGTATAAATATCTCAAGCCAAGTGACTTTTTTTCTTGTCTGTCATGAATAACGTGTTTTGCACATGATTGTCTATCAAACATTCAGCTGCAACATGTTCACCTTGATGTTCTCGGGTGATTTTCTCCAAGCGTTGTTTGACAGTAATTCTACATTTCACTTCCTTTCTCCTTGTCTTTCTGGGAGACCTTATTGTGGCCTCTCAGTACTTAAAGGGGGCCTATGGAAAGATGGGGACATCTTTTTAGCAGGGCTTGTTGTGACAGGACAAGGGGTGATGGTTTTAAACTAAAAGAGGGGAGATTTAGGCTAGACAGAAGGAAGAAATTTTTTATGCTGAGGGTGGTGAAACACTGGAACAGGTTTCCCAGAGAGGTGGTAGAAGTCCCACCCCTGGAAACATTGAGGTGAGGTTGGATGGGACTCTGAGCAACCTGATACAATTGAAGAAGTCCCTGCTCACTGCAGGTGGGTTGGAACTAGATGAGCTTTAAAGGTCCTTTCCAACCTAAACCGTTCTATGATTCCCTTGGGTCAATGAAGGAAACATTTTCCTTACATACTTGCCTAACGTTCAGTTGGGGACTTATATATGACTGGGTATAAGCCAAAGTGGTGTTTAGAGACTATAACACTGGAAAACATATCGCAGTGTGTTGGTCCAAGCATGACTTGCAGTGCTTTGCCCCTGGCTAGTCATCCCGCAGCTCCGCGTAGCCGAAGCGTGATCTGTTCCATTTGCATGCAGAGAAGACTTCAAACTGCCTGGCATTTTGTGTGAAATTTCCCCTTGGCTGAGGGCCCTGTGCAAGATCCATCCACCATTTGAGTTCTTTATGCATTAGCTTTTACCAGGCTAGTTAAATAGAATTAAATTAAGATGGTCTACTGGCCAGTATCTTGATAAACGAATTACTTGGCTTCCATTGACTACTATTTATGTGACCGTGTGGGTTATTGTTATTTGCAAGTATTCATTCAGCTCTAGCGACAAGTGGAAGTGCCTGGGTCGTGGAGTGACTTGTTGGGAGAGGTGGGTTTTGACCTCATGGAGACCCCCCCAGCTCGCTCCCTAAGGAGAAATTTGTGGCTGAAGGGTTGGGTTGTATTTGCAGACTGCTTGGGCCTGAGACAAAACCAATGAGCAGCTCTACGACACCTGCTTGACCTGTAGTGCTTTGATTTAGGGAAATTAAACCCTACCCCATAGAGAAAGAGCTGAGATCCTGCTGCTTTGGGGACTGTTATTTCCATGTACTTGTTCAGCGAGTTGGCCCGGCAGTTTACAATTCAGAAACCCTGGAGCACTGGTGAATTGTGAGGGAAGTACACTATTCATTATCTGCTGTCAGGCATTCATCATTCCAGTGTAAGCTTCAATCCTCTCATCAGGATGCAGAACATTACTTATGACCAGTCACAGGCCATGAATAATGGCTTCACGAAATGAACAGTTCTCTCACAATTCGGACTCAGGTTTGTTAATCAAAACTATTCAGAGCCAGATCCTGGCAGCCCCTCGCACGCGCTGAATAACACCTATCCCCAGCGCAGTCTCTTTGGGTTTAATTGCATTTATGGTTTAACAAACTCTTTTTTTTTTTTTTTCTTAAATCTGGCTGACCTCACGTAACCAGCTCACGGGAAAAGCTGGAGTTTACCTCCACCAAAACAAGTAGTTCTTAGCGTTAGCACTTGTGTACAAAACCACTTTGGCAGTGATGACAAATCTGTCTTCTCCTTAGCTCTTTCAAATGAGATATCCATGCTGGTCAGCAGCTAAGCACTGCCTAAAGCTAAGCAAGGCTTTAAACGTATCTTTTCTTCTTTATGTGGGAGAAGTAAGTCAAGTGGCACATTCTTTCTGGGATCTTATGCACAGCAATAAAATAGCATGACCATATTCATCCGTGTGTAGGATTGCGCACTCTTCTAGTCAACCTCCCGAGTTGAGGTTTCACACCAACAGCAGTTCTCTCCTCTATATTGCCAAACATACTTCAGGCTCCTGGAAAGTGGAATATATCGGTGTATTTGCAACCCAGGCCCCAAGTATTCCTCTACATATGTTCAAAGCAGCTGGTAGCTCTAGCTCTCTTCCCCAGTCGTAGGAGGCTTCTTACATTTTTTGCTATTCTGAACCTTGCCAAGGAAGCTGGTATTGTATTTCCAGAAGCAGGGATTGATTAAGTTGGAACATTTCATTTACAGGAGCTTTCTGGGTGGTGGTGGTAAGGTAAAACCCTGGAAATACTCAATAGAATCTTTTGTCTTCGATATTATCTTTGCATTGTAAAGCACAACCTTGGCTTTCATTACACATACTGGGTAAGACCTCTGAGAGTGGTTCCCCAGCACTATTTTGGGGAATGGGACTACTAGCTGATGTGGAGGTGGTAGGATATGGCCAGGACCCTCGACATATTCCTACTCCCTTGTAGTATTCTTGGGCTGAGACCCCCAACAGAGACTCTCAGGGATGCAGTTACCAACTTCCATTGTGGTCACATTCCTCTATGTGTTCAAACAGAACTCTGCATTTTGCTTTACATATTCATTTGTAAACCCATTTTCAGCGCATAATCTCCTATAGCCAGTTCTTCTTCCTTGGGATCATATTTTAGGAAACAGTCGCAGCAGTTTCACCCCTAGAATGTATTTCCCCATATGATTAAATGTCAGTCCACTTGTATGGGTAAATCAGTGCTCAAAATGAGGAAGAAAAAACACTCTAGATTCATGTCAGAGGATCTCTCTATCAGCAACGGCTGGTGCAGGGGAGGCACAGCTTGCTCTGGGGTTTTTTCCAGCAGATTACAGTCTGAGGTTCTAGCTGCAATGAGTGGGAAGGGAGGAGCAGGGAAAAGAGGGAGAAAAAAAGAAAAGGCCTTAGTCGAGCGAGAAGCCAGGAGCGCTTATCTCTCCCTCTCCCTCCTCTGCCTTGCATCCACTGCCACCAGCTCTCCATCATCTCTTTCTGCCCTCAGGGCTACGAGTGTGGGCATCTGTGGGGGAATAGCCTGATCCGTGCTTTGTCTCCTCCTGGAAGTTCTCAGCAAAGTTTCATTTTGGTCATTTCTGTTTTTTTCAGGCGTTGTATATTCGTTATTAGAGAAAAGAGAGGAAAAATGCAACCCAAACAACATTTCAGCTTCTCCAGCAAAGTTTCTATTTTGATGTATTGAAAACTTGTCCAACCAGTTATTTATATTTTATCTGTGAAAGACTCAAAAAATTTCATCTGAAACAGATATTTCCATGGAAACGTCCATCTTTGATGAGATGTCATTCCTCAGATGTTTCAGCTGAAGAATTTTGTCAGTTCTGGCAAAAAAAAAAAAAAAAAAGAGTGGGGGGCAGAACAAACAAAGACCAAGCTCACAGGAAAACATGCAGTGCTTCAAGTTAATGGGCTAAAATGTCAGCTGGTAAACTGCCGTAAAGCCAGAGGAATCAACCAGTCAACCCGAGTCAACGGAGCTATGCTAATTTACACAGAGGAGCTGGCCTTAGATTTTAATAGAACCAGCCTAGCAAGCTGTTTCTCCGCTTACCCATCCTCCTCCCTTTTTAATAAGCTCTCAGTCATACTTGGCCTATCCTTTAATAATTCACCCTTCTCTCTTCACCATCCTTCTTCCTTCTCCGGAGATAATGGGATGGGATTTTCTGCTTGTGGCCCACACAGAAATATCACAGACAGGTTAAACTCTGCACAGCTGACTACCGGCTTCTAACATATCCCCTGTGCCTCTTTCTGGACTCTAATATCCATCTTCTGTTTGGTCTTTACTTAGCCAGTGCCAACTGACTTCAATGCTATTTGCTATATATTATGATATAGTGTATTGTATTGTAATCCATAGATCCTGGGATACTGAAGTATTAAGCTCATGGAGCAATCAATTACTTTAATGGGAGTTGTGTGTGTCTGGCTGCAATTCTGGAAAGCAGATCTATGAGATAGCTCTAGGACATGATCCAACTTCTGGACCAAGAAACTGCTCTGCTGCAGAAGTTACTATTTCTTTTTTGCTCGGGGCCAAATAGGTGTTTAAAACACAGCTGGCAAGATGCACGTTATTGTATGATTTTTTTTGGTTGTTGTTAAGTGTAACCACAGTGTGAATGACCATGTGTAACTGCGCAGTCCTATGTAGCATGTAGCTGCATGAAATAAGTACTCGATGATATCCAGTTCCAGAGCTGCGAGTTTCTTACCCCCTTCCCTTGAAGCCAAGATCCAAAGTACTGAATTTTGTAAGACTCACCAGACTACTTTTCTCCACCTAGTTCCAGTTTCTTGATGACGATGTCCTTCCCTCTCAGCTACTTTGATTGAACAGAATAGGGAAGTGTTGATGCAGAAAAGCTCCCTTGCAGACCTTAAAAGCCTCATGCATAATTTTTTTTGAAGATCCTCACTGGAAAAGGAACAACACCTGATTGTCTCCTGTAGAAGTAAAGTTTTGAGTCTCCAGAGAATGTGAGCCCCTATTTTCAGTGATGTATTTCAATTGCTTCGGTTCGTGGTACCTGATTTTGTTCACGTGGAGGAGTGGAGACATCATGCAAAGTCTGAGATGTCTTCTCTGTTGATTTCTCAGAAGCACATTGTGTGGAGCACACCTTTTGCACACCTTTTTCCAGAGTAGCTGAGATGCTGTTTGTTTGCCCCAGGTACAGAGCTGGTAACTGCATCTTCCAGAGAAAGAAAAAGCAATGTGTGTGAATGGTTCCCTTCCTGAAACCCTGTGGAATTTGTATTGATTAAATCAACCTTTTGGAACAACAGAAGTATGACTGATGTAGTTCGAGTTTCAGCTCAGCATCTTGATTGGCATTCTTGCTTAATGACTTTTCCTTATTTGTTAAATTTAATTGATGGTTATCGCATTTCTTTCTAAAGAACATTGCTTTAGTTAAAAAAAAAATCCTCTGCTCTACGGAAATTAAAATTCACCATCTATATGGCACAAAAAAGTATGTGGTAAACATGGAGAATAATTAGTAGCTGTAGGAGGAAAACTTATGAGAAGGTGATTATGAATATGTAATAGAGGAAATAGACTACAAGGAAATTAAACCAAGAAATTAATGAGTGAATAATTGACCTCTGAGCGTTCTCTCAACAGCCACTTGACGTGTTGTTAACCACTCAGTATTTCAGAACATTAACCACCCTTTTAACTAACCAGTTCTTTGCATTGGCAACAACTCACTCTCTGGAGTTGCCTTCCTATTTCACAGGGTGATTGCTTACTCTATGCGTAATGCTCTGCGTGTGGTGCCAAAGCTTTGGAGTAGGTGGGAGAAAGGTCGTAATCTGTTACATATCTGTAAATCTACCCTTAGCCAAAGGAAATAGTTGTAGGGACTAACCAAATCTGCTTCCAGAATTACGCTGTTATAAATGAAAGCAAAATTCTCATCACTACTATCAAATGAATGGAGATCTCTTTCCACCGTGAGAGCATCAGTCCAAAGTTGAGATTTTCAGAACTGATGGTGAAGTTTCTAAAGTAGATTCGCAATATTTTCAAAGCTTCCATTTTCCCTTAGATTTGGTGGCTAATTAGGAATTGGGACTTTAAAGACTCTAGGCTAGAGATGTCAGCCTGTTCCCAAGAAGGTCTCAGTACCTTCCAAATGAGCGGCATGCTAGATATGAGCAGATGTGGCAGCCAGAAAAGCAAAGCTGATAGCGGTTGTATTTGAGAGGTAGTTCCTGAGAAACATAAAGCATCCATGATTAATGGCAAGGCCTTTAATTTGAATTGTATAATGGAGTAAGTGGGGTCAAAGCTCCCCAAAGGAAGACTAGGTTCATATTTTGAGGACTCAGAATTATAATAATAAAAAATAAGATGGTGAAGTTTGTTCATTGAGAAACATTTGTATTACAATGGTGCACAGCAAATGAGGTATAATGGTTGAGTATTGAGGATAAAGCTCATGCTTTTGTTCTAGAGTTATTCCTGCTGATTATGGACCACGCACGTTGCTAAATTATTGCCGATTTTACACCAGTGAAACTGATAACAAAGATATGATATCACTGGAGCTTTGTCTTTTCTCCTCTTTCCCATTAAATTGTGGTTAGCACACCAAACATTTTTTACATCATAGAATAGAGAGCAAGTAGTTATCTAGCAAATGTAATGATCAACTAAAATATGTGACTGATTGAGTCAGGCGAGTAGTAGGAAAGATGAGGTTCACTTGCTGGCCTTGGCCTCTTTGTTTGGCAAAGAGAGATAAGAAGACAAAGCTCAGTTTTATCAGAAGTTAACAAATGACTAAGTAGATGAGAATATCAAATCAGCTCTTTATTTCATTGTGATCCAAGTAATTAATGGAGTATGCTTGGAGGTGGTAAAAGACCAAACTTTATACCTTAGCTATCATCTCTGCTGTTGGGAGGTACTGTCTCTATCACTGAAGACCAGATAGAGCTTTTGTGTTTGAAGGGAGCTGGGTACTTAGTTCTTTACCCTGCTTGGAAAGTTCTAATCTATATGGCTGTAGTCTACACCCATCCATACTTAGAGTCCAAGTCCCACCTTTGGCTATCTTGCTGAAAGTCAACAAGTTTGGGGAGCTAAGATTATGAGCCGTAGGAATGAAATCATAAGCTTATCCCAAAGGAAAGACATGGATGTGCTCCACTTCTGCACAGCTTTCGTCAGTAGTGAACATTTTTCTTTCTTTCTGGGAAAATGATAAAAACCTGTAAGTAAAAACCAAGTAGACCAGAAAAATATTGATCCAGTCTTTTTATCAATGATGATGGGAAGATTTTAAAGGACACATCTACAATAGTGAAACAAGCAGTGTTGATCCCCTAGAATTTGCCTTCTATTTTTTCCCAGTTATTAGAATGATCCCTGGCACAATTTTTGGCCCAGGCCACCTAGTGCTGTCCTACACAGTCTCCAGTCACTGTTTGGAAGTTCACATGGATGAGAGACCTTTCCCCATAGGTAGTTTGGATGAGGTCACCCTTTCCTGGAGGGTGAAGGACTTTGATAGTATGGACATAGCCACACTGTTGTAGTTTGCCTCTGGACCATAAAATGCTCCTTGACACAATTCCACTAGAAGAGGTGTAGCCGAAGCTTGTTGGGCTGTATTCAGACGCTCAGGGGAGATCCTTCCTCAGTTGCCTCTTCAGCTAAGAATAGTTGAGATAAGTTATATGAGGAAGAGGGAATACGTGAGATCTTTTACACCAATCATCCACATCAAAAATGACAAGATTGTTTGGTAGATCTGACACCACTTGACTTTCAGTTTAGTACTTTCTGAAGCATTCTGCTTTTTTTGAGGTTTTCGGTGTTTGTGAAAAATAGAGGGCAGGATGGAGAATTTGGACACAAGAGCTGAGGGCGTGTTTTGAGTCTCTGGCTGTGCCCCGTTTCAAAACAAACAAACAGCAGCAAAGGCATAAAGGCCAAGTTCAAACTAGGGGCAAAGACTAAGATGCAAAAGGAGGGAGCAACAGTGGAGACTCCAAGAAAGCATCCTTATGAACCTCTTCTTACAGGTAAACACTTATGTATTGGTCTGAATAGGTGAACATGGGCTTACATGCTCTCTAGAGATGAGGACAGGGATGTGCAGAACTAGGAATCTGATGCTGGATAGGTTTGATTCTGAAGTTCCTGAGAAGGGACTTCTGGGGAGGTGGATTTAGCCATATGGGCAGGGAAGTTAGAAACTAGGCGGTTACAGAAATAAAAACATGCGAAGAGTTTATCCACAGGAAGAGATCGGAAGAAGTAAAGGTTGGCCTTGTTTCATCAGGGTTAACATTTTCTAAGTATTTAGATACCATCTTAAATGTTCTGCATTCGAAAGCAATGTTAAACATAGTGAGCCCATTTCATTTTTACTGGCACAAATGAGAAATAAGCCTCTCCACTCACTTAAGCTTCTACTGCATGCGAGATCAAAATCAGAGCCAGAGGCGTTTGGAGTTTGAAAGAAATGTTTTTGATTTTGATGTCTATTTTTGCTGCCTCTATTTAGAGCAAACATAGCCAGGGCTGCAAGTGAAGAGTGTCTCTGAAGAGGTGAATTATTCCCAGCCAATCTGTAGTGGCAGAAGTGTGGTACCTTATGGGCTTGAAATAGACCATCCTCATTAACCACATGTTGGGCCAAACTCCATTAATTTCTACAGCCCCTCAGGGCTGAATTTAGCCCATTACAACAAAGTGATTATATTGTTGGAAGCTATTTTTGTGCTATAAGTTGGATACTATGATGCAGTCTAAACTAGGTAAAGCCAAGATATTTTAGGCTTTTTGGCATTAAGTAGTTTCTCAGTATTTGTCCATGATTTTCTCAAGAGTTCCCAACAGTACTAGTTAATGTACATTAAGGGTGGTTGAAATTCAGGGAGAACTAATGAAACGAGTGTGTTTGGGGTACTTGTGGTGTCTTCAGAGCCATATCCTTCTAAAGCTCTTTGAAGAGAGCTGTATGATGTGGTGGTATGTTGGCCTGTGATTGGTGGTACCTTACTAGTGGTACTGATTTTAGGACTGCCAGTGATATGGAGTGAAGGAAAACTGGGCAAGAGTCTACGCAAGTTTTCTACTAAAGTCTCTAGCGTGGCCCACCTAGGGCTGTTGAGTTGCATGTTGACTCATGTACATCTCCACTTCTGGTCTAGGTTATGTGGAAGTTGCTCAAGCTGACGTCATGAGTATGGACTAAAACAGATGGCCAGACCCTTTCCCACAAGGGACATTGAGAAGCTAAGAAGCCATTGGCATATGTGGTCTATGTGCTACTTCTTAATTTCTCCCCTCAGTGTGTCTTGCCATTGCCGTATGTGGTCTATGTGCTACTTCTTAATTCCTCCCCTCAATGTGTCTTTCCATTGGTCGCTTGTCTTATGGCTTTTGGCCACCTTAGGATTCTGGAACGTGTCTCGTGAGCTCAGGAGTATCAGCCACTGCTGGGGTTTAGCAGAACAAATAGGGCTCATTGAGTTCATACGAGAACTTCTCCCAAACATTCACAGTCTCTCCAAATCACGGTCTCCTTCTCCAGCTGAGGTGAAGCAGATGAAGGTGGACGCTCCGTTGACATGTGACAGTTTGCCGTGGCGCTACATGAAGCTGTTCTCCTGTGTTGTTATTCCCCTGGCAACGACAACAATCAGTTGACACATCATCCTGCCTGACGCATGCCTGAGCTGCGCTGTGCTGGCATTAGCCAGCTTTACACCTGCTGAATAATTGTGCTCTCGCTAGCTTCAAGACCGGGCATGTGAGCTTCAGCCATTCTGAGAACAGCTTCACTGGAGCAAAAAATCCGGTTAAAGAGAGAAACAGAGCGGGCAGCGAGCTGCTGAGTCATTGTGCAGCCCTCCTCGGGTAGCCTTACACCAACGCCGAGGATCAAAGGTGAGGTGACCTTGTGCATTGGAGGTGAGGCAAAGTCCTCTGCACGGGCTGGAATGTGCATTAGCTCTGGAATGCAGACAAGCAACACTGCCTCTATTACAGCTGTAGGAATGGGTCTAAGATCATCTGCGCCTCCTTAGATGGTGGAAAAAGCTCCACATGTGTCCAAAACCCAGAGAAATCAGAGGAAAAACTCCTATCAATTGCGAATCGGGTGCTCAGAGAGAGTGTTCTTAGATCTATTCTTCTGACCAGGATTGTGATTAGTCTGGGTGATGTTTAGTTTTGGTCCACCCTGTTTTGAAGCTGGCTGAAGCCTCCTGGAAAGCCTAGAAACCTCTCCCTTTAATTTGCTAAGTAGGAAACTTGCATCTCATCCTGTAATTTCACAATTCTCATTATAATCTCCAAAGAAACATTAAAATGGGTCGTGTTTTAAAGATTACTATTTCTCATCCCATCTCCAGCCCACCCTTGTTATTTCAGTGGTCTAAATATCAAGGTTGTTATTTCTGGGTATGTGTGAATCAGTCATTCTGCACTCACTGATTTCTATACTACCTTCTGGCCTGGGTGATTAAACTAAACAACCTTTAAACTTCTTTTAGAGGGATTGTCTGGCAAGGCCTGTTTCACTGGCTTGTCCTGTGGATCCAAAGCCACAAAGAGCCCAGTGCTGTTTCCTAGATCTCCTCCATTGCTCTGAAAGGTGTAGGACAGAGAACACAAAGGTGTTGGTCAAGATGAAAGCAGGACTCTTGTTTTTTGTTCAGATCCTTTGCTCTGTTTTGGGCTCAGAGGTGCTGCTACAAGGTGCAGACAGGTAAGATTCACATCTCTTAACTTTAGATATCTCCAATGTGGACATTTAATTCTGAGCAGTCATCCTAGACATCCCCTTTACAATCCAGCAATTCACCTCGTCCTAAAGTAGACATTTACAAGACATGCTCTATTGGGTTATGCCCTGAAACACCCTGGTTGTCTTCATGGACTCCAATGGAGTCTAGCAAATAAGCTCAGAGATAGACATCTACAGCTGAGGTATCCAGATTCGATTAGAGAGCCTCAGATTTACAGTCTAGTTTTCACTGGATCTCAGGGTTTTAAAATCAAACCTCTGTTTGGTCCATTTTCAATTCAGCCAGTCATCTCTGGAGACAGTTTTTCCCTCTTTCCAAGATATGAGATGAATTTGGTTCCTAAAACACCTGCACATATGGTTCTTTGCAGAAATCGTGCTTTCATGGGTTTCTTGCCCTGGGGCATACCTCTCTTTCAAACCGTCCTCTAGGAAGTATTTTGTAACAGGGAAATCTGAGTGGGATGATTGTGCTTCTTTCCATTACTACTTGGGAAACCATGACTGACCAGAATACCCATGAGCAAAAAAGCCACCAGGGCAGAAAGTCCAGACGGGCTCCTCCTGGACAAAGCCCATAATGATGTCCTCATGAGCCAATCTACTTGCAGAACAGGAGAGCTGCATCTGCATCATGCCTTAGAACACACCGTGGGATCCTTAGGGTAAAAGAAGCTGTACAAACATAAAATATCTCTATTGATTATAAATGACAGCGAAAGGGAAATGTGCGATTCAAAGCAGTGCCAGCTCTGGTCTAATAGCAGATAAACAGCACTGGGGCTGTTGGTCAAATGGTGCTCTCCACTCTACACCACTCGTGTTCAGACAGACTGAGTCCTTGCAAAGGTCTTCGTGTTCCTGTATGTCTTTCCTGCGGAGATAAAACATGGACACTGCTGACATGTTACATTCCTCTTATCTGGGGTGATTATGCAATCCCACTGGTGTAAAGCTCCTGCTTCCTAGCCATGCAAGCAGCTCTGCTGTCGCAAAGAGGGAGGGCTGTTTGGCATGGCACTGCCGCCCTAAAGCAAGAGGTGTGACTTGTCAGCAGGAAAATTGTGGAAACGGTTATATGGAAGGTGACAAAAGGTTGGAAGTTGATGCAGAGACCTTCCAAGAAAGCACCATACAGTCTCCACGGCAATTCCTCCCCTTGCCACGTGTCTTATGTAAGGTAACAAGAGACTGACTTAACTCAGCTGGGTAACCTCCTGAAAATCTGGGCAGGACTGTCACACTGCAGGCTGCTGTTACGTGATCCGTTTTTGGAAATACAGTCCCATCAGGAGAGCTTCCAAATTGTGCATTTCCAAGTCCTGCCATCCTGAGGACTCCGGGAATGAATTCCATCTCACGCAACTTCAGGGCAATGAATCAGACATCAAGTGCCCCTTTAGATGCCCCACGTTCTCAGAGACATCTGCAAGAGTCTGGCAGATAGGAGACAGGACCTGTGTGAGACCTCTGCCCTTCTTGAGTGGCGGCTAGAAACCAGGTGAGATACACCAGGGCATCTTAAATGGCTTGAGATGCCTGTGTTGAGGCACCTGCATTCCTTCCTCCACATCTACACCCTCAGTGTCACCATCACAGCTGGTCACCCTGGGCTGTTTTTGCAGTTAGCATAGAGACATAAGTATTTTCAAGGTGTGGTTTAGCCAAACTGTTTCAGACACCTATTTCAGGAGGAGGTGAGTTGTTCCCTGGACACCACAAACTGTCATACCAGATTTCTGTGACTGCAAAGGGCAACGAAATAGAGACTTTTACATGCAGATGAACCTCATCTTGGATCTGGTCTGTCTCATGTTGACATTAGCTTAATACCAAGAAAACAGGAATCCACAGACCTGATTTTACCTGTAATTACAGCAGTGTTGATGGGATTAGACAGAGAACCACCATTTGGCCGTTGTCCCCCAAAGTAAGCTCTGACAGATATTCGTTCTGGCAATGCTTTCATGGCTCCTCATGTAAAAACAAGCGTTTCAGTTAAGAGTTATTTGTTTGGATTCAAGCCAATTGCAAACGACTTCAGTTTTAACGGGGTGTCCCACGACGCTTTCAGTTACAACGAGGTGAGTAAGAGATGTTTTGGTTTGCTGGCAACGCTGAAAGATAATTACACACATCTATATTGTTCCTGATCTAATAAAAAAGTTTCACTCAATCCTAGGGAAAACATTTCAGCTAGCTTTTAAGCATTTTTCACGTTAAGAAGAAAAACAGAGTGAAAGGAAATCTCTGAACAAAGAGACATTTCATAGTGAAATCCATCTCGAGCAACTTATGTTTTTTAATTCTAAATGGATTCTTTTGGCAAAACTGACAGAAATTCACGGTATTGCTGCTTTTTCTTTTTTTCACCAGAAAGAGCATTTAGCCCCCTCAAAATACACCCACGCTGTTGCAGCCACAGAGTTCAAAAAGCCCCAGGGCTTTGGACTCTTGCTGGCAGGGTAGGAGGGACCTGAGATGGTCCCTGCAGGTTGGTGACAGGAGGTTAACAAAGGGCTCTTGGAAACTTTCCCTCCAGGATACTTCCCACAAGGTAAATGTTCCCAGTATTATTTGCAACATGGTCATATGTCACAGCAAATGCCAGGTACAATAAGACCCAGACAGCAGAACTGAGTATAAATAGATGAGGGAATTCCTGGCATTGGTTCTGGAGCAGTTTGGGACTGGAACAAGTGAAAAATACAATGTGTCTAAAAGGGAAGTTTCCTGTAAGGAAAAGAAAATTTCCCCTATTTCTCCCCCCTCTTCTTTCCCCAGATTCCACTTTTTCACCAGGGAGAATCCAACTGTTTCAAGTGAGTTCAACCAGAACTTTGTTTTGCTGAACTGGCCTGATTTGGGATGCAAACTGACCTCTGAATGGCTGAAATTTCTCGTGGGAGCAGGAATTTTCTGAATTTTGCTCATGTCTAGTTACTCCTTGCACAGAAATGGCCTAAAGCAAACAAACAGCCACTCTCCCAGTGCAGACAGGAGAGCTGCCTGGTAAGTAGGTTAATTTGGACGGGGTTCCCTGGTGGCAGCTCCTCTTCCTCTCTTCTGCCCGGGGAAACCTGTGCGGTGATCAGCTCTGCAGACAGGGTAGTGACAAGCTTCCCTTCAAGGCAAAAATAAACTTATGCTTATATAAACTCAGAGATCCTTTCCTACAGGAGTCATTTATACCCCAGGGCAGGCTGGCCTGGCCTGATGCAGCTCCACTGACCTCAACAGAGCACCCAGCAAAAGGATCATCTCATTCTATACATGAACATATTCCATTTTCCAGGAAAGCTAAGGCCCCAGAGGATTTTTTGGTAGGCTCCACAAAGCAGCTGATAGCCCAGATGGGACTTCAGAGCTGTGGCTGGATGCAGAGAGGCTGCCAGCTGGTGATGCGTCCCCGTTACCGGTGAGGATTGGCGAATGTGCCAAAGCTGGGAGCCTGGGGGGATGTGAGATGGATGCTCGAGTGGCTCTAGGTGGAGGCAGCTGGTTCCTTCTCATTGCCTCTGTCTCCATAGCATGACTGCAAGAAGACATCAGCCTCCAGAGTTGATGAAAACCCTGGGGCAGGGCAGCCTTGGGGCAGCTGGTGGGGAGAGCTGGCTCCCCAGCTGCAGAGCACTGCTGGTTTTCTCTGCTGGAAAGTTGCTATCCATGTGTGGAGCATGAGATGCAGGGTCAAGAGGGTTCTCCTCCTTGCAGCAAAGACAGATGAGCTCTCTGAGCACTGCAGTCTCAGTCCTGAAGTAATCACGGCTTTGCGTGCTGAGCTCCAGCTTTCCTCCAGCTGTGGTGTAGGAACAGTCCTTTACCTCTCATCTGAGGAGAGCAAAGTGCCCTGCAAACAATTAAGTCTCACAATCCCCCAGCGAGCTGGGGAAGAATTATCTCTTCATTTTTACCTGTCTGAAAAATGACACAGAAATTAATTGACTTCTTCAAGGTCACTCAAAGAGGCAGTGGGAGATTTGAAAATGGGACCCAGGAGTCCTGACTGCTGGTCCTTTCTAACCACTAGATACCTAACATCAATTGCTAGAGAACCTGTTCTTAGGCTTTACAATTTTGATTAAAGATTCAAAAAATGTTGCAGCATTAAATGTAAAAATAATTCACGACAACTGTACCAAACGATGCATGACTGGGCAGAGCCCCTCTGGGAATACAAGCCCAGCTTAAGAAGAGCTGATCTGCTGTATGCTCCATATACGCATGAGGTCTGAGCCTTGATGCTGAGGCAGCAGGTCTGGCTCCTGCCATCACGGGCAGCTCAGGTGGCTGGCAGGGCTTTGCATGTCCATGTCCGGAAGACGAAGTCCTGAACTGAAGAAGCAGCAAGCTGTGGTTACACTACCTTACACTGGGCTTCTGTTGCATTACGTGTTCAAAAGCACGTCATTTAGCTGCTAGATA
Source organism: Eurystomus gularis (assembly GCA_013400335.1). Classification (NCBI taxonomy): domain Eukaryota; kingdom Metazoa; phylum Chordata; class Aves; order Coraciiformes; family Coraciidae; genus Eurystomus; species Eurystomus gularis. The sequence continues at coordinate 390,103 of VZZY01020882.1, forward strand.
CAAGCAACCCAGGCTTTGAGCATAACACATGGAGTTTAGTGGATGCACCTCCTGCTCTGGGTGCAGAAGCAGAGCAGTAAGTTGGCTCTTGGCCCAAACTCATAGAATCATAGAATGTATTGGGTTGGAAGGGACCTCTAAAGGCCATCTAGTCCAACCCCCCTACAATAAGCAGGGACATCTCTAACTAGGTCAGGTTGCTCAGAGCCCCATCAAGCCTGACCTTGAATGTCTCCAGGGATGGGGCCTCCACCACCTCTCTGGGCAACCTGTTCCAGTGATCAGCCACCACTTTTTCCTAATGTCCAACTTAAATCTTCCCTTTTCTAGCTTAAAATCATTTACACCTTGTCCTATCGCTACAAACCCTTGTGAACCCAAATCACCCTGTGTGGGGCTGAAAGTGCTTTCCACTGGGCTCCTCATCCCCTCCCCTAGGCTTCCGCCCCACGGCCCTGTGCTCCCGCAAGGCTAAGTGATCCATTTCTGATGCCACCTCATTTCTTCTCCCACCAGTGCCCAGGGACACCCTCCCAGCACACCTGCTGCTCTCTCTTTGGTGCAGCCCAGCCCCACAAGTGCCCCATAGCAAAGGTGGAGAGGGGAGCGCAACCCGCCCCTTCATTTGTTCTTGCCTGCCCTTCCCTCTCTGTGATCACCACTTCCAACCCTCCATCTCCATCAGCAAGACTTGTCCCAGCCATGTGGCCTCCGCAGCCTGACTCACTGTTACCCTCTAGTGCTGGACCAGGCGGGCAACAGGCACCTTCTAGGAGAAAGCAGGCGCTGCAGGCAGCACTAGGTTGTCCTCTCCGCTCCCAGCCACCCCAAATTCAAGTTCTGGCTCCAGCGACTCATTGTAGGGTGCTAAATTTCAGCCTCTGGATGCTTTGCTGAGCCACTTGCTCTGCTTCTTGTACCACAGCCGGGCAGATGTGTCACCCAGCTGCTGGTAGCGTGGACAAGCATTTGGTTCACTTGATTATGCACCTACTGTAGGGCTGTGTTTTTTTAATTTCCTTCCTCTTTATTTGAGGAACCCTGTCATCTTGAGTTTTGTTCTCCAGACCTCATTTGCTGTGGTTTTAGTGGAGGAACCAGGAGCCGGTTTGCCCATGGAGAGGCTGATGGTGAAATGCCTGCCAGGAATGATTAAGGAAAACTGGTTTGGTTGGAAACTCCCCTTTTTATAAGGAAAGCACTGGCGAGAGGGGCCAGAGTTTGCTCCCAGTCTGCACCAGTAAGGACTTGGACACAGGGAGATGGGGAAAATGCTGAAGCTCTCTTACGCTTTCGCCCAGTCTCTGAGAATATTCCCATTGGTTTACAAACAGCCAGGATGTTCCCTCTCTCCTGGGAAAGGAGGGGTTGAACACCTTGAGAACAGCCTTTATGGATAAAGCTGAAGACAGCCTGTGGGGCTGGGAGCAGAGTGCTGACATCTGGCCAGGGTGGAGTGGGGAGCTTGAAAGAGGGGTGGCCTTCCTGGGAAGGGTGGACAAAGGGAATCCCTTGCAGCTGAGCTCTAGCCCTCATTCCCACCCTGCTTCCAGGGGAAGAGGGTTGGCATTATTTCCTAGTAGGATTTGTCAGTGTTGGGCACCCCAATGAGATGCCTTCTTACTCTAGCCTGGCCACGGCCCTGAATGCCAATGTTTCAACACTGGAAACACTAGTTAAGTTACTTTCTTTTTCATGTTTTTCCATTTCTTTTCTTTCTTAACGAGTGCCGCCAATTCCTTATTTCACACACGCCAGCATGGATTATAACTTGCTTATCTGAAAAGAGTCCACTAGTCACATTGGCTATGGACGTGAAGCTGCGTGACCAAGAGCTTGCTTTGGCCGCCTTACACATTTGGACCTGTTTTTTCTGATAAGCTTGACTTGTTTGTGGACATGCATGAAATGCAGCTGGTAGTTTCCTGTCCTAGTGCATCTTGTTTGACTCTATTTTAACTTCACTGAGTGTTCCCATTGATAGAATAAACTTTAGTAATCATATAAATCATTTACACTTTGAGATCCTGTGATAAAGCATGGTCAAAGTGTCTTGCTATACCAATGAACGGAGAAAAGCAAACATCCTGTAAGATAGGTAAGGAACGTTTAGAAGCTTTATGGCCAGAAACGCCACTTGATCTTTGAGTCTGAGCACTTGCGTACACACGCCATAAAAATTCACCCACGTTTCTGCATTGTGTCCAGCAACGCATTCTTGAGTAATGCGTCTGTTCCTGGAAAACATACACGGCGCTGTTCAGTTGTGTAAATGGAGGTGAACAGGGTTTTATTTGAGATGCTGTAGGAATCTGAGGCATCCACATAGGTCTGTTAGGAAATGAGGCAGGCCTACAAGCTCCCTTCCTTGTGGAGCAGCTGCTGGAAGTTGGGCAAGATACCCCCAAGACCCTTAAGTGGTGTGAGATATCTATGTGTTGTCAACAGAGCTCCATGCATGATGCGAAGGGTAGGGTTCAGCTCACAGAGATGGCTAAATTCAAGTGTCTGCAGAATGGTGTCCACACGAGCGTTGAGTATCTGAAATACAGTGAGTGGAGATCTTGTCCATCCAGTCAATGGACCCCAGGGAGTGATTCGTTTGGTCAGGTGGACAGCTCTGTTGTCTGCATTAGGAAGGACTCAGTTTTCTAAGCATTGGCACCTTTTGCTGTGTGAGATGGTCCAAATTATCCCAGACAGTTGATACCCAGGATATGGGATCTGCAGTGGCAGATGTGACAAAGGACTTAAAAGTCTGCATGGCATCAAATTCCAAAGAGGTGCAGGTCTCCATCGATCTTTTATCATACCTGCTAGCAGATACGTGTGCAGATACCTAACATATCCAAAGAGCTCTAGTTGTGTCTGAAAACTGAGCTAAACACCAGATCTGGAGTTCTTCTCTCCTAACAAGACATAGAGAATATGAATAGTTGTATCTCATGTGGCCACATCTAGCTCCCTTTGCCATAGGTGGTAGGAAATACGCGCTCCAAGGGCATGATTCATCTGCCTTGTTTTAGATGTGTCCTCTAGGAAGATAAGAATAACCCTTAGGTTCTCCTGACCATATAGACTCTATCTCCTCAGGGTCTAAAAAGTGCAGAGCAAGATAGGAATCAGCATTGGCTTTTCCCTGTAGATACGGTCATTTATTCAGAAGAATTGCATATTTGGGAGATAGGCAGTCTACAAATTTCTTTGATATATTTCCCTATGACTGGTAATTGTCACATCTGAATTTGGCTGGTTTGAACTTCTGGCATCAGTGTATGTCCTGCTTCTCTTCAGTAGATTGTAGGATCCTTTAGCACTGCAGTGAGTCATATATTCTGGTCAACCCATTGATAAAATAAAGAGCTGGAGCTCTGTGTAAAAGGCTGAAGGCCTTGCAAGATTGGGTAGAATTCTTAAGAACTGAGATAACATGTGGTTGAACACATTGTTTCCGTCAATGAGGACAAATGGAGCAAATCAGTAGTTCCATGTTACGAGATAATGGACTTAATAACATCATTGCAATACAGCCATCAGTGACAAATCAAAGCAAAGCTACGTGTAAGCCACACATGAATGGGAGAGTTGAACTGTATACCGAAGTGCGTATGTCCAAAGAGAGTCAGAAAGACCAGAAAATTGGAGAGAGACAATCCAATGGACGTAGTCACAGGAACACTGTTAGCATTTGCTGAGAAAATGGGGAGAAGGAAAGCGATAACACATTTGACTTTAATGAAAAATGAATTGGAGCTGTGAGCTCAGACACAGCTTTCAATTCTTTTCCACCATTTCTAGAGAAAAAAGGACTTTCTTGATGAACAGGTTGCACTACAGAGATCTTGATCCTACAGCAATTTCTCCTGGTGGAAGCAACTCTGAATTTTGACAATTGCTTCACCATTACCCAGAAGAGATGCTTTTCCTGAAACATTCTTACTTCTTTCTTCAGAATATCTTCTTTTATCCCAGATTTTGGAACAGGATATTGGGTCTTCTCTGTCTCCCCCTTGGAAACTGCACAACAGCTTAGAAGAGGCAATGGGAAAAGTTCAGAGGAGGGAAGGCTGAATGTAATTGTGTGGCTAGCAGGTGGTCTCATCTCCTTCAGAACAGGTCCTGACACCATGAGTAACTGCACTGGTCATCGCTGTGGCCTCATATTGCATGGGAGAGATGCTAAGAAGGTCATCTCTGTGGCCTCATATTACTTGGGAGAGATGCTAAGAAGGTCATCTCTGTGGCCTCATATTACTTGGGAGAGATGTTAAGAAGGTCATTGCTGTGGCCTCATATTGCATGGGAGAGATGCTAAGAAGGTAGGTGTATAGGATACCTGAAGTCAGTAGGATTTGAGACTGAGAGAAAAGTCACTTGATGCTGGGTATTGCACATCAAGGAAGAGACAAACTTGAATGACAACCCTGAAAAGAGTGCTGAGGCACCTCCTACTCACTCTCACCTAGTGCATCTGATCCCAGGTGGAGCCTTTGGGCATGGCTACCACTTTTTTCATCACTTTCACTACAGGTAGTGTAAAAGAGGAGGTGGATGCCATTCCAGATGATGTGAACAAGGTGAGCCAATCTGGGTTAAGACCTCTTGTTATGACTGCATGCACTGGAAAGGCACATGGAGTCACTGTGCCTCAGTTTCTCCATCTGCGCAGTGGAACTGGTAGGACAAATCAACTGAGCATCTCCTGAGCTATGCAACTCTAGCTGGTCTAACTCAGATCCTCTGATGGTGTAAATCAATTCCCATGGTGCTTGCTGGCAGGGATACCAGCCTGGAGCTTGCAAAGCAGCCAGAGATTCGCATGCAACATTTGAATCCCATCCCTGGGGCAAACGCCACTGCTGAATCGGGGAGCAGGAGAAGGATTTCCTTGCTAGAAACATCACAGTGTTACTCTGGGGAGTGAAAAAGAAAAGAAGACCACATGCCATCCTCTTTCCAGGCAGAGTTGAGTTGAATTTTAACCAGCCTCACTCAAACCTCCCCCCATGACAGCAAATGTCACTTGGAAAGTGTGTAATTTGCGCCTGCAGGCTTGTGTCACCCAGGTCACATGCAGACGTGTACTCCCTGCTGTTGCCTTCTTTGCTTTGAAAGGATGCGGTTTTGGTGTCGCTTGGCATCCCAATGAGGCACTCGCAGAGCTGGGTCCTCGCTGTAGCATGCATGGGCTGGTGGACCCTGGGGAGGTACGGATGTCCCAGCTGCCATGGTGGCCACCTTTATGCGTGGCTCCCTGCACAATGGTTCAGGGCATTGCCAGCACTGGGTGTCTGCATCGTCCAAATCACCAGCTGGTAGGGGTTGTGAGGTCTGCTGGGAGAGAGATTTCTTCCTTCTTCTTGGGCAGATATCCCTGCTTTTGGCCTTGGGCTTGTACTTTTCCCTGCTGATAGTCCGCTTCTCGCTCCCTTGGTATCGCTGTGTTTGCGACACAGATGGTGCTCCCAGCACCCTGCTTCCCAGCCTGACCTTGCCGCAGTCTCTTTTCCTCTAACTAGAAAGCTGACATTGCTGGTCACTCTGCATCCTACAAACCCAGCCTGAGCTGGAAGGGAGCTGCGAGACCCTTGGGAAGCTCTTGGCACCTCTTTGTTGTGACCTATTGTGGGAGACCATTTGCAGGTCTTCTTCCAAGCTGTGTTGGCCACATGATGATGTGTCAGGATGGGTGGCTGCGATGCTCACTGTGCTGCGCAGTCCTGTGCATGCCCTTATTCATCTCAGTGTTAGGCAAGTCCTTCTTCTGTTGGAATTATTGATGTTGAAACACCAAAAAAAGCCCTGATCATACTGGACCTCAACTATTTTGTCTTTTCTCATAGTGAGACCATGTCAGGGTTAAATAACTTCACAGCACCATCCAACCAAATGAGTGCTAAACAAGTGCTTCATCATTTTGGGAAGTGAAATCTGAGCTTCTCCAGTGTGCCAGCCCAGCAGACGCCTTCTGAAACTTGTTTGTAAACTAAGTGGGCATATGGCTCTCCTGGAGGTCAGGGAAACGTGTCTGTGAAAGTGTTCTGATGAATGAGAGTCATGAGCAACCAGTGGACCTAAGCCCTGGATGATCCTATGAGGCAGTTCAGTGGCTTACTGCATTTCAAAGACAACACTGCGTGAAAGCAGCTGTGGTAGCCTCTAGACACTCCTGCCAGGGTTAAAGCCCCATTTACCAATCAGGAATAATGAAATTTTACGCCTTTCAGAAAGCATTCAAGATCTTCTTGTGCCTTAGAGAAGCCAAACATTGCTATTATTATATATTCCAGTGTCAAAAAGCTGTCCACACCTCATAGCAGATGGATGCCACCATAGAGACTTTACAATCCCATCAGCCAAACAATAACAGAAAGAGAATATCCATGTCTCCCTGGCTGTACAATGTGCATCTAAGGGAGGTTAAGTGACTCATTCAAGGCTACACAGCAGTATGTGGAAGAGGTGGGACTGATTTGAGTGCCACATTGCTTGAGGCTGGGCCTTCAGTGAAGACGGGGTTAGCAGAGCAAAGCAGTCCTTACAGAGAAGGGTCTTGGTCCCTCCTGGTCTCCATGCAGAGCTATGGTCATGCTGGGCAGTGAGCCTTTGGTGAGTGAGTTTCCTTCTCTGTTACTCATACCAATATTTTGTTGCCCACTCATAAGCACAGCTATTGGATCCCTGCTGGGACCCAGCACGTTTGTGTAAATTCCTGGGACAGAGAGAAAAGTTCCCCTAAAATATTTTTGGGGGGTCTGAAAAATGGGTTCTTCGATACTCTTGTCTTTTAGGTGAGATGCGTGCTTTTAACTTCTGTTGGAAGCCCGAAACTAGGTGAGGGACTTTGGACTTGCCCAGCCAGATAGTGCATGAACAGAACAAGAATCAGATCCCCATCAGATCTAACACTTGTCCTTAATTATACACACTTTAATCTGTGGTGACTAAGTAAATTAGAGTTCAGTGGGAACAGCGAAGGTGCTTAGCACCTTGGTGAGTCATCTCCTTGGTGGCTTCACTGTCAGTGCTAGCCTGAGGATGGGAGGGCCGGATGCTCATGCATGCAGTCCTCAGAGACAGCATGGAGATGACCTGATGGAGCAGTCTAGAAAAGCTTCTGCTGTTGAGGGTTTGGTCAGAGATCAAGAGAGGACCTCAACTTTCCAACATGTCAACCTCATGCTTTCTATGAAGAGCATAAGTTTAATGTCCCAGGGCTATGCTCTGTGGTCCCATTACTGAACCTTGCAAATTCCTTGATGGGTCTGTGAAGTGCTGGGGCCTGAGTTGTGGGCCCCAAGTTGGAGTTGACCTGTGAATGAATCACAACCTAGCAGAAAGTTTTGTTTTTCTTATTGGCTTCACGTTCTAGAAGCAGAACCTGGCCCACCTGTGTCTCTGTGGCTCTGCCCTCACCCAGGTGGTTGTGGCTGGGGTGGTGGGTGACACCAGGATTATATCAACCAGGAGCTGATCAGTCAGAGGAGCTTCCTGTTGGGTGTGACTTCTGTTGGGGCTGGTTGTATCTTGCTGAGTTCTCTCTGTGATGTCCTTCCCTGTGGAGGGCTACTGAGGGAGCCATCTCTGTCTGTTGTGTCTGGCAGGTGATGCTGGCNTCCTGCTCCCACTGAAGACCTTTGACAGCAGCTCACCTGAGAACAGGCCTATAAAGAGACGCCAAGGTGAGGGGTATTTTTGAGGAAGTATTTTTCCTACAGATATTTTTTTCAAGTAATTTGCATTTTGTTATTGCGCTGCTGAGGCTCTTCTTTAAAAACAGACTTCTGGGCTAAGCAGGGATGCTTTTTGCCATGTTTTTTTCTATTCCTCTTTTAGCCCACTTTGTGCCACAGAACTACTCTTCCATGGGTGCCATTAATAAATAAATGCTTACTTTGTCCCCTTCTTCTGCAAACCAACCCAAGGGAATGAGCTAGTACTTTAACAAGTCATTATTAAATATAAACCCTTGATGGAGAGCTGTGGTGTAGGAACAGGTTGCCCAATTTTCTTAGAGCGATGGAGACGTGAGTGTCATTAATAAAACATCTTGTTATATGGTTTTTAATTATTTTTCTCATCTCAGTGAAGATCGCTACCTCTGCTTACATGCAAATGCAGATAACTTGATGAAGGGTCTTGTAATAAGCATTGTTGGAGCCATCATCCGCCAGGCTATCTTGGTAATTAATGGTTTGTTTAAATTCCAGTGCATAATTGTCTTTGCGTTCTCGACTCTGACTGTTGCTTAGATCCTAATGAGAGATATTTGTAGAGAAAACAGGAGGGCAGTGGGAGTTTAATTCATCACACATGCTCATCAGCCAGGTGTGCTTCAGTGGTGTCACGTCCCAATGGTGCCACTTTAAGAATGTCTATCATCATACAAGAGAACAACATCTCTTTGCTGGGCATCTGGGCTGTATTTCCTAGCAAGTTATAGTGCTTAGCACTGACAGGTGGATTTATGAATGGGTCTAAACACCTTATGAGCTAAGATCAGTGGGATTTTTTGCTGTTGGCTCCTCCAAGCTCTGAGCACCACCTCATGTGATGGCACAAGAAGGATCAGGAGATCTGATACCATTAAATCTTTTCTGGACCAACTGTCATCTTGCCCTTTCAGCTCTCAGTCCAGCTAGGTCTGGGCTCCAAACCACTGCACTCACTGGGCTCTTTCCCCTCTACAGACTGGCAGGAGAAGTCCTTTGTCCATGTCCTTGCTGCAGTTTGTGTTGCTGTTTCACCTGATTTTACTGTGAGACCTGAAATACCTGGTCCTTGTGTTCTCCACCACCAACTCAGTGCTGCTTCTGATGCTCATTGGAGTGAATAAGTGCAGACATAAAAAAGGGCTTCCAAGCCTTGTAAATATGGAAGAAATTTGAAAATATGATCCAGGTGCAGCTCTGAAATCCTCAGAAAACACAGAAAAGAAGCATCCTGTTAAAATGAAAAATATAAAAAAATATCGTGGCATGTATCTCACTAGATGCAAATCCTGAGGAGATGAAGGGACCAAGGGGTCTGCTCATAGAACTTCAAAGCCAATAGGTTATGGCATCAGCTTTGTCAGGACTGTCACTTTGCAACAAGGAAAGCGTTTAGTAAAACTGCAATTTGACGAATCCTAGAGTGCAAAGCTCATTTTGGTCAATGACATCCCTTTAAGATTGGTAGATGAGTGCCTATCCTCACTGAAGAGGTTAACGCTGTCAGGCAAGTCAGTGGGACGAGGAATAAAAACATCGCTGAAAACATCACCCCATCCGTGCCTTGAGAAGAAACAGTGAGAAATTTCTCCTTGGAGGGTGTCTGTCTGTGCCACAGGAGGTAACAGCTAGAGCTCAAACAGTAAACAGAGGTTTTTATACCTCAATGACTTTACGACCCATAATAGCTTTCATGGTTCTCTGCTCTAATCAGATCTCATGCTTCAGGACAGAAAGCATTTTGGCATCAGGAAGGAATCTGTCCTCCAGGCACCACAGATGCCCACAGGTGAGCGATGGCAAGGTGCTTCATGTAAAACTCCCCTCTGAAACATCCACTATCAATGGCTGCTGGTACCATTTTTCAGCCAAAATGTTGAGTAGCTGCTAATTACAAGATGACAACTGAGTTGCTCATTGCTGATTATTTTTGGGAAGCCCACTTTTATTGTGCTGACAGCCTAGAAGGAGAGTGCGTACAATGTTAGGTGCCTTTGGGCACTTTAATTTGTCCTATGTTCCCAGCCCCTGTGGCATCAGCTGGAAGGGCTGCTGCCTTCCAGCAGTGACACTGAGCCAGTGGAGCAGCACAAAATGATTATGAGCAATGATAGGGAAAAGGGAGAGCATCCCCTGGGCCTGGCTGACCAATGGTGACCGGGGGTGAGTGTCTCACCTGTCAAGATGGAGAGTTCTAAAATATCCGACTTACCAGAGTTGCTTTAACCAACTTCTTGTCAATGTTCTCAGGGAAATTGGAACTCCAGGCATGTTGGGACTGTGTAAACACAAATAGGTTCTCTCTATAAGAAGGCTGGGAAGGGACTTTTGACAAAGGCCTGCAGTGATAGGACAAGGAGTAGTGGGCTCATACTGGAGGAGGGTAGGTTTAGATTGGAAATTAGAAGGAAGTTCTTCACTCTCAGGGTGGTAAGACACTGAAACAGGTTGCCCAGGGTGGTTGTGGATGCTCCATTCCTGGAGGGAGTTCAAGACCAGGTTGGATGGGGCCTTGAGCAACCTGGTCTAGTGGGAGCTGTCCCTGCCCATGGCAGAGGGGTTGGAACTAGATGATCTTTAAGGTCCTTCCCAACCCAAACCATTCTATGAGTCTATAATTCCCAAGGTCTTGTCCTTTGACAGATCATCAAGCAAGAATCCCTTTGCAAATTACCACAGGTGGGAGTCAGCATGAAGAATAAGGCTTAAGTTTAGCTGCTTTTGTGCAGATGTCTTAACATAAGTTAGATGCCCAAGCCTGCATCTACAGGAGGAACTCGGTTGCCTGAAGCTGGTGCCTGTATCTGCCCGTGGACTAGAGGGTCTGGAAAGCGGTGAAAGACACCTGGTGCAAGGCAAACCTGAGCAGCATGGCTGGAACTGTGCTGTTTTCTGCCAAAATGATGAGGAATGGCAGCATTTCTCTTCCTCCCTTTCAAGCACCCATGGCTTTTCTCTTGTGTTAGCTGTCCTCCTCCTCCTGTTTCTGCAAATGCTGTAATTCAAAAATAGAAAAAGGAGAAGAATGAAACAAAACAACTGCTTAAAAACCCTGTAAGAAAAGGGGAACCTAAGATATAATTATGCCTCTTAGATGATATTTTCCTCTGATAATACTGGAAAAATACAAAACATGTTCATGTGATGTTCTAGTGTGCAAGTCTCTAGCACGTCCCCCTCCTGCTCCCTCCCTCCCTCTCCCTCTTGCTCTCTGCTTCAGGAACTGCCAGCATTTAATGTAGATATACTTAGAGACAGCTCAGATGTGGACCTGCAGTACTGCCATGCTCTGATTTAAGGATCAGTCCATAAAACCCACAGAACACACAGTCACAGCATTTGACTCCAGAACAAAATTACGTTTTGAACCCTCTTTCCACCAAAATTTGGGTCTTTGGCTCATTTCTGGGTGCCTGTGAAGGAACAGAGGGGAATTAAAGGGATCAGTGATGTTGGGCTGTCCCTGCTCCCACCACTGCCCTGTTTCTCCATGAAAGCAGGCGAGTGCTCAGAGCTTGCAGAGCAAGGAAGGAGCAGTTCCCCGTGTTGGATGGATGCAGGTGGTGCCAAGGGGGCACCAACATGGGGGTTGAATTCAGGGGCAGGTCACCACAGTTTGTGAGGTCTAAGCAAATATGAGCTCTAGAGGTACTCTTGCAGCTCATCCAACAAATAATCCCCCCCCCAGCTACTTCCGCTCCTGTTCACGTTCCCTCCCCAGTCAAACCCTGCTGCTAATTGTGCTGTCAAAGCTCTGCAGGAAATTCCCTCTGCCTTCATACAGAGGCTTCTCCTGACACACTCTTGGGGTTAGAGGATCCCAGGCTTAATTTATTCACCGTTTTCAGACTCAGGTCCAAATAAGGACCTGCGCTTTCTCTTGCACCTCTCCCCTGAGGTTTGCAGTAGCTGAAGTCCAAACCCTGCAGCAAATCACTGTGTTTTGCACTAATCTAACACGAAGCTTCAGGTAGTTAAACATTTCTGCAGTCTTTGAGCACAGAAGTGGCCTTTTTTTTCCTCTGCCTCCATCCCCTCTGTTATTCAAACACTCTTCCAAAAAATTTGAGAAATGAGCCATGTTGCTTATTTCTTTCAGGCAGATTCCATGTTTTTAGGAGCGGTATTTTCCACCATGTTGCAGGAAGGCTCCCTGCTGGGCATGGTCCTTAGCAGGCTTTTGAAAACCCAAGCTGGATTTAACACTGATGAGAAAACCTGGAAGCAGATCTGTGTCCCAGAGCTTAGAGTTTGAGTGTCGGATGTTTGCACATCTCAGCGCAGGGGACCTGATCATGGCTTCGATGATGCTCCGTGGAGTGAGACCTCAGCAAAGCAGGCTCGAGTCCTCTACATGGGGTAGATGACCCCATAAACGTAGCATGTGGATAAAGCTTTTATAAAATGAAGTCATATCTATCATGGCACTTCTTAGATAGTATTTTCTTTTAGATAACTCTTGTCAGAAAAAGAGATGAAGAGAGAGCAGACTTTTCACCAAATAGGGTGTAATTTAGTGAAAATTTAGAACTGAAAAACATGAGACGCCAATAAAAAATAGCAAAATGAATGTTTTCACCTTTTTAAAACTATTTTTTTGACCTGTCGTTTTGAAAAGGCCCTTAAAATCAACCAAAGATTCTGCTTTCCAGCTGCAAAGGTGTCATCCTAAATTCAGCCTCCCAGGAAAATCCAAGCTGCCTTGTCCTCATTGGGGTTTTAAATTGAATTAGTTAACTGAATTAGGAATGCTCCTTGCTTTTCTGTGTTTGGTGGAGACTGATAAGCCTGTAGCCGCAGAGAAGCACGGGCTTGATTCAAGCTGCCGCCCAGACCTGCACGTGGAATCAGTTAACTGTGTGCAGGAGAGCTTTCCTGAGCCAGACCCATATTTCCTGCATAAATGATACTTGTGACAAATACCTGGTGTCGTTGATATTCCATTAGTTTCCTTCACTGAAAGATCAGACAGCTTTAAAAAGCCAATAAATTCCCACAGATTGTCTCTGAAAGGGAGAAAAAAAGATTCCTTGGCAGGCCACACACCATTAAGCCCAAGAAGCGAGCAGTGTTTTATGGATAGCAGAGCTGAGGTCACTACTTTTGGATGGGTGTAATTAAGATTCACTGAAGCTACCAAAACCCACTACTTCTTCAGGTGCTGGGGTGAAGACACCTTGTTCAGGCAGCAGCAGCCTCAGCTCACAGGAGTGACTGTCTGCTGCAATTCCAGGCTATGCTGGTCCTGGGAGCATGCCCCAGTGCTTCGAGATACACTTTGAGATCCCACTTTAGAAAAAGCTTTATGAAGATCCAGGGAAATGTCTTTGAAACCAGAGCATCTGCTTGCCTTGTAGACTAGAAGCCATCCATATTAACCCATTTTTAAAAGGGGCTTTGGAGTGCTGTTAGACTTCTGCAGCTGACAATGTGCCCACCTTGTGGTCACCACATCTCTGCCACTGGAGAAAACCTCTCAAGCCACGTGGCTTTGTTTTTTTTGCCTGCAAATGGTCGGTATTTGTGGTATGAAATTGCAGCAGCTTCCTCATTGCCTGGCATGCTCAGGAAATCTGGATACCGTCAGTTCTCGGGTGCCGCTTCCTGATGTTTGGGTGTCCTTGCATCCATCTATCTGTTGAAGTGATTTCCCCAGAGCTTGCTCGAGCTGTAATCCTTTGGCAAGTCCTTTGTTCCCACCATTCTGCTTAGGGCTGTAAAATCATGTTATTCATGCCTAGATATATTATTCAGTCACTTGCACCCAGATTCTGAATTTCAAGAAGCCACATTTTTGGGGGTGGTTTTTTTTGGCGTGTGTGGTTATTTCTTTTTTTTTTTCTTAATATCATTTGGTACAATTAAAACAGATCTTTTTAGCTAAATACAAGAATAAATGAATATGCAGAATTTTTTTGTCTGAAGGTCTCGAGCACAAATGCTTGCTTTGATGAATGACTCATTCCCTTTGTTCCAGTAGTATTGTTGAAGCTCGGTGTTTTCAGGCTATGAGCAAGGCAAGGTTGGGAGGAGGAGTTACTGTCTTTTATTAGACTAGATGATACAGTTGGAAAAAAATCAGGCAAGATTTCAGGGACGCGATCCTTTTCTTCAGGTTTGGAGCTGCTTTTGCCGCCTTTGAGCTGCCTACAAGTGAGGAAGAGCCATTGCAATATTTGACTGAGTTTAGCCGACGCAGTTGCCCTCAGCTTTTCCTTCTGACCTGGAAAAAGAGCCCTGGAGCTCTCTGCCAGCATCACCCTAAATTCAACCTCATGCTAACACTTCTTATCTTTTCATCTATTAAATGATAGCAGCCTCTTTGAGCATACCTTCCCATGTCTGTTTGGCTCCCATTTGCTCTTTTATACCTGATAAATAAAAGCAATTGGAGGCAATTAATGGCATTTTACCTTCTCCCTCCTGAAGCTGGGCTGAAATCTCAACATTCAGGTAATTCCAGTCTCATACAACAATTGCACAGGAGCAAAAGGAGGGAGAGAGGAGACAGTTGATGTAATTTAACGCTTCTGCCTGAAATGACTGCAGAAAAAAAAAAATCCCCACATTGACAAACCACTGAATAAACATACTGGGGAGGCTCTGTTTCAGAGCAGACCCTGGGGCCAGAAAGCCTTCTGTCTGCTTCAGCCCCAACACTGGCAGGAGCTGGAGAAGGGATGGCATGATGAGGAGGAACCCCTGACCTGGGGCAGCTTGGAGGCAGGTGGTGCTGGAGCCGGTGGGAAGCTGACCTGTTTGCACATCCCTGGCTTTGAGAAGGAAAACTTCCAGCCCCCATTATGATACCCTTGCTAAGGTGAGGCTGTGGGTGATGCTCCCTCCAGCCAAGGTGCTGCCTGTGATGGGTTAGATTAGATATAAGAAAGAAACTCTTTACTGTGAGGGTGGTGAGATACTGGAACAGGCTGCCCAGAGAAGCTGTGGATGCCCCATCCCTGGAAGTGTTCAAGACTAGATCAGATGGGGCTTTGAGCAACCTGGTCCAGTGGAAGGTGTCCTTGCCCATGGCAGGGGGCTCGAAACTAAATGGTCTTTAAGTTTCCTTCCAACCCAAACCATTCTGTGATTCTATGATTCAAGGGGAGATCATCAAGTGGACCCGCAGCTCCCAGAGGGTTTTCACAGGAACTTGTGTATATTAGGTGAGATTTCTGCTCCCAGCCAAGGCAAGTCCTGCATGCTCCCCAGCCTGTTTGTTTCAGCCTGGCTGGGTGCGGGAAATCTTTCCTCCTCCTCTCCCACTGCATCTGACTCAGAAAATGTTTGGAAATCCCAGGTTTCTGCTGTCTCCTGCTTCTCCCCCTCTGGGTAACGGGAGGCTGAAGGAGAAGCAAACAAAGGCGTCCTTATGCTTGGGAGAGCTGATGGGTCATGGAGCAGCAACTCCTCCTCTCCTGCCGCTGCCCTCCCGGGAATCCGGCCTCCCCATTGTCTGCAGCAGCTCCAGGCATGTTAGAGGCTTCCTTGGCATGGCTTTCACATCCAGGCAAGGGCTGGGGCTGATAGAGAGGCTGTTGATATTAATTATCCACATTGCGGTTCACGCTGGAGTCCTTTGCTGTGCCTGTGGTCAGTTGTGCTTGCTGCTGTACATCGATGGGCCGAGGGGATTATGAAGATGGGGGAAAATGTACAGCAGGTGTCTTGTCACCTTGTTCACCTGCACCGGTGTGCTCTCTCCTATCTAAAAACTATCTTGGAAGTTTGTTGGAGCCAGAGTTTGCCTTTCTTGTGTTTGTGTAGCAACGAGCACCGTAGGACCCTGCTTCATGCCCAGGTAGCATCATTTTAAACTGTGCCGTTTTACAGCTGCGAATCCAAGGGAGAGAGGATGGCAGTGATTTGTTTCCAAAGTCTGTTGGAAAAGCAGACCTGGACAGCTCTAGCCTGGGTCTCCAACCCTGAGTGCAGTGCCCAGCCTTGTGCAATCACCTGTTGAGGGGTAGGAAGGGAAGGGAGGTGAGCTGGTGGGGCAGAGCTGGGCTGTCTGCTGAACACCACCCTGCAAACAGCAGCCAGGATGTTCTCTGGCTGAAGCAGGTCACAGCAGCGTACAATAGCAGGAGCGATGGCGTCAAATAGTGAGGAGATAAACGCCACACCTCGATGTGATGAGATTTGATTTAAATAAAGAAGGGGACAACTGAGGCTTTGCAGAAGGCAGAGCAAGTGTGGGACTCCTTTTATCTGCCCCTCAGGATCAATCCTTTGCTATTTTGTATTATCTTTTCAAATGATGGCTCAGACGCATGCAGAACCGCACCGATGCTCCTGCCACAGCGCTAAGGTGTCATAAGGACACAGGAAAAAAAGCACAGTCTCCAGATAGAGTCATTGCACATGTTCAGGTTGGCACCTGGGTGAGATGAGGAGAAACATTTCCAAGTAACCTGTTGGGGAGGTTTCTGAAGGTGTTTTCAAGCCTGTGACCTTGTCAATTGAGCTTCCGAACCCTGTGAAGGCCAACAAATCTTCATCCCCGTGTGGTGTCCTCACCTTCTTTATATAAACTCAAGCCCCAGGCAAGGGCAGTCGGCCAAGCAAATATACACAAATTCCTTCCTTCCCTCCTTCCACCCTCCGCTTTGCTCAATGCACAGACCCGACATGGGGCCATGGAGAGAAAGGTCAGGACCATTTGGTGTCCTCTTACTTTGGCTAGTGAAAGGGTGTCTCTGGCTGTGCAGCCTTCTAAAAATAACCCGTGCTTGCAGAGCGGTTTAGCTCTCCATCATGTACAGGAATAAAAAGATAGGAAAGGTCTCCAGCAAGGGAGATGTCCAAAAGAGGTACCACACAGTGCACTGCTTCTCTAGCAGAACCACACATATGTTTCCTCCTCCATATGAGCATCCCTCATGCTGAGAGAGGCTGGGAGGGAAGGAGAGACCTTGGAAAGCCTCGTTTGGCCACCTGCATAGGTCTCAGGTGGGAATACAGACCTCCTGGAGGGGCTGGTGGCTGGGCAAGGAGCTGCTTGGGGTAAAGCCCCAGTGAATGGGCTGGCAGCAGGGACTGGGGGATGCTGGAATGATGCTTGTGAGTGGGCAGGGTGCCAGCCTGCCAGATGGCTGCAGTGTGGATATGTAGCAGGCAGGGCTTTGGTGTGCAGAGAGGGGCTTCGAGTGACCGCGGTTTGGGGGAGACCGTGCCTCCAGTGGGAGGACCATGGGCTGCTCAGTTCCTGCTTTGTGGAGCTGTTGGGTTGAGAGCATTGCTTGGGGCAGGGGGTGAAGATGTGGGAGATAATCCTCTGGGAGCAGGCTTACCTGCTAGAGGCAGGCCTTAGGAGAAGGCATTGAGGGAGATTTTAGGGCTTCATGTAAGTCCTTCAGGACCCCAAGAGGTCCAGCAGCACAGAGTGGGTTGCAGAGGTAGCGCTAGTGTTGGGATTTTGGGCTTTGGTGAGGATCTCCCATCATCAGAGCTGGCCAGTATAAACCAGCCCACTTAAGTGTTCACCCTCTTTCATTTCTTCGGCTTACCAAACAAATATGCCCTGTGACAACACTTCTCCTGTATTTTCAAATACAGAACCCAGCTTGATGTTCTATGAAAGGCATTTCTCAATTGATTTTCCCAGGCAATCTTGATTCAACCAATTAATCCATCACCTAAGCATGGCCACGAAGTGTAATAAAGTCAACAAAAGACAGCAGAGAAATGTACCCAGAAAAGCTGGATTTAGCGTGGGTTTCCAACTCAGGGCAGTGTTTCTATCATGCTTGTGGAGAGCTTGGAGGATTTCATCCTGAGTGCTGCATGCAGGTCCCCTGGTTTCAAGGAGGGGAATTTCAACGCAGAGGAACATGCAGAAGAGATCTGTGAGGAAGGTCAGAGGACTGGAGAGTCATCCCTAGGAGATGGGACTAAATCGTCCTGGTGTTTTAGATGGATTCCAGTCATTATATGAGCAATATTATGTTTTATGGCTGCCTAAAACAGCTGATTGTGGGATTTGAGAAATCACTGGCCATATATTCTGCGCTGTAATCAGGGATGAATCTGGCCAACTGCCTATAGCTCTGTGATGGCATCTCTCCAAAAAGACAGCAGGGCCTTATAGTATTTCTTGACTGAGGTCTAGGAGGGAAAATACTGGGAACAGTCATCAGTCTCTGACAAGGTGGAGCAAGGGATGGTGACGAGAAATAAAAGTGGAGGTCAATCTGATTTGCTATAATGAGCCATTTGTGAGAAGAAGGGGCTGTGTGTGTACCACCTGACATTGTCCAGGCGACCATCATATCAACCTTCCTCTCCTCTTTTAACAGGTAAGAGTGTAAAACATGCCCAGGGGCCTTCCACACCCAAAAGGGAGGTTACATCCCTGTTGCAAGTCAAGCAGAGCGCAGAAGCTGTGCAAGTGGATGTCAGGAGCATGGGGCAAGGCTTATGTGTGTGTGTGTCCCATGGTGATGGCTCTCTGGACGTGTGTACACCAAAGCCCGGGGAAAACTTCTTTATGGGAGAGGAAACAAAGAGCTCTCTGCTCCAACAAATAGCCCTGGGCAACTGCTGTGCTGTAGATCAAAGCTATCTGAAAGCACGGCACCAGAGGCAGCTCTGGTGCTTCCACTGGAAGACAATTCATCCAGCCTGGCTGAGCTGAATAATAATAAAAAATAAAAATCTTGGTGGTAACCTGGGAAGGCTGTAGTTTCCCCAGAAAAAATGATTCACCTAAAAACTTTCTTGTCCTGTTTCCTACATGAATCACAGGGAAAGGCACTGTGCTGGGAGTCGTGATTTCAGTGCTAGTCCCAGCTCTGGGCTTGTTCCACTTGTGGTCTGCCTTTCCCCGTCTCCTCTCTCTAAGATGGGGATAATCATACTTAGCAAACATTGCAGAGTTCTCCAACAAGCATTTGACAAATGCTGAACGCTCTTATTAAATGTGAGTGATTTACTTGGATGGTGTCCTAACCAACATCCATCTCCCACATCAACCTGGTGTGAGCAAACCATTCTTCAGGCTATAAAATGATAGCTGTCATGGGCAGGAAATAATCCGTATACCACCTCCAATTACCATCACTTAGAAAACACCTTTGGTCACAAGCAAAGAAGGATCTCAGAGGCTGGTCTGGTCCTGCTTTGCTCCTTAGCCTCTACGTGCTGCTGGAAACCCGTTTGTGTCGTGTTCTGCAGAGAGGGGAAAGCCGGCCAAGGGAAACAATACAAAATCTGGAGGTTCATTTTACAGGGAGCTGCAGGGACTTTCACGCACGTATAGAAACTTAGTAATAATAAACAGAGTCGTCTGGAACATTCATACATCCCGCGTAGGGGTTAGTGCTTCCAAGTCGAGGAAATGTGGCAGATGAGCAAAGAGGGACTGCAAGGGGACGCGGGAACGTCGGCACAAGGCTGTGAATCCCAGGAGGAGGGGATGGGGAATTGCCTGCTCCTGGTTCAGGAGAGCCAGCCCAGAAATCAGAGCCAACAAAGGCTGTTATCGCTGGCAGCTGTAATGAAATTAAGGAGATGCTTCGCTATCCATCATCAGGTGTGTCAATTTTCAACACTTAAGGGCTGGAAGTTAAAGTCTTTCTCAGCTGCATTTCCAGTCAGTGGCTTTCAATTTTGGGCACAAGGAAAGGAATTGTGTGTGAGGTGTTGCAGGCGAGATTTCCTCCCTCCTGCTGCACATTTCCGTGGCAATTGCATCAGTAATGAGACTTTGCGTGTAGCATCCTCCTTGCCAAAACAGAATAATGAATTTAGTTCTTTACCTGGTTACTTGTCCAAAATCGCTCTGGGATAATGGGACAGAGACTAAAGGCAGTACTTTTCTTTGCTATGTGACAGCCACATGTCACACACCACATCACATCACCATCCTTCCTTGCAGAGATGGGGTATCTGCAGGGCAAAGCATCATGCCGAGATGTCACCAGGAGTCTGGGGGTTGTGCTCAGCCTCTCCAGGTGTGGTCCCATGGCTGTCCAGACTTTCCTTTAGCAGCCCAAGATGAGGAACGCATACATGGGGCATATTTCAACTCAATTCAATTCAAGTGGTGTTGAATAAACCCTACTGCACCCTTTGCCAGTGGTACAGTCCTGGAGTAAAGAAATTAACAGAGCTAGGCAGTGAAATCTCCATCTCTGGAGACATTTAAAACCCATCTGGACGTGTTCCTGTGTGATCTGCTCTAGGATCCTGCTCTAGCAGGGGTGCTGGACTAGATGATCTTCAGAGGTCCCTTCCAACCCCTACCGCTCTGTGATTCTGTGTGTGAGAGTAGCAACATACAAAGCATGGGAGGACTGAAGAAAAGAGCCCCTTCACCTTCACAGCCGCATAAACGTGTGTTAGGTAGAGATACAGACTCCTTTTTGGCATCTGTCAGACAACAGCAAGGCTGCTTCTGACAGCATCATATGGATTTTCCTTTTATAACAATCTCTCTCGTGGAAATCCCTGTTGGTCCCTGCAGTCCCCGTGAAGGAGATTGTCTATTTCAGCTCATTTTCCCCCAGGAAGATCCAGCTGATGACGCAATAGCAATGTGTACCAGCACGCTAATGGTGCTTGGCACCTTCCTGGGCTGCACGGGAGGCAGGGGATGTTGCTGTCATTATGGAATTAGTCACGCTGGAAACACCGCAGTGTTTGTTTAATCCAAGGAGAAAAGAAAAAAAATTGTTGGAGTGGGGTGGAGAGAGGCAGCAACGGGAGCTGGGACAGAGGGTGAGGGAGCCATGACAGGACTCTGGCACCTTCACTGGTGAGTGGGTGTCCCAGGACCTCCCCATGCTCCAGGTGCCGGTGGATATTAGTGGGTTTTTACTGGCTGCAGGCTGGAGTTTGGGGATTTTTCACTGTGCAGGACCCCGACAGCTGTTTGGCTGAATTTTATCTGGTCAGGTCCCTGCAGACCCCTGTGGGAGGAGAGGTCTGGAGGGAAAGACGCTGCCTTGCCTTTGCTGCAGGTGCACATTGAGGGGACCTGTTTCTGGAGAACCAGTGGTCATAAGGTGGGGATGCTCTCCTCCTGCTGCTGAGGAGAGGATGGGGCCATACCAGTGCTCCCTGCTCTGCTGCTCTCCAGCTTTCATTGCAACACTGCACCCAGGTCTGCCACTCTGCCTCCCCAGGCCTCTAGGACCTTTATGGGGTTAGGTAGCACTGTCACACACTTCCTCCAGAGTCCTCTCCTTTGGAACTGAAGACCCAGCCAAGTGACCTGGATCTGATCCCTAGTGTCTGACCATCTCCTGGCTGAAAGAAGTGTGCTGGCTGCATGTGCCCCACAAGGTGTGTCCAACTCCTTTTGACCATCCTGGAGACCTCTCTGCAGGTGAGCTTGCAGCAGCTGAGACCCACACTCGCTCCACTGACTCTTCAGCCCCTCAGGGCTTCAGTAACCTCTGTTTCATGGCTGCAGTTGTATGCACGCCCTCCCTATGCCTCATGGCACTGGCTGTGTGCTCAGTGCCAAGGAACCCCTGGGACTGTGCCAGCTGGAGATGATTTACCCCCAGTCTCCTCCTCCCAAGCCAAGACATAATGGTTTTGCAGCAAACTCAGTGGCTGCTTGTCCCCTACCCATGCCTGCATCAGTGCTGCTTAGATATCACGTGCCATCCGGGGGCTTCAGATGCTGCCATCAGAGCTGGCCCTCATAGGATCAGGAGAAGATTGATGTAGGCTAAATTAACTCACAGTTTCTCAAAGGTGCTATGAGCTGCTCAACCCACAGTGTGGTAAAGCTGTAAGGAACATGGCTGAAGACCTGGCCCAAGAAGAAGGAATGTCTGTTTCTTCTGCAACTGGCCACCCACACCATAACCTATCCTGTGAGTTTGCCTGCTGTGTGCAAGGTCCTGACAAGGGACATTTTCTACCCTGCCAACTTGGTTGCTTCTGGTTCCACAAAAACTTGCCGGCAGCAAATCTGGCTTTGTAGTGGACCACGTCCCCTTCTCTTGTCTCCGTAAGACATGGAGGAGAGCTCCCATAAGCAGTTTTCGTCTCTCAGTTGTGGCAAGGGGAAAGCAAGACACGGTGGAGATGAGTGCACTCCGCTGGGTACTGCTAATTAACAAAAGAAATGGTACCAGAGACTACGAGGCATTGAACTGGAGTGTAATTAGGTACATGGGGTTTGCTGAGCGTCTCGATGTGGACAACAAGCAGGAAACCTCAGGGCCAGCCTTGGTTGAAGAGCTGCCGTATGAAAGCAGAAACCCCTCGAGGGGTGCTCAGTGCTGTTGTCCAAGCCTACAGGTCCAAGGCTGTGTTGGGATGTCCACAACAGCCTGGTTCCTGCTCCCTGCCCCAGGGTGCCAGCAGCACAAACATCTCTCTCCTCCTCACTGCAGTTTATTCAGTATTTATGCACTCAACTGCTAGAGAATGTCCTAACACTGCATGTGCTCAAAGGTCCAGTGCTCTCCTGAGATATTGTGCTGCCTGGGTCTCCTTTCCCCTTGCACCCGGCTCTGCACAGGTGCTGTCACTGGGTTGGTCTGATCTCCTGCCTGGGGATGGGAACAAACTCCCCAGGCAGGTATCTGGATGTCTCCTTGTCACCGCCATTTGCTTCTCCCAGGCACAGAGGGTGGGATGCCCTGGGTGGGCACTGGCACTGTACTTCATCATGTTGTCTCCCTTTGCAAGCCACGGGGATCTGGTGAATGCCAACAGGTGGGTGTCCAAAATACGTCAGATGAATCACATCTCCAGAAGCACCTAATTTTGTCCACTGAGCACCCAGTCCTTCAATAGTAGGTGTCCATAGTTGGACCCAGACAGCTTGTCACACCCCATGGGACCTGTGGGCTTTAGGGACTTTGAGTCCAAGGTAGTAAATATCTTTTGCTGCTTCTGATCTCCATGGGCACCTCCTTGGGAGAGGTTGGAATTAAGTATATCTGGTTTTATCTAGCCTCTACTGAGATAACAAATCCACCTATTTTCATCTCTAAAGGCTTTGGAAGCCTGGGACAAAGGAATTTATCCTCAAGAGGCTAAACCAGAGGCTGTAGGACAGTCCACCTCTCTTGGATAAGCCAAGAGGGGACAGAAATAGCCTCAATCCCACCAGAAGCCTGAACCTGCAAAAGGAAACGGGGCTTGTGATTCATGCCATGGCCCGCTGCCTGCAAGGCTTGCACAGGACCATGTGTAGGCATGAGTGAAGGTTTTCTGGCCCTGGCTGACCTGAGTGCCTGCAGGAAGGATGAACCCTTTCTGAAACACACCAAGACTTGGAAAGGAGCATCACATCACGCCTGGCAGGAGCAACCCGCTCCAAATATAATGCAGC
Source organism: Eurystomus gularis (assembly GCA_013400335.1). Taxonomy (NCBI): domain Eukaryota; kingdom Metazoa; phylum Chordata; class Aves; order Coraciiformes; family Coraciidae; genus Eurystomus; species Eurystomus gularis. Next base: position 413,116 of record VZZY01020882.1, read on the forward strand.
TTCTGTTCAAGGCTCCCTTTGCTATTTTTGCTTGTGCGGATAGTGTAAAATGTGCCTTTTAATTTTGCTTTAAAAAACCCCCAGACACATACAGTGAAACACAAAGCAAAGGACACTGGAGGCACAGTGGAAAATGGTGATGGGGAAAGGGAAGACAAGGCAGCAACTGAAAATCCATCACCTGCTATTAATGTTAGAAGAGTTGTTTGGTCCTGTTACTGCTCCATGTGCCTGCCTGCTTCCAGCCTGGCAGCCCTCGCCTTTGCTCCATAAAAAAGGAGTCAAGATGACTCATAGAAGTGATGAGGTAAAGGCTCTTGTGACCCATCGAGCAGCACCAGTGGCTTCAAGGTCAGGATCTGGGGCTGTGATCGGCAGCTTGGGGAGGAGCAGGGATGAGTGTGACAGCCCATGTAGCAGCTTTGGCACTGAAATAATCCCGCTTCCCAAGACTTCTCACCTAGAGAGAATGTTTTTTGCACTATTAGGCATCTTCTTGCCCACCTTGATGGAAGAGGAACAGACCTTTATGGCCAGATATCAAGAAAGCCACAAATGAGAGAAAAAAAAAATCTTTGCTCACTTAATATTTGATGAAACCCGGTTCTGTCTTATCCTGGAGTGATTCGGTTTAGCTGCAGAGCACGGGGGAAATGTCTTATCTGCGTTTTCAGGCAGGGGCTGAGCCTCTTGGGTTATGCTGCTATCTCACAAGCAACCACTTTCATCCATTCTAGAGAAAATGAGAAAAAGTTGGGGATGAGGGAAGGGGCTCTGGGTGCAAGGGAACCCCCAGGGGTGGTTTTGAGTGGCAGCTGTGATTGCCTGCTTTGAGATTTGTTTGTCCAGAGGGTGGGACAGACTCTCTCATCTCCTTTGCAAACAGGGTGGAAATTCTTGAACTGTCCATCTTACATCTCAAAAAAAAGTTTCCTTGGGCAAGAAAGCTTCATCTTTCCTCATTCCCTTTGCTGCCAGTACATAAAAGCTTCTCTCTGCTGCTTCGCTCGCCTCTCTGATCTCTGGTGTTTCTCAGCCGTGGTCTCACACTAAAGGTTTGAGCTGTGTTCTGCAGCTAAAAGCAAAGAAGATGGGATGAGGCTTTATGCAGGGCAGGTACAACCCAGGGAGACAATATAAGTGACTGGGATGTGATTGCAGGGCTGGACTCACTTCTCCAGCTGGAGGCATGCCATTGAGGACCCTCTGAGGGCTCTCATCCCTCTCTGCTTTTTCTCTTCGGGAGAGAACTGGCTCCTCCCTCTGGAGAGTGAGATCTTACCTGGGCTCCCTGAGGTGACTGTCACCTAGATGTAGGTAGAACCATGCCGTGGCATTTTTGTAATTAACAGCTATTTCCTGAGAGAGGGTGAGCAGAAGATATGGTGGAGGGTAACATAGCTCCTCTGGGCTCCAAAGCTTTGGCCAAGCTCTCCTTTGGCAAATCAGCTCTCCTGAAAGTTAACTGGGAAGGTGCTCCAGCTCTTCTGAACATCCCAGCCACATGGCATCACTCGGGATACTGCTACCCATGGGGCTGATATGCTGCTACATTGCTCCAAACTCTCTCCTTTGGGACCTCTGTGGTGATACAATGGACTTACACAAGCAGTGTCATTACAGCTGATTGATTCACATGCCAGACTAGGCAGGGGGTGGAAAAGGCTAAGTTGTCTCCACTCATGGCTATGAGTGGCTTCTACTCCTGGTTATTCCCTGTCTGGAGGACTTTGCTACTGTTTTGGTTGAATTCATAGTGGGATGGTGACCTGAGGGTAGGTCCCACCTGGGATTCTGGTTTAGAGGCTGGGTTTAGAGACAACCATAAGATGCCGATGGGACATATGGACCATCATGCTGGATCCAGCACCAAGTGGCTGTTCACAAAGAGGAGCTCTGGAGTGGCTGTGGCAGGTACCCTAGCTCCTTTCCATCTGCAAGGCATCTACAGCAACAGGATGACACATAAATAACAGCACTGGCCAGTTTCTCTTGACAGCATGGGGTGAAATGGCACTGCAGCTGCACTGTCAGCAGAATTGCTCAGCTGCAAGCCTCATTTCTCCTGACATACTGCTCTGGACACAATGTGAGGTCCCACTAATGCTGTTTCCTCAGAACTAAAGGTCATTTACTCATATCTAACTCCATTGGAATAATGCTTCTGAGATTGGTGCCACGGGGTGAGTGGTCCAAAAATGAAGCAGATGTTTCAGCTTTGCAAAGGGAGAACCTATCACGTAGATTAAAGACAGTTAACTAAAAAAGCCAGTTTGCCACCTTTGCAAACTGAGATACTGTGTTTATTTGCCTTCACATGCAGCTTCAAATGTGTTTTCCCCAGCATGGCTCCTTGGAACCTTACAGATTTAACCTCACTGTACATTTATGAGGAAAGAAGGTAAAAATTAGACAGCTTTTCTGGTCTTTTGACCAAGATAGGTCATCCTTCTAAAAGAGGCTGTCGTACCTCAGACAAGCCATGAGCAGCAGATGGAAGTTCCTGCGTGGCGGCCACTTGGAAGTTAGACTGAGCGAGTGCAAATCCACTTTTAGCCTCAGTCAGGTCCGTGGGTCTCTCTGCTCTGCCCCTTGGCGCTGGGAAGTGTGGAGCAGGAACTGGTCAACAGCTACTGCTTAATTTTGCTGTGGACGGTGCTGTGGCACACTGCGCTGGCCTAACACAAGGGCTTAAGCTTAAAAAACAGTATGAAAAGAGGTCTGAAAGGGCCTTTTTATATTGTTTTTTAAGGGCTTTTGTCTCTGTGTTATAAGCACATCTGGACTGTTAACATCAACAAGACCAGGGCCAGAGCGTGGGCTCCTGTGATCATCCATAGCATGATCCATGGCATGTGTGGTGTCCCAGAGCAATTAATCCTCCCATAAGCAGTACCCAGCATCATTCCCAACACACAGGCAGGATGCTGCAACCCTGTTTGGGATAACGAGAAGAATGTGAGCTGTGTGGTGCAGAAAGCCAGCCCTGCTCCATTTTATTTTCAAGTATAGAGCAGACTCACCTCTACGTAGGAAAAGAACACCCTCCCAAAGCGAGCCAAGGGCATCATTCACCTGCAGACCTGTCTGGGCTTTGAGGGTAGATGGATGTTTTGGGAACTGTGAGCCAAAGCAAAAATCAGCTAGAAAAACAGCCTGGCAGCCAAGTCCAGCGGAGTTCCTCAATGCCTCATTAGCCTCCCAGACTCCTTGTCCAATCTGCCCAGAAACATGCAGAAAATTTCTCCTTTGGACCAAGACCCGTCCTTGAAGCTGCTGGTAGGGACCTGGCCACTGAGGCTGGCTTTGTGTTGGGACCTCTCTCCACCACCCATATCGTGAGTCACTGGTGCTGGGTTCCACTTGCATGCCTCATGAGTGAGCTTTTTGTTTGGCAGTCGTAAAAACTGAAATGAGAACTGGAATAAGCTGATTAGGTCCAGGCTGTGTTCATGCAATGAGGGAGTGATGAGCAGAGCATGGCCATGTCTCTGCTGGGGCACTATGGGTGAGGGTTGCATCCCACCATCCACTCCCATGGCTGAGGACCGGTCTCTCAGGCCGGATGAGACCCTCCACCTCACATGTTGGTGTTAGTCTCTTTTCAAAAGTAATAGGACAAGAGGAAAGGGCCTCAAGTTGTGCCAGAGAAGGTTTAGGTGGGATACTAGGAAACATTTATGTACTGAAAGAGTGGTCAAACCCTGGAACAGGCTGCCCAGGGAAGTGGTGGAGTCACCATCCCTGGAGGTGTTAAAAAAATGTGTAAATGTGGCACTTCAGGACATGATCTAGTGGTCTAGTGTCATGGTAGTGTTGGGTTGATGGTTGGACTCGATGATCTTAGAGGTCTTTTCCAACCTTAATGATTCTATGATTCTTTGATTCTATGATTTATGGAACTCGATTCATATCCCTGTCTTGCCTTGGCTGATGTATTTCTCTCCATCCAGGACATGATCTAGTGGTCTAGTGTCATGGTAGTGTTGGGTTGATGGTTGGACTCGATGATCTTAGAGGTCTTTTCCAACCTTAATGATTCTATGATTCTTTGATTCTATGATTTATGGAACTCGATTCATATCCCTGTCTTGCCTTGGCTGATGTATTTCTCTCCATCCCTGATGTATTTCTCTCCATCCTCAGCATATTTCTCTTTATTCTCACTTCAGCACCATCAAGGAAGAATTCAGACCTGTGCTTGAGCCTAATGCTCAACCCTAGGCTGCAGAGGGAGGCACGTTGGGACCAGGAGAGCAGTGCTCAGAGCATGCAACACCTCGATAACAGCCACCTCTCCTGCAGCTCTTCCCATTGAGAGACGCCAGCATGCTTAAGTCCACCTCCACCTTACCAAGAGGGGGGTGGAGGTCCAGGCAGAGCCAGTGGGGGAGGCAGGGATGGGAAGCAGGTCCCTTGTGGGGTGCAGGCGCAGGGATGCGCCTCCTCGGCGTGCTTGCTGCACAGCTGCTGCCTTCATCTGCGCGCATTCAGAGCAGCTCCATTCAGCAGCACCGCTTCCTGGAGCTTGAAAGGGCTGCTGATTATTTTTAATGAGCCTTCGCCTTGCTGGAGCTTTGTTTTGCACTGATTGCGTGGGCAGCACCGCAGCCCCCTCCTGCCAGGCAGGTCCGCTCACCCTGTGCTCCCTGGCATTGCTCAGCACCTTGTGGGGAGCTGGTGGGGGGGACCCAGCAGGTTTGGGGAGCAAACGTGCAGGTTATGGGTCAATCACTGCCATGCTCTGCCTGGGATGGAGGACCCCTGGGAGAAAGCAGGGCCCCAAAACAGAGGAAGGCAACGCACCCTCCCACCTTGCTGTTGGAGAAGGTGAGATCTCCACAAGGTTTACACAGTCTCCAGGGCCCTGCATGATGCCCACCCAGCTCTGACCTCCTCCCTCCCACATAGCATCAAGGTTAGGATGTTTGGGAGGCTCCTGCCTTGCCCTGTAGCCTTCCTGCACACCTGGCCCAAGGGCCCAGCGCATGATTCTGCTCATCCCAAAGCAGGGCAAACATCTTATATGTGCTTGTATCTCTCCATCAGCTCCAACAGAAGCCTGGGATGGAGAGCTGAGTTGACTGGTTCTGAGTGCTGGATCAGGCCCTTTATAGTCTGGAAAACTGAGAAGCACCCTGGCCTTGCAGGAATTAAAGCTAATGTGATAGAGGGTGATCTTGAAGCAATAGCAGTGCAAGGTGCAGCTCTTGGTGCTGGAAAACCACCAGTGCTGCTGAACATGGACTGCTCCATAAAGTACCCACCTCATTCATTAGTCCAAGCAATCTGACGGGACATACCCTGTTGAAACCTGCCACCCAGCTTTATTTTCACATGTTACTCTTGCTGCAGTTTGATTTTTTTCCCCCCTGAGAAATAATTTAAACAGATGGCTGAGCTTGGTATTAATACACATTTCAAAATTTGCATAGAGCATCTGTTAGGAAAAAAAAAAAGTTTTGCAGGTTTAAAAAAATATTTTTTTCATCTTTGACTTGAATTCCAAGAATCTCAGAAGACGACTATCTCTTCCAAGAATGTATAAAAGCTTCATTTATATACCAGTAGGATGCCACTCCACTGAAATGTCACTCACTGGCAGAGGATTTGGAAGGAAAGAGGGAAATAAATGTGTGTTTTACAGAAGTGATCAAGTCTAGACCAAAAAAAGGGGAAACCTTTGAAAGCAAGCTCCCAGCCTAGTCTTTCTGCTGTTATTTGGGTCAGTCAAATAATTTAGAGCCAAACTGTCTAATTTTCCTCCTTAAATAGTTCCTCATTTATTGAGCTGTTCTGCCTGCATTGCTGATTTGGCATGTGGCGGTCATCTCCTGGCCACGTCCTGAGTTCACAGTGGGCTGAGCTCCCCTTTGCCTCTCCTCCTAGGAGGCCTCCCTGGCCTAGATGAAGCTGTTGAGAAATTGAATCACTTCCTCTTAGCAAAGATCTGACAGTATGTCTGAGTCCCATATACCTCTTTCTTCCTCAGTAAAATTCTCTTCTACAATGATTTTGGATTATTAATTTTTGGACTAGCCCTCAGAGGGGCCACAATAAAAATAAAAACCCCATGAAGCACATTAACAAGGGGCCATTCCATTCTGTCCAAACTCTCTGGGTCACCTCCTTGTTAAAATGCCCTGGACCAATGCTCTTCAGCCGTCCAAAGGTCTAGTCTGATGCTAAGTTACTTTATTTCTCCCTTTTATGACTGTATCAGGCAAAGTCAAATAGTAAACATCTTTCTGATGTTTTCAGCTGGCCTCCACAGCATGGGGTCGGGTCTGATGAACTTTAATAACGATGTCTGCCCATTACTGAAAGCTGTAGGTCAGGCTGAGCTCTGAATTCATATGTGCACTTGTGTAATTGCCTCCACAACAGGATTTCTCTCTAATGTGTTATGATGTTAAGAAGGTTGCTATTCATGCCTTCAATTTTTATTTTGTCTTCCTCACAATTCCCACTCAAGTAGCACGGAGGATGCAGCCCCTTTTTTTAACTCGTGATGAAGACTCTGATCTGAGCAGACTTCAGCTGTGGTGGAGTCACCCAACCTACAGCAGCATAGTACCTTTGATCTGGAGTCGTCCTGGATTCGGGGCTTCACGTCGCAAGGGCAAGAATAGTTTTTTCAGCTGTCTCTCAGGCTGGTTTTCCCTTGGTCTTTATACATCACTGTATCCAGAGGCACTGTGGTCTAGGGTATTACAGGCGAGACGCAGTATTATAAATTATAGCGCATACATGCTTTAATTATTTTGTCAAAATGATTTATAAGCTCTAACTTAGTGGAAAGTACCAGGCTGTACCCGTGGACTAATCTTTTCTGGTCCTTACCTGTGGTAACTCTGAGGACCTGCTCATCACCTCCTCCTCCCACACTTGCGCTCAGGGGACGGTACTTTCCTGAGTCTAGCTTGACAGCGACTGTGGAAATGGACCCGAGGCTACACAGAGATTTTCCATCTCGAGCCAATACGACACACACAGCCCCCCACTGTGCCCCCCACCCTGCACCAGCCACCCACCCCACATCCCCACACCAGGGTAGCTCAGCTGATCCCATAACAAACTTTGCTGGCCGGGTGTCAGCTCAGCCAGAGTAATAAAACTTTACAGCCGCAGCCGAGGCAAAGCCAAAAATCCCTGGCGTAAATGACCACATCCCCGCACACAGGTAACGTGGTTGTGATTTAGGTGCCTTGCCGTGAGGGAGGAGGGAGAGGAAGGGGTGCTGCTTTTGGAACATTTTTCCAGTGTTTTCACTTTTTAATGACCTCCTTAACCCATTGCTGAAGGGTGTAATTTATGGCTCTGAAATATAACCAGAGGGTTTACAGCCTCCATGCTTTGGCTCCGGCTACTTTATCACTGGGTTCATTCCTCAGAGTTTTAGGTGACAGCACAAGAGCTGAGTGCGATGAATGGTATGCAGATAAAAACAGGGGAGAAAGGCTTTCTCTGGTTGAAAAGCGAAGGGGAGAGAGGATGGAGGGGAATGTGCTTGGGGGAGGCTCAGGAGAAGCTGTGAAATGCTTTCGAGACATGGTCTAGGGGTTAGGGAGATGTCCAAAGAAGGTTGGACTAGATGATCCTAGAGGTCTTTTCCAACCTGAATGATTCTATGAATGATTTTATGAATGCCTTTGGGGCAGGTGGTGGGAGGTACACAGAAAGAGAGATGTTGGAGGCTGTGTGGTGGAAAACAAGGGCTGGATGCAACCCCACAGGCACTGAGGGGTAGGAAAGTCACATCTTCCTGCACTGGGATGATGGGGTCAGAGGCAGTGATGGTCACACAGGGGTATCCCATCTTCCACCATCTCTGTGGAGACCCTGGCTGCTGCGACTGAACCCAGGCACAACTGGAAGTGTGCACATGGGTCCTGCTCCCCTCCTGCACAGTGAAGGTTTTGCTCTGGGCTTGCACTGGCCTTACATGCTCCAGCCTCAGACCCTGGACAGTGAAGAGACCCTGCAGCAAAGCTGAATGCTGTGCAGGAAAAGACAAGAAGGCAACTCTACAACTTCCTTCATCGCAGCAGGTTTTAAGGTGCATAGTGAAGACGTGCCCCTTTCCCTTTTCCTTTGGTGGAGGGAGGGTGAGAGGAGCAGGGAGGAAGAACTCCTGCCTGCTCGGCTCCTCTGCATTGAGTTGCCTTCCCCGCAGAATCCAGTGCTATATTTAGATGAGAGGTAACACGAGGGAGGGTTGACATGGCAGAGGACTTATTTCTTCAGGAGCAGAGCACTGAAGCCTTGGGACGGGTTATCTCCTTACATAGGGACCTGCAGGAGGCTCCTGATCGTGCCCGGAGGCTGGAGTTGTGGTCCTATGCCTCGGCAGCTTTCCAGCTGGGTGGGATCCAGGTTTTGTCAGCAATAGTGAGGCCAGAGCTGGGTCACAGCCCTCAGCTCTGAGCTAAAGGATGAGGCTAGAGTCCCTGTGTTTCTCACCCCAGCTCCACCACAGACACAATTTAACGCCACTAGAAAACACTGAGTTGTGGATGTGCTTTATGCTCCTGGTAAATCCTTGAGGAAGATCCAGGCCAGGCTGTGGGCCCATTCCTGTTCCTGAGCTCTCTATACCCCCTCAGAAAAGAAAACCATGCAGTTTTGCCTCCCTCCTGCTTTTCACGAGAGTCTGGCTCCAGAAATGTGCTCCCTTGCTCTGGCCATTTCCATAATTAAAGCAATAAGCAGTGGATGTGATTTAAATGAAGCCTGAGCTCTTGAAAAGCCACCTGTGGTGTTAAAAGCAAGTCAATAAAGTGTGTTAATAGAAGCGTTAACATTTCAGCAGCGTACAGGCAGCATTAATTATGACATTCCCTGTCAGGCAGGTTGTTCCAGTGTCCCACAAGGAGCAGGCAGTGGTGACGGGTTTTTGGGTCTGAGCATTGGGCTCAGCAGCAACACAGGTCATGAGGGGCACACTATGAGGCTGAGCAGGCAGAAAGCATGGCAGAAGCAATCTGATTTGCTAGACCCCTTCAATGGAAGCTAGTATCCCACCATGGATCCCAGAGCCACCAGCTATCTGCTATTCTAGCACCTTCAACTGGGATTCAACAAGGGTTTGTAGTGATAGGATAGGTAATGGTTTTAAGCTAGAAAAGGGTAGATTTAGGTTGGGTATTAGGAAAAAGTTCTTTAATATAAGGGTGGTTGATCACTGGAACAGGTTGCCCAGAGAGGTGGTGGAGGCCCCATCCCTGGAGACATTCAAGGCCAGGCTTGATGGGGCTCTGAGCAACCTGACCTAGTTAGAGATGTCCCTGCTTATTGTACGGGGGTTGGACTAGATGACCTTTAGAGGTCCCTTCCAACCCAATACATTCTATGATTCTATGATTTAAACACGTCTTCTGCACACAGACAAGGGCTGGCTCAAAATCACCCCATGACAAGAGAGCGGACTAAAGCATCCTTCCAGACATCAGTACCCTGGGGAGAAACCTCAGCAGGCTGTTTGCAGCTCTTGCCATCTGTCCCACGGGTTGCCTGTCCTGCTGTAGGATCCCAGTGGTATTGTCTGGCATGACCATACAGTTGCTTCTTTGCTTATGTGGTTGAGTCCAAGTTATTAATTCCATTTTTCTCCTCCTTAGCAGTTGGAGGTCCTCTCTGACAGGCTTGAGCTATTAAAGGTTCAGGAAGAGGTATTGCAGCAGCAGAATGAACATAGGACCAGCTACCATCAGCTCCTGTTATCCCAGGGCGGGTGTGTTGGGATACTTGGGAACAATTTGGACCCATCTTGGCTCCAGAAGCAGTGCAGCTATGGATGTTCTGGGCCCATCTCTGCCCTTGGCTATTGCAAATACTTTCGCCCCCTTATAGACTTACTTTACCCAAAGACTGGAGAGCTTAGTCCACAAGCTGATTAATATTGATATTGTTTTAAGTGGAAAGTAGAGGAAAATGAAAAAGGCAGAATTTTACACACACAAAAGCCAAAATATCCAAACCAAATAAATGTGTCCTGAACTTACTGTCTGGAAAAGCATTGTAAAATGCTTTGCTCTTCCAAACTGTTGTGATGTGTCTGCTCACATGTGCACAGGGACAGGCTTCAAGGAGAAACAATGACACCAACACCTTCTCAGAAATGCCCTGAATTAGCAAGATGCTTGGCACATGTTTAGTGTTAAGCATGAGCTTAAATCCATCCCCCAACAGCACAGCCCTTGAACATGGTGGGGAATCCACCCTGGAGCCAGTCTGTAGCTGATACTCCAGTCAGCTGGGACTTAAAACATGTCCTCAAGTGCTAGGCAAGCCAGTGGCCAAAGCCCAACCAAGTCAGCTGAGTCTCTGTCTTTCCATTTTTAATTAAATTCCGTTTTTACAGTATGAGAAAAGCACTCGTGAGCATTTGTTTAGAGCTTTTTCAGGTTTTTGATCACCATGGGACAGGGGACGGACTCAGTCTGTCATTAAACATCCTCTGACAGCTTCTAGAACTCAAACACATGTCTTTAAAAAAAAGTGTTCTGTTAGATTTCTCTCTTCCAAACCTACTGCTTCATGGTTTTGCCTTCTCCAAGTCAGCCCTTGGCGTGGAGGACAGAGAAGCATTTCTGCTTGCACTGCTCCATGTAGTGTGTGTTTTACACAGCATAGCCTTCACTTCTGCAGAGCTTCAGGGGAGGTGGGATCCTTACCCCCCCATGATACATGGGGAAAACAAGGTGAAGAATTTGAGTGAATAGACCAAAGGCATGCAAGAGGTTGGCAGCACTGCTGGAAATTGGGATCTTTTAATCCTGGCTTCTTGGACTGTGTCCTCTAATACAAGCTGGACTTGGGATGCAGGTCTCTATCTCTAAGGATGAAACTGTTCTCTTGGTGCAGCAACCAAAATGGCAGCATCTGACTTGATTTTTGTCCAATGAGTGTGTGGTTCAGAAATTCACAGTCACAGGAGCCTGGGAGAGCCTGTGGGACACAGAGAGCAGCTGGTGGCAGAGTCAGAGGATGATCCTGGAAACATCCCAGCAGGACTATGTCCTCTGCTTCTCCCAGACAGGGTGGATAACAAAGGGATGACAACCTCCTCCCAATGCAGGTCAGCATCCACATGCTGCCCGGGGCTTTAACACCCCAAGGATGTTTTGCCCAGTGTGTGTCACCTGCAGATCCACACAGGATCGATTTACTGGTGCTGAGGCAGCTCACGGACATCTCCAGGGGAACAGCAGCTCAAGAGGAGCTCCCTGGGGAGGAAGTTCAGAGGACAGTAAGATGTGCTGGCTGCGTTGTTCAGCACTGTGGGTCCTGCCAGCAGGCAGAGAGAGAGCACAGAATCACCAAATGGTTTGGGTTGGAAAGGACCTTAAAGATCATCTAGTTCCAACCCCCCTGCCATGGGCAGGGACACCTCCCACTAGATCAGATTGCTCAAAGCCTCATCCAATCTGGCCTCGGACACTTCCAGGGAGGAGGCATCTCTGTGCTAAGCTCTTTTCCAGCCCCTATGATGAAGCAGACTGTGGGTGGATGAAAGAGCCCAGGAGGGCATGAAGGAGCTGTGGAAAAAGGTTATCTCTGTGTCCATCCAGGGTGCCTGCACAATGTGCCGCTAACTGTGATTGCAGGAGATGCCATCTCTTTGTTCAGGCCTCTGCCTTTGGGTGTTCCTGGCTAGTAACTTCTACTTTTCTCCTCTCTTTAAGAGAGTTGCAAGCTCCTGAGTGGCTTCTCCCCTCCTCCTTTCCTACCAGCACTTTAATCTGATCTGGTTGGGTCCCTCACTGTTGCCTAAAACAACTCCTTGTTTGCAAATGTGGCATCTCAACCTATCCTAAGCTCCCAAGACCATCCTGAATATGGAAGAAGGAGTCCAGAGAAGTGGGCCATGCCTGGATAACCCCAGGACTAGGACTGTAGGTCTCTTTCCCCCAGCCTAGATGGGTGCCAGCTCACCCCATGTCATTCCCTGAGCTCTTCAAGAGGAGGAGCAGAGCACTGGAAGGAGAGGATATGGTGTAGGTATGTTACTGCAATGGTCATGCTGGTCTTTCCTTCTCAGATCATTGCACAAATATCTACCCTACATATGAGGAAGGAAATTCTCCCAAGCAAATAATCTTTGCCCTCTCTAAGTTCCAAAGCCCACTGCCTGCTGCAGTGCAAGAACTGCCTGGTCCTCCTTCAAAAGACCCTGGTCTCCATCCCTCACTTTTCATTTGATACCTTAAACTACTGATCTTTAGTGCAGGGAAGATCTTGCAGGATGTATAGAGCCTGGTACTCTGGTCTTGGATTGTTTCTTTGGTGCTAATTTAATGTGAATGATTAAAGCCCTGTGATAAGCCATCTCCTGCCACTCACCATGAAGGCAAATGTACTGTTTCCATCCTGGCTGCTCTAGCTGTGTTCAGACTCTTCAGGTATTTCCTTACTTGGCGTTTATCACTTCCAGGATATCTACATGTACTTTATTTTTCTTACTAAGACAGATTGAAAAACCATCAGTTTCTTGACTGCTGTCCCCTTGGCCTGTCACTAAATATTCTTCATCTTAGGATATGCTCTTGAAAAACATATTGATTCAGGTTCTGCCTCTCATGGCTGCCATTTAGCTAAGATATATAAGTTATTATTCATCTCTCCAGTCTCTCCTCAGAAGCAAGTCCTTCTACTCACTGCCGTGGCTGGATTCCCCGGTTACATATAACACCTGCCGTGTCCCTGGATGAAGATGTTATTTATTGCCTCTTGCTCATGTAGCTACAGAGAGAATACAGCCGTCCCCACAGTTACCACCCTGCTTTGAAAGGTGCAGTAGCCTCATTTCTCCATACTCCAGTGTGAGCCATGGCTGCCAGTGAAAGCTAACGTCGCAAACCATGCCAGACCTGCAGAGCTCAGCAGGTTTCCTCTGGAGACCTAACGGTGATGGAGCATGGTGGAGAGCATGAATCACCCCTCACCCTGAGGGTGAGGCAAGGGCTGACGGTGATGATGGGATGGGCAGCAGCACCAGAGGGAACTTCTGCCATGACAGCTGACCGCAAAGTGTGGTGAGAGCTCACACCGCTATCTGTTAAGCAGTTCTTTGATTTTCACTGATGTGCAGTAATAAATTCACTAGATTCAGCTCAATTAACAAACTTCTGGGATCCCTGAATGCGTGCAGCAGAGCATGCAAGCTTGGTGGACCAAGCATGGTGGTCAGAGTCGGGTCACAGGGGAAGATGAACCCACCTCCCTTTCTCTCCCACTTATTCTAGTTATCACCTTGGCACCTCAACAGGGGAAATGCCAGCCAAGCTGCAGGCAGTGACTTCCCCAGGGGCTGTGCTCCATGGGTCACCCCAGTGGGGCAAGGACAGGCTTTTTGGTGCAGGAGGAGGATGGCAGATGGCTGAGAGCTGCAGGGTCAGCAGAACGTCCTTGTCTCAGCTGTGGGGTGAGGGCAGGCACCCGGCCCTTCCTCTGCAGGCAGAAGGAGCAGACATGGGTATGGCTGGAGGGCAGAGCAACAGCTCCAGCTGCTGCATCAGGGACCTGACCACACTGCTGGGCTTTGTATTTAAGCATCCTTCTGTCATCTCCCCAGCTTCACTAGAAGCCAATTCACAGGCCTCTTGCTGGCTTCCTTCTTCCAGAAGTGGTAAAACACCCCAAAATCTTAAAGTCAGGCCACACAGCATCTTGAGATTAACTGGGGGAAAAAACATCTCCATCAAGTCTTTTTTTAAAAAGCAAACATACGCGGGGTACATTTCCTGGCTGTCTGCACTACGCAGGGTTGGAGTGTGTGGTGCTTTTCACTTTTTTAGTGTTCCTTGCAGTGATGAGAGACTCATAAATTCATCTTAAAAACCAAAGAGAGATTTTGCATACAGTTTGCAGCTCCAGGAGCCATGGTCTTAGTTAAATAAAAAAAGCAAACAGACTTCTGACATGACTGGGGGAGCTGGGAAAGCAGAGTCCAAATCATACACAGGCTTCTTGTCAAATGTCACCATCACTGAAACAGACCCAAAGAAGGGAGAGTTAAATCCCTTTGCAGAGCTGAGAAAGCCAGGGCTGCAGAGCCCGTTGTTCTGCTAGTACATCGATTTGGGATGAATGCTTAGAGATACAGTCATTTTCCTAAGCAGGACATCAGCTGCTTGATGCTCGTTAGTGCTAATGAAAATCATACAGCCTGAGTTCGTGCTCCAGCCAGTAATTCCTCCAAGCGCTGCCATTTTCACTGTCATCTTGGGGAAGAAGCTGGAGCAGAGTCTGAGATACTGAACTTTAAAGTGGTGCCAGTTTTAAATGACGCAAAGCCATCACAGAGAATGCGGAGGGGTTTATGAGGTTGCCCTTGAATTTGATCCAGCTGGACAGGAAGGGGCAAAAGCACCTGCTTTTATAATAGTCCTAAAAAAAAGTGAAATAAAAATGCAGAAGTCTCCACCAGACTCCTAAGCTTTGGGACGCTTGCACAGGGAGAGTTGTCATCCTGCTATATGCCCATGGAGTCCATGTCCCACCATCCTCTCTTGGCATGGGGACACACCAGCCCTGTGTTTCTCTGTGTATGGGCCAGTAAAGCTGCTCCTCCATGATGTGGTGGAAACTCTCCCTCAAAAGTGTGACTCAAACTTTTCTGCTTTCTTATCCACTGTGGGCAAGAAGCCAGGTTAAGGTTTTGTTGGTCAGGAGTGTCCAGACCACAAGGATCACACATTTCCTATGTGATCTCGGCCGGTCTGTTCACCTCTCAGCCTTAGCTTCCTTACTTTTAAAGTCTAGGCAATAACAGCCTCTTAGAGGAAGGAAGCGTGAGGATTCGTATGTTAATATTTGTAAGACACTCGAGGGATATACTGAGGAGGTCCATTAAAATGTCTAACAGCAATGAGTAATGTTTTTTTCTGGGCATATCTTGAATTCAGCCCAAGCTGCTATTGTTCTCAGAGCACCTGTGGGTACTAAGCCTCGGGGAGACTTTCCTCAGCTCCAAAAAGATGGAGAAAACAGGAGGAAAATAGAAAATTTTCACATTGCTCCAATGGGTAGAGCCTTCACTCACAACTATGTATATCAAACCTGCACTAAAATCTGGCTTCATTCCCAAAGATTTTTCCATTTTTGGTGTATTTCTTCGATGTTTCCTTTGGTGACCATGTTAGTAGTTGGCAGGATCTGAAGTATTCACTCATTTGTTCCATGATTAGCGATCACTGAAGTGTGTGACTCTCTTGACGGGTCTCAGCAACAGCTTTCACTTCATGGGGGTCTGGGGCTCAGAGTCCCCACTTGGTTTGGTTGCTCCATTGGAAATGCAGACTGAATAACAAAGGTGTCAAGGGAAAGAAACCTAAAGTTTACACTCGTGTAACTGGGAAGAGAATTTAGTCTGGAACATGCTATTTTAGGCCTTATTTCTGCACTGAAAGAATAAGACCACTGTGAAAAAAAACCAAAACCTTTTACGGAAAAGTGGCTGTCTGATGGTGTGCAGTAGAAGGTGATCCATGACTTTACTAATGAATAGGGTGGTGTTCATGGAACTGGATTTTAAAGTGTTTTCCATTCTAGGCAAGCACTGGAAAAGCCTGGTTCTTGTAATAAGACATTACTTCACTTGCTTTGCTGGTGCAGTCTATTGCTTTGCAAAGCCATAGGGTCTTGCCTGTGCATGCAACCACTAGCATGGTGTTGGGAGAATCATAGAGTAATAAAATGCATTGGGTTGGAAGGGACCTCTAAAGGTCATCTAGTCCAATCCCCCTGCAGTCAGCAAGGACATCTCTAACTAGATCAGGTTGCTCAGACCCCCATCAAGCCTGGCCTTGAACATCTCCAGGGATGGTACCTCCAGCACCTCGCTGGGCAACCTGTTCCAGCGTTTCACCACCCCCATAGCAAAGAAGTTCTTCTTAATGTCCAACCTAAATCTACCCTTCTCTAGTTTAAAATCATTGCCCCTTATCCTATCACTACATGCCCTTGTAAACAGCCCCTCCGCAACTTTCTTGTAGGCCCCAAGGAGGACTTCTCTAGCTGTCCTTCTGGATGAGTTGTCTTTTCATGCACTGACTAATATGTAGCACTGTGGAGAGCCTGATTTTCTGCGTGGTAGCCTGGAAGTCTGAGGTCCAGGGAATAAGAGGAAGAGCATATCTTTTTATTAAATCTGGTGGAGGGATTTGCTCCTGGGTGGAAATGCAAGAGTTTGGAAGAAGCTGGAGAAGTGCAGCGAGGCCAAAAGCAAAGCACAGAACCTTGTGATTTTTGTCCATCTGCAACAACAAAGCCCTGCCTGAGTGGTAAGAAATGGAGAGGCTGTCGCTGCAGATGGCTTGCAACAGCACCTTTGCACTCCCTGCCTCCCTGCTGCTACAGGCACGCCAACCACCAAACACTCATCTGTTCCTTGGGTTGCACCCGGGTGGCTTCCAAACTGGTGTGAGAGCTCAGCCCTGGTGTGGTTGCAGGGGCAATAAAGCAATGGTGACACCATCCTCGAAAGAAAGAGCTGCTGAGGACACGGGAATTGCTATAAATAACCTCTTGTTTGGTTGTCAGCCACGCAGCCCCCATGCAGACGGGCAGAAATTTGCCTTGGGCCAGTGTCCTGAGACTCATGGTTGTTCAGGCTTACCTCTTACAGAGCCAGGAGGGACAGGAGAGCTGGATTAGGCTGACAGCTGATTTTTAAGGCTTGTGAAATGTGGCTGTCAGGCCTTCTGTATGCATATTTGCATGACGCAGAAGCAAGCATAAAACCAGCTGAAGCCCAGGGCAGCCCAAGCAGGAGTCCTGGAGGGTACAAGATGAGTCTTCTTGCACTTCTGGGAGACAGCTTGTGAAAACAGATGTGCTCTGACAGAGGCTGGGAAAAGAGTGTGAATCCCAGAGCAGAGGGCCCTGGATGAAGCTCAGCTTGCTGCCAGGGATGCCTCCTCCCTTCCCCTCTCCCTCCTCTTAGACACTGACACTGGAAATGGTCCTGCTGATTAGACAGTGTCTGAGCTGACAAGCCGGATGCTGGAACACGGAGTACTGTTCTGATGCCCACGTTTTCAGAAGGAAGTTGAAAAATTGAGGAAGGTGCCAAAAACAGCCACAAAAATGATACGAGGGCTGCAAAAATGGCTTAGAAGAGACTTACAGAGCTTGTGCTGTTTAGCTTATTGGAAAGAAGATTGAGAGGACATTATAGCATGTAAGTAACCTTCTCTTGAAAAAAAAAAAAAATACCAAGTACTAAAGGGGTGTTTAATTTATTAGAGCAAGGCATAGCAAGAACTGGTGCTGGAGGGCAAAGCCAGACAAAATCCAGCCAGGAAAAGGATTTGTGTTTTCCCTGTAACCCTGAAAGATAATAAACTGCTCTGCAGAGGGGACCACGCTCCATCTCCTCAGATCCAGGCAGATCATTTTCTGATGATGCCATCAGTTCCCGGGTGCTGGACCTCAAACAGATGTAGTCTGCCACATCCTGGAGCTTGAAGGAGAAAATGCAATGACCCCTTCTGGCCTGAGGCTTTCTCATCATTCACAGCAAGGCAGGAAGACAAAGACCCGCTGCTAGGTAGCCACAACCCAAAACTCAGATTTACCATTCAGAAGCAGCCTCATATCCTCTGGCAAAAAAATCCCCAAGGTCTAATCTGCAGCTGTGGACCATCCCCTGCTGTTCAAAGGACAGCTGCCCAGGGGGTCAAATATGATGGGATGTGACACTGGCTGTTTTTCTCCTGTGTGTGCTGAGAGACAGCAAATACCAGGTTTGCCTTGGTTGTACCGTGGGCAATCTCAGGTCAGACAGGCTCTTGACCCACTCTGAGATCTTTCTCTGGTGGGACACCCAAGCTGGTGCCCCTATAAGAGGCTGTGCATGGAAAGCCCTTGCTTTTTTGCTCTGTGGCCAAAACTGGATCAAAAATAGCTCTGGGATTTGCATGATGCAATCTCAGAGGCAGCCCCCAGAAACAGGCAAGAACCAGTAGCGTGGTTGCACATACCTCCATGGGGCAGGGCTGGCCTAAATTAAGGGCTGACCGGAACAAGAAAATGACCTACTGGAAATAGCCTGGCCCTGCTCTACCCATGTGCCGTTTCCACCTGCGTAACGAGGTGTAAAACTTTCCCCAGTTGAAACACTAGCTTGTTTTTACCCTGTCTCTGACTAGGTGTAAATGCTTACTTAAGGCACGGACACGAGAGAAAAAAAAAAAGAAAGCTTGGAATGCTTTAACATTCAAGAAAAGTACTTTGTGTACCAGGAGTTTCAGTGATCACTTTGGGAGAGCCAAGTGTCTGAGCAAATTAGCCTTGGATCTGACCAGCCTTGCAAACGGCTGTCTAAGAGTGAGCAAATACCGTATTATTAAAGACAAATGAAAGTAGCAATTGAACTGAAGAAGACAAAGAGTTTTGCTCATGTAGATGCTTAACAATTTTTTCCTGTGAGCGCTTCTGAGATCAAACCTGATAAGAGCCAAGCCTCTTTTATATTCATTGGCCTCCTAACGATTATTTAGTGAAGGTCTTATGCAAATTACACGTCACAATCCCCACCGTGATCAGGGAGCCAGCAGCTCATTTCAGTTTGAAGATTATGGTGCAGTGTGAGACGTGTTTGTTCAAGAAATGCTCCCACTCTAACCTCCTCGAAGGGCTCCATTAAACACAGCACTTCCACGCTCGTCAGGAATGTGTCTCCTATTTCCAATAAACACAGCAGCTAATTAGTTTGGGAGAGGGACCCAAAGAAAACAAGCACGATTGGAACAGAGGCTGGTATTTCTGTAGCCTTTGAAATCCAGAGGTTTGTGCAGTTCTGGAGCATGATACCAGGTGAGGACTGTCTTACAGCCAAGCACCCATAAAAGCCAAGACCGAGCTGCCATGGCAGGGCAGAGAGACACTCCCCATGAGCCCAGATTGCTCTGTGTGTAGCCAGAAGCCCATGAAGACCTGTGCAAGCATGTTCCAGAAGGGCTTTACCCCTCCCCTTGTTTTTTTTTAAAAACATTTCCTTCCATGAGATAATGAAAAAGCAACATGCTACCTGCTTTCTCTTCAGCGTGCTTCCTCCCTGAACCTACTGTCAAGGGAATTATTTCTGTCCAGCTGAGTCCTAAATCCTTCCCACATCAGTGTGGGTGAGATCTGGCCATCATCACACAAAGCATCACCCCCAGAGCCCAGTGGTCAAAAGAGGCCATGTCTAGGCCTGCATGAAACAGAGCATTCAAAACCCGGTGTGCTCCTCTGAAAGCTAGTGCTGTGCAGTCCTAATTCCCTGGCAGGCTGCCTGAGCAGCCAGATGTGCCTGACACATGGCAGGAGTGATGGCATCACACCATGCAAAGATCCCTGAGCAAGCCCGGAGGGCAGTACCAACAGAGAGAAATTAACTCAGTGCTTGGAGACCCAAGGGATGCCAGCTGTGGCAAGGCAGTTTACCCTTCTGCTGCTGATGCCATCCACAGAGCAAGGTTGTTCCGCACAGACTAGGCATTTCTGTGCTGTGCTCTATAGAGGTGGCCTTTGGAAAGTTCCTCAAGGCTGTTGTGTGGCTGTTCCACCGTGGCTAACTTGGAACATTCCTCACTGCCTACCTGACTTCTGCAAGGCTTAGCATCAGGGGACCAAATCTCGCCATGGGTTGCATGGAACTACAGGAACACGGGCTGCAGATTTCAGTGACACTGCAATTTTGGTGTTGCTGCTCAGAGCCTGACTCTTCCACGTGGATCTGGTGCTGAGCCCTCACTCCAAGGCAGCCCTAAATTTCTAGTTGAAGCAGTCTCTGCTCTGGCTCTCTAGAAAGCTAATCTTGCCTGTGGCTCCTCCTAGCAACAAATATGTTTGTGCTCAACATGATAGTAAACACGGGAGGTGGAGTAAAAACCATACAGAGCCAGGAGAGCTGAAAGAGGGGGCTCCCTATCTTGAGCTGAGTAGCTGGCTTGGTGTCAGTTTTTTTAAGCTTGGAATGACTTCATGAGCAGAAAAAGGCATCAGATGTTTTCCCCTTCCTTGTCATCTGCTCTGCAAGACTGTGTTGGCCCTGCCAGGGGCAGCAATGACTGCCATGGTCAAGTGGGGAGTGTGGTGCATTCAGCAAACACACAAAACTCCTCTCACAACTTTGCACTGGTATTTAATCTACCCTTCTTCTGTGGCTTTTTAAACATGGTCATTAGGAAGTGCCAGAAGCTGGAATCACTCCCTTTTTATGCACCCCAGTTTGAATATATTGCAATATTTGTTATATATTTTACTTATTGCATATATATGGATGCAGCCTGCGAATGTTTAAAATGCAAACCTGTGATTTATGTTTTCAGTGCAGCTGGATCCGAAAAGTGGAGAAGGTGGCACACGCCGTCAAACCCAAGCTCCCAAAGTCTGCCCTCTGAGCCTTTGCTCTGTGCTGATGAAGTAGTGGCTAATGCATCAGGTTTAAAGAGGGTCAAGGTCAGATTTACACCCACTGGGCCAAATCAATACCCAGCTAAGACCATTGATTTAAATGGCCATTCAGCATAGTGGGATCTGAGAGGCGTTGGAGTAGACAGGTTATCTCTCACACTTACTACACAAAGTGACTCAGGGATCTGTTCAAATCTTTATAACAAAGGTCCTCCACTGCCTTTTTGGAGCCTTCTTTAGGAATAGCATCCGAGGAAGAAGTACAAGGCAGACTCCAACAAGCTGAACCCGTGTGCTCTCTGACATACGCCTGGCTCCTTCCCTCCCTGCCTCAAATCATGCCAACAGCGAATCTCCTCAAGTCCCTCCTTTGTGGCACAGCCACTCTGGAAGGTTTGATTGAACCTGTTAAACTTGTGATGTTGGAAGAAAACTATTCCTGTGTTTTTTTCCTGGTGAAGTTAGTTTTCTCTCTGAAGGTGCTCACAGGGGGGTTTGGGAGCCACAAGGGAAGAAGTAGGACAGCAGAGCTGGAGTGAGGGAGAGGGAAGCAGAAGGGATGGAAGGAGGAGCAGGACCTTTGTCTCCCTGGGTCCCAGGAAACTGCATATGAGCTAGCAGTTGCAAGTAATTTCCTCGGGCCTGCATATGTGTTCAACATGGGAATACTCAATCCAGGCTACTTCACCTCTTCAGGTTGTGTGGAGAAGAGTTATTCACTTGTCCTCTGCACAAGAAGCTCCATTTGGCTGTTGCCATGATGGACCTGCTCCCTGAGGCCAGCTGGTCTCATCCCAATGCAGAGCTCACCATGATACTGACCCAAGTCTCAACCATCAACCCCATGCTTTCCCATGGGAAAGGACAGATGCCCACCACTATCTCTGCTTCTGCTTGCCATGATCTACAGTGACCTGTGTAGGGGCTGTGTGATGGCACCACTACTTAGCAGCTCCAGTCTGTACCAGGCTGCCTCCCACATCCAACTGGGAAGCTGTGTACTTCATGCTCATCTGTGAGCAAATCTATTCACTGTACCTTCTTTTTGCATCATTAGACCTCAAGCTTCTATGACTTGCAACTGAGACTATGGTGACCTGCAGTCACAACTCCCCCCGCCATCCCCCACCCCACCCAAGTGCCTCCTCCCTCTGGACGTGTTGTCATTAAAAATCTTTCTAACTTTTGGTTAATTGGCAGAGGTTATGTGCATGCTTCAGAAAAAGGGTAGATCATTATAACCTCATGCCTCTGTAGTCAATTAGAGATTGTTTTCCCGGCTCAGCTGATTTGGCGGGCAGCAGCATTGCAGTAAAAAATGAAAGCCTTCAGCCAGCATGCCTGACGTCTGCTTGAGAGCAGCTCAAACCAGAACCCTTTATCTCCGTCCGCACCCAAGTCTGGGAAGAGATGAGCTTTGGATGTCCTGTCCCAGGACTATGCAGATTGGGCTAGTCTCTTCAGGTCAGAGATGCTGCCTCTCAAATGCAGCCAGACTGCTCTGCTCCAGCATGTGGGGTCAGCCCCTTAGAACCATCTCTGCAGGAGAGGATGCTCAGGTGGACCCTCATCACTGCTTTGATCGTGTCCCTTCCCTTGGCCCTTGGTTTCCCTGCTCCAGTGCAGAGGGCAGACCCCTCCCACCTGGGCTCCCATGACAACCTTGTGTGCTCTTGCAGGACAACATGATGTAGTATCCGACTAGTGCAGTGCACACAGAGACATGGGCACTTCCATTTTTTTTCATGGTTCAACCTTGCCCAAGCAGCACAACCTTTGTGTCCTCAAACAAATGTTTGAGGAATGTCTGGGATTTGTGTTCACAAAGACACTCGTTATCTCACAAACTTGCATAATTAATTTATAAGAGCACTGCAATTGCTTGTCTAGACACTACCAGGGACTCTGCAGGGGGACAAAATGCAGAGAAGCAACCATGGACTGAAGGGTCCGAGTGTCCCTTTGACCACCGTTGCAAAACAGAACCTGAAGTATTTCTTTTCTCTTTGGAAACTTGAGCAAAACAAGGTATTTGTACAAAAGCAGGACTCTGGAGCACACGCTGGGGCATCACTAGGCAATGTCCAAGTGCTCTGTTTACCAGTCCACCACCTGCTAAGGCAGCACTGATTGTGCAGCCATTCAGGAAATTACAGAGGAAAGCACTTTGGGAGGTTGCTCAAACCAAGGGCAGCCAGACAGCGCCTTCTTGACCATCTGCTACAGAGGTTGGTGAGGTGCAGCACAGAAATACAGCTGCCTCCACGGGGAGTTAGGATAAGCCAGGGTTTTCAACCTGTTTCACTCCATGCCTGCTTTTATAGGTCAGTTCTTGCTTTCACATCATGAGTATTGTTTGTGGTTGCACAACACCCATCTTGCTTTTCCCTTTCACACCGCCATGGAAAGGGCATATTTTGGGGGCTCCTAGGACACAACACCAAGGCAGTGCTGGATCAGCAGGCTGTCATGATGCCACAGAAGATGTTTCTATATGGTCTGTTCCTGGGGTTGTGCGTGAGACCTGAAGAAGAACATAAATCACAGTGGATGTCAAAGGTTGCCCTACCTGGGGTTTTCCAGTTAAGATGGACAAGCTGGAAAATGGCTCCTAACCTGGGATCTTCTGCTTCTTTTGCTAATCCTGTAAATGAAAAACCTCAAGTTTCTGGTTCATCCTACTTGGGGTTCAAGATTTTCATTGACATAGAAGACCGAAGGGCTCCAGCCATTTGGCAGCCCGTAAGAGTGCTAAATGTGCCTCTGGCCCATGGGAGTGGACCAAACCCAAGCCTCTGAGGGTGTTTGTGAGCAACCATCTGCTCAGTAATAGGAGTGAAGAAGCAAGTTGTTTGGTCCGCTTGGCCTATCCGACACAAAATTAAAAGGCATATAATATTTTAATATTTAATATCTGCCAGTATCTGTGTAAGGAATGGATTTTTGAGGACGGGTAGCTCTGTAACCTTGCTGAGGCAGTGACCAGAGGGTGAGAGATAGTGCCAGGAAAACTGGAAGCAGAAATAAGGCACAATTTTTAACAGCACAAGTGATTAACTGGTGAAAGTGCTTCCTTACGACCTGTGCGCGAAGCCTGTAAATCATGTCTGGATGTTTTTCTAGCTGATAGACTGTAACTCATCCAGACGTTATGAGCTTGTTGAAGGCATTCCCGGATAAAAGGCCTGAGTGGGAAGAAGAGATGGGCTGCAAGCAGTAGCTCCATCTGCTGCTCTTGGTCCCAAACATGGAGAAAAGCAAATCAGACACCATAACCTCACCTGCAGTTTGGCTATTGGGTTTTCTTCTATCCCCAAACTCTTCCCTGGTGCTGACGTGAGATGCTGAACAACCATCCCTTTCCTCCCTGACCACAGGGCTGTGTGTCACCTGTGGTGAAATAACCAAATATCTCTGGAAGAGTGGGGCCTGGTTTGTGGTTTCTCGATGGAATCATTCGTCGTGCCTTGAGGGACAGCAGAAATGAGTTTTTACGCTGCAGTAGCATGAATTTCCAGGAAACTCAACAAGATTAATCAGAGCACTGCCCACCCACACCGTTTGACCTGCAGAAGCGGTAGCACTGAAGGTGGTGAGTGCCATATCTCACCCCCCTGGAGAGCTCAAGTTGGATGAGTTATTCCCAGATGTGATCCCCACTGAGATCAGTGTGAGTAGTCACGCCAGTAAAGCTGAGTGTGGGTGTTTCTTTTCAGGAGCAAACTTGGACAAGGCCAAAGATGTTAATGTTATGAGCAGGGGTCACCCAGCCAAGTGCTGTTGTCTCCACCAACACTGGCCTCCCTGGGCTGCCTCCACATTCAACGAGCCCAGGGTGAGTTTCTGCTCTTCCTAAATCTATCGCTCAGTTGAGGACAGAAAAAACTCACCCTAAAAGTGTCTATTTTTCTTCACCGATCATAAAGGGAGCCTGGGGTGAACAGGTGAGAAACACATGGCTGCTTGTGGGTATCTGACATCAGGTGAGGTGCACCCCATCTGTGTCAGGAGCACGTGGCTCTGCAGTGAGACGGGTCTTGTCCTCTCCTCCCCCTCAATTCAATCCTTTTTCTGGGCTTTACAAGTGCTTTGAGGAAAGTCTTCCTCTGCAAAATGTCTCAGTGAGGCCCTGAGCTCAGTTTGGGATTTTTCCTGTAGGACAGCAATGTCCTAATAATATCCTCAGCACAAAGCACGGGGAGACTTTAGGAGGAAGGAACATGAGGTTCTCCTCTCTTTTATTCAAACAGATCTAAATTGCAGTGCTAGGTTTTTTAGCCAAACCTTTTTATAGAAAAAGAAGGGAATTCAGCTATCCAGAAATGCTGTGAGATTTGCGTCAGCTTTTGTTGAATTTCCCAAAAATAATAATAAAAAAAGAGCCTGTAGGAATTATGTTCATAAAGTCTGAGGTTTTCATTTCAGGATTATAAAATCGAGAAAAAATAATTGACGCACAAGTAGTTTCTTGTTTTTAAAATTGCTTTAATTTTATCTTTTACAAGTGTTTAAAATCTCTCAAAGTTGAAAAAAACCCAAACCTTAGTTTCTAGCTGACTTTCTTCAGCAAGTTTTTTCCTTATTAATTGATTGTTTCACTTCAAATTTTAAAAGAATTGCATTTCTGGTCAGCTTAAATCTGAACTTTCGATGAACTATACCAGTCACTGAGCTGCTTTATAAACTTAATTACTTAATGAAGTGCTTGTTGTCAGTGCCAAAGATTTCTTTGAGGCAAATTAGTAACACCTAGAAATGTAAATAACCTCCCAAAATCAGTTCTGAGCAAATCACATTGACTAATTCATTTTAAACACAACTAATGGCTTATGCTGCTTGGCCAGTCAGTATCGATTTCTTTTGAGCAGTAATTAACCACTCTGTGAGTAAGAAATATATTATCTTGCCCGTAAGAATATGTAGTTATAAAGGGGGATCAATACTGATCCAGCTAAACCCCGTTGCGCTGATAAATTGCTGTTGTTTGCATTTATTATTTATGCTGTTTCGTAGGTATCCAAGTACAATGTATACAAGAGCATTGTTAATTAAAAAGCCATAAAATATCCAGATTATTTATGGCCTGTGGTGAACCCCAGTTGGAGAGGCTGGCACAGGGTGATGGGAGGAGACCTCCTCTCCCTGCAGAGCACGTGTGCGGTTATTTCAGTGGTGGGCACAGTCTAACCTTCCTCCTGCCCCGACGTTATCTGACCTGCTCTGATTTCCAGGAAGAAAGTCCTGCTCAAAAGTCTCCCAGCATGCAGGTTTGGGATGAGCTGGCCTCTTGCATGCAGCAGTAACCCAAAGTGCTCTGCTTTCTCCACCCTAGCACCTGCCAACAGCCTGCACTGCCCACTGGAGCACCCAAAAATGTGCTCTTGGGGCAAGTGGGTGGCATGGACCTGGTGTACCACCCATGGCTGTTCTGGGTACCGCCATCTCTGGGTGATGTTGGAGTGCAACAGCTCTGCTCGCCCCTACACCTCTGTATGATGGTCATAGTAGTGTTGGGCTGATGGTTGGACTTGATCTTAGAGGTCTTTTCCAATCTTGATGATTCTATGGTCCTATAACCTAGTGGGCAAGCACCATATATCCCTAAAAAGCCCATATAACCTAGTAGGCAAGCACAATATATACTAAAATAGCCTCTATAACCTAGCAGGGAAGCACCATATAACCTAAGAAAGCTCTCCTGATGACCCAAGGTGGACACCACTTTGTCACTCCCATTTCTATATCTATGAGTTTCCTGCAGAGCATGGATTGCAGTGATTGCCGCTGCTGCTGGGGAGCTTCTCAATGGAGAGAATTGGGATATTATCAACGCTTATCAATATCCAAAGGCTGGGTATCAAGAAGATGGGGCCAGTCTCTTTTCAGTGGTGCCCAGTGACAGGACAAGGGGCAATGGGCACAAACTATAACACAGGAAGTTCCATCTGAACATGAGGAAAAACTTCTTCACTGTGCGGGTGATGGAGCCTAGACCAGGCTGCCTAGGGAGGTTTTAGAGTCTCCTTCTTTGGAGAGATTCCAAATCCACCTGGGCATGATCCTGAGCAGCCTGCTCTGAGTGACCCTGCTGGTGCAGGGGTTTGGATGAGATGATCTCCAGAGGTCCCTTCTGACCCCTGCCATGCTGGGATTCTTGTGATTTTCTGATTCTCTCCCTTAATGAGGAGCATTGCTCCAAAGCAACTCCTCCTTACCTTCCATGACAAAATGTTCTTGGTTTGTTTTTTTTTCTCTTTAAATACAGCATTTGACTGTTCTCATCAGGTATTATCAGGCGGTTTAAGGTTAGCTTTTTTTTTTTCTTAAAAAAACCCACATTATTTATTTACAGTGTTTTTGCTGCATATTCCAGCAAGGCGAGGTTTTGCCTGAGGGCTGAGCACGCGGGCCTGATACGACAGCCTGCGTAGTGTGCTTCACAATCAGGCAAACACAATAAGCAGGCAGACACAAGAGTAAACTATTGCCACATATTTTCTTCATATTTTAGTGTTGTAGGATTAGGCTGTCGATGTTGGAAATTTTTTGTTGTTGTTATTATCTTTGTAGTGTGCTTAAGAGACCTGCAGTGTTGCTTAATGACATGGCATGTCCTACCTGTCTTACCTTCTACCCATGGCCTCTTGTAGTGTCTACTCAAAAGACCCAGCTCCTGGAGCCTGGTGATTATTCAGCAGTTTAAGAAGTTTTTCCTTCTTAAATTTAAGAAAAAAAAAAAAAAAGCTTCTCTCCCTTGTGACTGGATAAAGCTGCTTGAATGAAATTCATCTGTGAAAACAACTAACATGCATGTTTTTTAAAACCCTGTGGTTTTTTCCAAATCCAGTCTTATGATTTTTCGTGTTGGCTGAGGAGAAGGGAAATCTGCCTCGTGATCCTTGGTTCTCGTTAGTAGCACTGTCGTGACTGTTATGCGTGGGAACGTGGCTGGTGAATCTGTGCAGCTCTAATCCAAAGCACCAGAGCAGCATCCATCGCCTTCCTCCTCAGGGCTGGGATGAACGAGGAATCCCTGTGGGACACTTGGAACATCCATGGTGATTGAGCCATGGCACACGGCAACAGCTACCTCCAGCGGACTCAAGCCATGGCTCACCAAAAATTTGGGAATAGTCAAACAATGTTTTTTTGACACTTTGGAAGTTATGTTCAGTATATCGAATTAACGCTCTTCTATTCATCTGTGATATTTGTATCAATATCACTTTTAATTACAAGTAATACTTATAGTGTGACACCATGCTATGTGTGCATTTATAAATAGAACAAGGTAATTTTCTATTTACCAGAAATGCAGAGAGAAAAATAAATGACAATGATCTAATAGTTGTGAAAAAAAATACATCTAAAAATATGTCGAGAAACTGGAATTGTTGTATGGAGGAAATATCATCATAATGACATTTGTCTTAAAAATAGCTGGAAAACATCAGAATAGCAGAACTTTTTTGCAAGTTAATGTAGGAGGCCTGAAGTGACACATTCTGGAATTTGGGATTCTGCCTCAGCTTTTAGAGGTGGGGAGGGAAGAGAAAAGCTAAAGAAGGGAGCAGTGGGGAAGCAATCTACAATTCCTGAACCAAATGAAATGTTTCTGAGTGCCTTGAGCTGCATCAAGGCAAGAAGACGCCGGAAAGTTTCTCATGGATCAGTTCTGCTAAAATTGCCAAGTCCTTGCAGATGACTTGGATCACAGCAAAACCTCCCTCTCCTATGCTAGGTTTTGTTTCCAGACAACATCCATCTCCAGCCATAGGGAACAAGTCTCCCACGGCAATGGTTAGCCAACACCAAACTTCTCTTCTCTGTGTGTCCAACCTTGAGTGATCCTCTTGGGCTTTACAGGGCAGCAGAGGAGCCCGTCCTCCCTAATGCCACTGCAATGCTACCACCTCCTCTCCACTTACCAACTCTACTACCTGCTGGGTGGACATTGCAGCCCAAGAAAACCCTGGCTTATTCCTGGAGAGCAGAGGTGAACTCATGGAGTTGCAGCACTCAAGCCCCAACAAGTCCAGGAGTAAAGGGCCAGACTCCTCCCATGGGAGAGATTTCATGGACCAAATTGTCCGGTGGAAAAAGTTTAGGAAATAGCTTTGAAGGCAGTGGGACTGATTTACACAACTATGTGGCCTTACTCCTAACCCAAACAGCATGAAAAATAGCTACCTAGAGTGGATTGATTTCTTTTTAAAGGCAGATCAACTGTTATTACTAGAAAAAGTGAACAAAGGTTCAGAGGCACAAGGACATCTTCAACCTTCTAGGCCTGAAACTTTTCTTTAATTTCTCCAGTTGTTTCAGATAAGTACTTCAAATGTTTGAAACATTAAAATATCCAAAATTTAAATAATAACACTTCAGTTATAAATAATATTAGGTGCAGTATACATTCTACTACTATAAAATTAAATTATTTAAAAATATTATTTATATTTATATTATTATAAAACAAATATTGTTTATCTATTAAAAAATAAATCTAAAAAAATACCCTCCAGGTACAAACTGTCCCCGTTTTTCTCTCTGCACCAAAAAGCTTTGAAAACTTTGAGGTCCAAACCTGAGGGGTGCCCATCAACAGCCTCTTTTGAAGCTGATCAAAACTGAGGACACTTGAATCCCTGTGGGAAAAGGCCCAGAAAGTTCCTAGACCTCAGTTACAGGGGGAACCTGGAGTGAGCTGGGAGAACTCAGCAGCTGTGCAACCCAGGCAGAGTAATTGGTGAGATTCTGGGGCAAAGTCAAATGGTTTGGATGTTGTTGAAATAAGAGGAAAGGGATGAAATAAAATCTGGGCGAAATGTTTTTATCATAAGCTCCCGTCCTCAAAATGCTGTGACAATAACAAACGCATCCTCCAGCATATAAAAGAGAAGAAATAGAGGTTAAAGCTGGGTGGAACTTTATCATATTTTTTAGAAAAACCTTTTTACTTTAATTGCCAGTTGTGATGGCAGGAAAAAAAATATGTAAAAGCAAGAATAGCTAAAAATAGGTCAGATAAAAGGCAGCATATCTAGCCATAAATTATCCAAAGCCCAATAAAAGCTCAGTGAATGAGACAGTGGAATGTGTGGGGGCATGAAGACATAATGATATTAAATTAGAGCTTGCCTTCCAAACTGAAGAGGGTTGTGAATTACTCTCATTTAAGAGCCTTGCAGTAATCAATAGCGGCTTCTGCTGCCTGTGGACAAAATCTCATAAAATCCCTTTTATTTTAGGTGTCTGCAGGAGGAACGTGTGCCATGGAGGCTTCAAGAAAGGTGAGTGGAGCTGGTCCTTGGGTATTGCGTGATTCTGGTAGCTCCTGGACAATTCATTGCAACTTGGATTTGCTTCTCCTCCCGCCCCCACTCCCAAAGGGGAAGCAAAATTCTGGATGTGCTAATTGCTGTGCCATCACACTTCAGAGGTAAAACACTGCCAAGCTGGGCTCCCTTTGGAGAAATTAAACCTGAAATCCTCTCCCTACACTGTGAGCACCATCTGGCTGGACAACATCTCCATAATCGCCCGCTCTGATTATCTTCTCACTGTGTTTAGAACAGTGCAATCCTAATATGTAGGAACGTTTTCTGTCGTGTCATTTGCAGATCTTCCAGTGAGTGCTAAAGCATCCAAATTATTCCCCTTTGCAGCCACCTGAATTCTGCAGAACTGCTGTGTACATCTCTTTGTAAGCCCTGTCCCTTTGTAGATGGGTACCATTTGTAGACTGGTACAATTTCCATGCTTAGAACTTCCCCATGTTCTGAAACCTGCGAAAAGGTGCTGGTGACTTGTTTTTTAGGATGAAAGATAATAGTGTGACAGACGTCTCTGTGCACAGAAGGTCTACAGAACCCATTATCCCATAGCCAAGACTTACTACAGGCCACAAAACTCTAAGATGTTCTAACATGCTTAAAACCTACAATAAAAGACCACAAGTACAATGTGCCACAGGAAGAGAAGAAGACACACAGAGAGCCTCTCCTGTGTCTCAAGTCACAAGGGGGTTCACTAAAGGCCTCCCAGAGGGACCTAGAAAATGAGCCATGCCTCCTAATACGGAAAAAGGTAACAAACACCAGCAGTCCCACTAAAGTCCTAGGATAAGCCAAGCTTCTTTGCCTTCCTGTGGTATTTGCATTGCCTCTTGCATGTTAATAATCAACAGGAATCTGCTTCTGGGGCCATTAACTTGGGAGTAGCATGGCCATCTTCCTGATGGGTTTTAGAAAACAAGTCTTCACCACAGATGGACATGATCCTCAGAAAAACAGATGGACATGATCCTTAGAGAAGATGAGTAAGGATAGGGCTTATCTTGGCAATGAGGAGGAAAACGAATGCCTAATTTTGTCAATGGCACTGGCCAAAGGAGTTATCAGGATCTTTGGAAGGAAATTGCTCTGCCATGAAACCCAGCATCCCTTGGCCAGCCGGGGTCTCTTAGCCCTTGGTGTGAGAAACCAGAGGCCAGCAGTTATCTGCATTCCTCTCATTCCACCAACAAAGTCTCTCCGCAGTTCATTTCCTCTAGAAGGGTATTAAGGAATATTAGAGGGATAGGAATCTGCTTGTTAAGGACACATCCAGCAGATCCTTCACTTGCAAAAGGAAAGACTGCAGGGCTTAATTTACCCCGTTGTTGATGATTGATTAGTAAGGCCATTTAAACATGCTTTTGATCCCCCAGTCCCCTTATTACAAGCATGGCCAGGGTTGGAGCACTATTCTCAAGTAATCTCAGAAGCCAGGGGTGCTTTGAACAAGTTTTTATTAATATTCCGATCAATAATCATGAGGGAGCAGATGAAGGAAAGCATTTTGCCCTATTGCATCTGCTGTGCCAGGTTTTCAGCAGGCTTGGATGGCTCGCTTGACTGCATAGCTGAGCTGCTGGGTGCCTTCCATGGCTGCATGCTCGGCGTGCAACAGGACCTTTGCACATGTGTTTGGCCACGGCAGCAATTGTGCAATGTCCTTTAGATTTGCTGTTGCAGTCATGGCTGCTTGCTTGTTGGAAATGTGTCTGAAATGCTGGGCTACAGGGGAAACGCATGTGTGGCAATGCAGGCAGGGCTAGAGATGCTTTGGAATACGTGGAGGACCCCAGGTTGTAGTGTGTTTAAATGAGTTTTTTCATCTGATGTGCTAAAACTTCACATCTCCCACTGAGAGAAGGTGAAGATGTTCAGAAACAGCAGACCAAGCCAAGGAGAGCCCGTTCTCCAAGAAGAAACATCATCACTCCAACTGAGTCCCCAGTCATGCAAGGTAAATTGCAGGCAGGATTCCAGGTGGAGAACAGGCAGAGAAATGGCAGGACAGGCCCTGCTACCCAAGACAGGGCAATGGGCAGGAGTTTGGCATGAGAAAGTAACCCTGCATGAAGCAGTCCCTGGCATATATTGTGCGCTTCAGGCTATTCCTATGTTAACAGTCATGTCTCAGTCTGATCCTAGACCTGATTTCCAATTTGCATCCAGACAACTTCCAGATCTGACTCCAAAATTATGCATTTGAAGGCTGGCTGGAGTCTAGACTTCTCAGGAGACACGTGGTGCCAATTTGGGCTTGGGACTCCGAGTCTTGTTCAGCTGTAAAGTGATCACAGGTAACTTCTCAGACACTGATGACCACAAGGCACGCTGAGTTCTGCTGATGAGAAGCCTGCTGTACAGAGTAGGCATTCATATTATTATTAATCAAGGTCTCACATCTTACCATCTGGTTCTTGTTCTCAGCCTGGCTTCCAGGTGGCAGCAAGCTGTTCAGATGGGCTCCCTCCCACCAAGAGCAGTCCTCTGGGCTCCAGTGCCCATCAGCATGAACATGGAGAAGATCTCTCCTAAGCTGTGCTTACAGCCCTGCCTTTTCCATTCACACACCTCGCTTTAGATGGCTCCAGCACAAACGTCTGTCTCTGAACACATTCATTGTCACGGGTTCTTCCTTCAGTCCGTGGACTGAAACAGGCATTTTAAGACATGATTCACCTGCTCTGTTTTAGAAGCCAACTACAGGATGAATTATGTGCTAGTCTTCATTTCCCAGACTGTTTAGATTGATCTGAATTGTAAAAAAAGATGTGCAGGCTGACATACTTAGGAGGTGGACATCTACAAGAGATAAACTAAACGAGATGCTTCCTAGCATAGGCATGTGAAAATGTTTCCTGTAACTGGAGACTGGCAAGGTATACTTTGGACCAGAGGACTTGACTCTTCTCAGAGATATTATTAGTTATTAGTATTATTAGTTATTAGAATTATTTCCATGAATAATACTAATAACAAGCCCTACACTTCCCTGGGTATAGTCATCTCCTCTGCAGATTGAGAAATAACTACACATGGAGCCTCATGATTGCAATGAAGTGACCAAATTAAACACCAGAATTTGGGTGTTTCTCCATGTGAGCAAGGTGCCTCAGAAGCTGTGACAGTCAACGGGGATGAAGTTGCTAGTTTGCACTAGTTAGGTGTGATGCAGAGGACCAGCCATTAAAGTGTGATTCAGCTGCCTAACATATAAGATGATAGCATTTTTGATGTCATAAGATGTTACACTTGGCCTCTTGCTACAGAACCAGAAAGGCACGGGTCACCTGTAAACCCAGTGTCATCCAGGTCCTGTGTCTGCCAGGTGCATGTGAATGACTTGGATACTCTGGGACATCTCAAACCATCTATATTTAGGCAACCATATTGCTCTTCTGTGACACTGTGAGTCCACAGGCTGAATTCCAGCCCAGGTCATCACCATGGTGATGACTTACACTAGCCACCATACTTGTCAGAAAGAAAGCACTGCCCTGCTCTTGGTTGATCCTCCCCACTTGATGACTGTGTTTTGCAATAACTGCATGGTCAGTGTCTAAGAGCTGAACCCCACTGTGCTGGACATCCATGCAGAGCAAGGACATAAACAGCTCAAATAATTGGAAAGATCAGCTGCACATTTTTGCAGTGTGATGGAGCCAGGCACTGCCTGAAGCTTTTTGGGTAACCTTAAGCCCAGGTCTTCATTGAGGTGAATCCTAAAATTGAGACTGAACTTCATAAAATTGAGACTGAACTTCATAGGCGTTCATTGAAATAAGTTACTTACTCCAGGGCTGGTCTTGGTGGAAGATTGGAGTCCTTGGTTCCCCGTCAACAAGAGCTCATCCTTTTGAGGTTTTTGGAGCACTTAGCACTGTCAAGCTAGCTGGTTTTTCAAAAACACAGATCTGGAGGGTCATATGTAAATTGAGGCTACACTATTTGCATTCTGATCTTACTGGAAACTAGGAGTACTTCCCATATTCAGTAAGATTTTGCAACAAGCGTGAGGAATCTTTCCCAGTTTTTCCAGAGACTTGCTTGGAAATGCTGTAACGCATTGGTAGGGATATATCAAGGTAGTATTCATTTTCTTGTATCTATAGTGACTAAAGTCAACATACAATAGCCTTTATATGTGAAGAAAATGGGAAGCAGATGAAATGTGTTGCTGGAAATAATCAGAAAGTTCTTTTTACTCGGGAAGAAAGTACAGTTAAATAGAATAAGTAAAGGTCAGCACATTCAACCTTTGGGTCAATTCTCCTTCACATTTCATCAAGAGTTGCATGTCTCTAGTGGATGTGGCATTTTAGGTACCATTGAGTAGAGACAAAAGAAAACACAACTCCCAGCTGTCCTTGATAGAGCCATGAGGATTGTTGTTCTTCTTCCATTTCCCTGGGGTCAGGCAATTACCAGGCCTTTCCAGTTTTCTTTTTTGGGGGGGAAAGTGTGTTTCAGGCTCCTGTGATGATGAAGAACAGGGTCAATGTTGAAAATTTAGAAAGATCAGGTTTTTATCAATGTAAACACCTAGCTTTCTTGAGGGTGCAAGGGATTTTAAATGACGGGGTTGGTAATTCTGGACCAGCATTGCCCAGGTAAGCGTCCTGTCCCCCCATCACTCAGCAGGTCTATAGAGTTAGCTGACTTAAGGGGAAGAAAAGGTGAGCTAGAGAAATAAGGGTAAAGATAGACCTCAGGAAGACAGGCATTGTGCTTTGCCTCCTTGCCTGTGACACCCCCATAGTGAGTTCTGAGGACAAACATATTGCACCTTGTCAGGTGCTCTGGAAAGCACTCAGAGCAAGGTGAGTGCATTGACTGTTGACAGACTGACTGTCCTCTTTGACCTGCTTTTTAATATGATCTCTCACCAAAACACTGTTTTATCCTCCTTTCAGCTTGGAAAGCTGATTCCAGCCTTTCCTCATGTGAAGCTCATCTCTCAGTCTTAGCTGGATATCCTTACAGCTCATATCAGGTGATTAAGGGAGAGGTTATGCTGCAACATTTCTTCATTGCACAGCCACATCTGATGGACAGATCCATCTGCCAGCTGGCCTGCAGGACAAAGATTGCCAGTAAAGCTTCCAGCCTGCTTTTCTAGATCCAAGTCGGTCTCTGCAAGCTACATTCATTCCGGGACAAATTCTTCCCTGGGCTACTCATGGACAATTCCCATTTTCAATACACTCCTTGGCCTAGTGGAGTTTAGCTCAGCCTACAAGTCACTGTAAAATCTGTCACGCACTGGTCGCATCCCAGGGTGTCCTAGTTCACAATCAGTGCCAATGTGCAGGAAATGTATGGCTACATTTTCTTCCCCTCAGGATAGAATCATAGAACCATAGAATGGTTTGGGTTGGAAGGTACCTCAAAGATCATCTATTTCCAACTCCCCTGCCATGGGCAGGGACACCTCCCACTAGATCAGGTTGCTCAAGGCCCTGTCCAACGTGGCCTTGAACACTTCTAGGGATGGAGCAACCACAACTTCCCTGGGCAACCTATTTCACTGTCTTACCACCCTCAGAGTGAAAAACTTCTTTCTTACATCTAATCTAAATCTCCCCTCCTCCAGTTTGAAGCCATCACCCCTTGTCCTATCACTCCAAGCCCTGTAAAAAGTCCCTCCCAGGCTTACTTGTAGCCCCCCTTCAGATACTGGAAGGCTGCAACAAGGTCTCCCCAGAGCCTTCTCTTCTCCAGGCTGAACAAACCCAGCTCTCTCAGCCTGACCTCGTAGGAAAGGTGTCCTAGCCCAGATAGAGCATTTAAGTTAGGAAGGGAGTTGTAAAGATGACTATAACTGAAGAGAAAGAGGCCATTATCCTGTGCTGGGTGAAAATTTTTAAGGAGAAACTTCTCCTGACCTAAGGAACTCTGTGTCTGGACAAAAGGAAGGTATATGAGACCCTGCAAGTGTCATGCAAGACAGGACACAGCCCCTGGGCTTTCGTCCTCCAAAGTTCAAATCCTCTGAGGATTTTCCCAAGTTTGCTCCTCTGAACGTGAAATCCTGCTCTGGTTGTGGCCTTGGCAAGTGGTTGGGTCCAAATATGCCTCAGTTCTCAATCCGCAGTAACAAGAGTGCCAGTATTTGTGCTGCTGAAGCTCTCCAAGTGCTTACGAATTGTTCAGACGCCATGTATGAGGTAAACAAACTGAACTGGGGATTGTATAAACTATCTACACACATAAATTGAGAGTTTTAAGAGGGAAAGAAGGAAGGTTTTGTTTGTGTATTTTTTATTACAGGATATAAACAGGCAAATAAATAATTTACCATGTGGTCCTTGCTTTAAGGCAGCCCAAATCCTTTCCTGCTGTGTCTTTCAGAGCCCTATTCAAAGTCAGAGGCAGGCAAGGGAGCAGCTAGACATTTGTTTTATTGCTCTGCAAAAAGCAAACAATCTCAAATTAGTTGAAAGCAAGGATAGGAAAGAATGTGGCCATTCTCATCTCCTAGGTCCTAGGAGAAATCTCTCTGTATTTCTTGGACTAGGGTCCATCTCATCAGCCTTTAGATGTCCATGTCATGAATGTCTCCTAAAGGACTGATCATGGAAGGCTCCCTTTATGGAGAGGATGGGTCATTTCTACTGCATGAGTCATCTGATCTTGTCTGAACTATTTTAGACAGTCAGATAAGCATCATCCTCTATCTTCTGGGAGAAGCACTGCGTCAAGGACATGGACTGGCAGCACTTCTGGGCTGAGACCAAGAGGCTCAGAGGAGAGGACAGGCTTCCGCTTGTTAACAGATGGCTCCAAAATCATGGAAATGGACTCCTATGGACTGCAAATTTAAGGGCATTCTATTGCAGCACACCCAGGTGGTGCTAGATTTGTGCAAGAAGCCAATCAGAAAAAGAGATCTCTTTAAGGATGCTTTTAATGGCTGTATGAACGGACATGCAACCTGAAAACATGGCTGAGCAAACTTCTGTTAGATCACTTGGCTCCTCCTCCTG
Organism: Eurystomus gularis; assembly: GCA_013400335.1. Lineage (NCBI taxonomy): Eukaryota > Metazoa > Chordata > Aves > Coraciiformes > Coraciidae > Eurystomus > Eurystomus gularis. The sequence goes on from VZZY01020882.1 coordinate 449,840, forward strand.
GGACTAGATCTGGTATTCAGTCAGCTACATGCTGTGATTGCCATCTAGATTAGTTAACTGAGTTCCCATTGTAGGTTAAGTTCATTACCACTGCAAGCTGGTGTTGCATCATTTCAGCCCCAGACTAATGAGACATGATCACATACAAGGAACACCTAATTTCCTACTCTGAACAAAATCAAGAAGAAAGGGATGCTTGGACATACACCCTTAAAGCTGTAAATGCAGAATTTGGCTCAGCTTTGATATTAATGTAAAATGGCCCATCACCCCCCCCAGGGTGCCTCAGCATACACGTCCACAAAACTTAACCTTTTCTTAACTATCTTAAGGAAGACAAAGCCCCTTCCCTCTCACCTCTGACTTACTACCTGGACTAGGAAATCTACTGCTGTAGCAAAGATATAAAATGAAAGCTACAAAATAGGTAGGAGTTTCCTCTGGAAAAATCCGGGCTCATCAGGACAAACTTCTGGGCCTGGAGACCACTGTTGTGTTGAAATGAAGCTCAGTGAAATACAAGGAAGGGAAAAGCCTTGTTCATGTTTCCATAGGTCACAAGGTGCAATGAATGACCATATTACTGAATGCAAATATGTACTCTGGATCAGCTGAGTGGCTCTCTGAATTTGGTTAATCAGTTACAGAACGATGCTTGTTGTTGCCTTTTCAACTGACTTCAGAAAGAAGGTCTCAATTTTTTAATCCTGACAAGATTTGTCTCTTTTTAGGAAAAACGCCCATAGTGTCTATGGCACTGCCAAACTATCTTGTCCAGATTCCCACCTTCATCAGGCCCTTTGAGGAGAGGGGACCAGAGCCTGGCAGGATAGTGAATTGGTGAGGTATCTTACAAAATCTTTGACCTCTAAAGGTCAAAACTCTGTAGCCTACTGTATTTTAGCAGCTCCAGAATTCAGCTTCCACCTAGATACAGCAAATGATATCATAGAACCACAGAATCATAGAAAAGAAATGGTTGGAAGGGACCTCTGGAGATAATCCAATCCACCCCCTGCTCAAAGCAGGGCCAACTTCAACAGTTGCTCATATCTTTACCCTTCTTCAGCCTGTGTTCAGAAATAAGGTCGGTGAGTGAGTCTGCTCTCATTTAGCAGGAACTGTGTAAAAAATTGTGCTTTCCAAGACTTTTGCTAGGGAGATCTTGGCAGTATAGCAGAATGGGTGACTTTTTCCTATGGATTTCCTTACTAGTGCTCTAGGCACCATCTGAAGTCCAGCCCCATGACTTACACTTCAGTGGGAGCTATTTCCTTTTTCTCCACATTGAAGTAGCTGATTACCTGCCAAAGTTCTCAGTATCTCACCTTAAGTGCCTAGGAGTTAATATGCAAAAGAAGACCACATTGCCCACCACGTTGCAAGAAGATAATAATAGAATCATTAAGGTTGAAAAAGACCTCTAAGATCATCAAGTCCAACCACCAACCCAACACTACCATGACCACTAGACCATGTCCTGAAGAGCTACATCTACATGTTTTCTGAATGACGAAAAGGTTTTCGACACTGAAAAGACAGGGCTGCTGGGAGATTTTCATGGGGGCAGGAGGACACTTTCTGACATGTTTAGGCGTGTATTCATTCTCCAATTCCAGGCAAAGCTGGTGTATGCTGCAGCAAGCATTATATAAGTAGTGATGGGTCAATATCTCCAGCACCTGATTTTTGCCCAGAAAAAGAAAAAAACCCAACATTAGAGATTGAAAATTGTGGTTTTTACTCAGAGGGACAGTAACATGTAGTCTAGCAGACTTGGTTTCTCTTAAGTGTCCCACCAAAAGCAACAGTCCTGCTTCCACAACACTTTTCTTCCACACTCACTCAGATCTGAGCTGGTGATTATCCCCCATGGCTGTGTCCCATGAGTGGCATTCATGGCCCATTTCCTCCTTCTGCCCAGCTGCCCAGTGAAGATCATATGCAGGGTGACACGTGAGAGCACAGCGTGCCAACAGACTGCAGCACAAAATGTTTCCTACAGGTATCTCAGCCTTTCTGGGTAGCTAATGATGTGATGGGTGAGAATACTTTGAGTTATTTTGAGAAAGCAAAGCTGGAGGGGTTCATGGTGTTAATCACACATTTTCCTGGAAGTGACACCCTGAAAAGTTCGAGTCAATTCCTGAAGCTTTACTAACTTTGTCTTCCGGGCTGCACCAGCAAAGCTGGTGTCTCAGGTCAGGGCTTGGCCCAATAGTCAGCATGGTCTGTTCAAGATCATGCTAGACCCATCTCAAAGAAATCCTGCTGCTTATTCCACTCTGCTATAATTCATCAATATAACAACCTCATTGAGGAGAGACATCATTCTCAGTTTCATGTCAGCAACTGCTTCTTTAGAAGGAAGTCCTTTACTTAGAAGGAAATTATTTACCCTGAGGGTGGTGAGCCACTGGAACAGGTTGCCCACAGCGGCTGTGGATGTTCCATCCCTGGAGGTGTTCAAGGCCAGGTTGGATGGGGCCTTGAGCAACCCGGTCTAGTGCAAGGTGTCCCTGCCCATGGCAGAAGGCTTGGAACTAGATGATTTTTGAGGTCCCTTCTAACCCAAACCATTCTATGGTTCTATGATTCTATGAGGATATCATGGTGCCCAGTGTTGCTGGATACATGGCAGTGCTCTGAGTACTTTAGGAGAAGGTCTTGGTAAAGGCAGCACCACAGCCGTTGGAACAAAGGATCAACAGCAAAGCTAGTAACACACCATAAATGCCCCCCTCCAAACTCTGAATTAAACACCCACTCAGCCGAAACGTTTGAATGATGAATATCATCATCTGGGGGTGGGGGGAAGGGAAATCTAGGCAGCTTTATTTTTTCCAGCGTTACAGAAAGTATTTCCTTCCTCCTGCAGATGTGCAGCTAGGAGCTGGAAACAGTTACCCGTCAAGTTCAAGCAGCTGTACTCATGTGTCACCAGGCAATGAGACTCCAGGCCCGAGCTGTCAGCTCCACTATTGAAATTAATGGGCCAGACTGTTTACGTTAATGGAAATCATCCCATTTGAAAATATATGTTATGCTGAATACATAACGCAACTGTAAATTGGCAGCATGGAGAGAAGATAGCACTGGAAGGAGAAAGAAGAAGATAGTTATACGTAGGGATAGCCGGATGGATGGATAGATATATAAAATCCACGCAATAACAAACTCGGTGTGGGGCTGTAGCAGTGTCCCAAACATCATAGGTCACTTGGATCAAATATCTCCAAGGGTCAAAAAATCTTTCAGCAGTAACAACAAACTTCAAACCAGAGAACAAACACACTCCAGGAAGGGAATGTGCTTTTTTTTTCTTTCTTTCTCACTTAGTATTCAGGAAAACCAGCATTTTTTCTGTTGCATTTAAAGAGAGTAAATAATCAGGAACATGCTGCTGGAAGAGCTGGAAAGGGGCCAGAGAACATGGGTGTGAGGCAAGGGAATGGCCAGACGCTGGCAAGGTTTCCCACATGTAGAGGAGGGTGATGTGGTCTTCTCCATCCAAGCTGGAGGAGAGGAGGGGGCAGAGTTTGCAGCCTGTCTGCACATGGATCCCGTCCCAAGACAAGGCAACAGCCCAGATCCCCTCCCCGTGGCTTGCTGTGATGCTCCGAGTACGGGCAGCCAGGATGGGAATCACTTGCCACCGTCAAAGGACCCCTGTTCGTTTCTCCTTGCAAGCATCTGGCTTGCCTGGGCTTCCTATGGAGGAATCACACCCCGCAGGGCTTCAAAGAGTCTGTTTCCAGAGTTGTTTGGGACCTCCAGGGTGACAAGGGGCTGGGGGGACCTCCAAGGTCACTTTGGGCTGGGGGACAGTTTGAGGCTTGGAGTGTGCCACTCCACCAGGAGGGATTCCAAGGACTTATCCCTGCCTTTGATGCATCCACAAGAAGCAGGAACCAGTTTTTCAGATGTTGATAAAAGTCTTTTTTTGATGAAAAGAAACAAAGAGAGGGGAACACCTCTGATCTTGGGCTCAGAAGCATCGTCTTGCAAAAGTGAGGTTAAAACCAGATATAACCCAGGATTTGATGGTGACTTAATTTATAAGAGAAGTTGTTTCTTCATCAAGAAAAGAGATTGTTCCATTCATCCCCCCTCATTTTATATATATATTTTTTTTTGCAATCAGAAACATGAAGCTTCTGATCTGCAAAAGAACGTGCCTTTTTTCGATGTGCAAAAAGTTGCATTTTTTTAACAGCTCTTTTTCAATGGTGCTGTTGCAGTGAAATAAATCCACTTCTCATGCCTGCACTGGTGGGGCAGCAAGATGAGACCAGGGGCTGGGAGATGTTGGGTTTCCCTGCATTGCCCCGCAGCGCAGCCATGCAGGGGAAAGCAGAAATGATTCACAGGTTAAATGTTGCCGTGAAGAAAACATCAGCCTCGCCTGGATGTGTAAGCTCCCAGCTCCAGGAGTGCGTAAACGCATTTTTGTTTTGAAGGAGCTTGCGTTGCAGTGGTTGTCTCAGCTCTGGGGTGCTGCGAGAAGTGGCTGTTCAAGAGAAGAGTGTGATGTGAACAGACCCCAGTACTCATCTGTCAAGTATTAGTGGGCCAGGAATGCTGCAGCTGTAAAATGTGGAAACAAAATAATTCTGTTTTGCAGAAGGACCTCGCCGAAGATGACTCCACCAGCACACGATCCACCAATCCATCACCTCCCAGAATCCCACATGAGAAGGTGGGATAATTACTGTAATTTTAATGTACTCCAAGATGATTTAAATACGCTGGGTAAACTAAAAATATCCTGCTTTTCCGTGGAGGCTCTGACTTTCTGAGGAACTGCTGCCCCAGAGCTGCTGGTGGCTCATGTGCCAGCCCTTTCTGTTACCTCTCAGGGCTCCATAAACCATGTCATGGTTCTTTCCCTTTTGCCCGGTGGAAAGTCTTTGCCTCGTGCGTTTTGCATACCTCTCCTCTGGAAAAAAAAAAAGAAAAAAGAAAAAAACATTTACTGTTTCTCTTGCAGCCTGGAGATCAGGCAGAGAGTTACATCTCCCATGGCTGTGCTAGAGCTCCAGAAGGGACAGAGGATAGAGAAGAGGACGTTAGCAGAAAGGGTGGGGAGCAGAAAGCCTGGGCCAGATGAATGCTTCAGTATGCTTGGAAGTGTCAGTGAAGCAAATAGCGTGTTTCTAACACAGTCCTGAGCGCTGAAATGCTGCTTAAATTGCCTCCAGAACTGCCATGAAATCTGAAGATTTGGAAATATCTCCTGTGATTGATTGAGTGACTGATTGATTTGATTATATATATTTTCTATGTGTGCATTAGGGCTTGATTCAGCTGTCTAAACATAGTTTCTTAGAGCCAAGTTAGATGCTATAGGGTATCCAGCCTCAGACTCCGGCTCTTGCTTCTGAGGAGTGCTCGTCTTCCCTTGGCTCCGTGTCGCTTTGCCAACACTGTGGGATGTCTCAGATATACAAGGGCATCTCAGATGGCACCAGGCTCCTGTGCGTAGGCAACTGAATCCCACCCTCTGAGTCATTAAGGCTCGCAGAGATCATGTTTTCAAGGTTTTTCTCTGCAGTCACTGGGACCAAAGCTTTACCTTAAAAATAAATAACATCCAAAGCCAAGATTCTTGGATAGCCAATTAATTTTGTGGGGGCTGGTTTGGAAATACTCTGAAATCTGATCCTCGCTGTAAAGTTGGGAATCTTGGCATCAGTGTCAAGAAGCAAACAGTGTATATTTTGCCTAGAATTGTTTCTAATATACAACGAGGAAATGATAATAAAAAAGAGCCTCTTCTCCTTTAATTTATTCTCAGAGGTCTTCATGGCTCCTTCGCTTGTCCCCTGTCCTCCTGGAAGGTAGAAAACCTAAGATGAGGTGGGGTCTTGCATTTGTACAAACACAAAATTCTTAGGTAGCTTGTCATGACTGTTGATGTTCATCAAAGTGGGTTTAGTAGCACAGAAGTTCACTGGAGCATTCCTATGGATAACTCATTTAATAAACGAGGTGAAACATGCTTCTTCCATGGACAAGGATCTGGGTTGGGCTTCAATTAGTGCTAGGGAGGTTTCTGGTTTAGAATTGTGCAGTTCTTTGGTTTTGAGCAAAGAATAGGGGCAAGTGGGTCAGTCTGGACTGCCAGGTTTTTGCATTCATTTGTAGGGTCTTCTGCATGAGACCTGCAGGGCAAGCTCACACTAAAGGGACCAAAGGAATTCACAAAGTCCAGCTGATACGAAACCAATGACCTTTGTTCCGCTCCTCAGTTGACCACTATGAAATTATTATTGCAGAGATAAAGATCATAAATTTTTGTGTCTGGCTTTTTTCCTAGATCCTGTTTAAGAGTGTTTCTTGGCAGTTTCTTAGTAGATACTTTTTAGCCCTGGCTCTCTTCCTAGAGTCCTGGCAATTAAACACATCAACATTCATCTTTAAAAATAGCAAGGAGTGGGTATCCAGCCTCCCCAGATGAACACCCCTGAACATGGGGAGAGGCAGGCTACCTGGTCTCTCAACATCCTTTCCAGTCTTTGTTTCTAGGACATCCTCAACCTCTTCTATTCTCCCTGGCAAATTCATGCCCATCCCTTCCGGACTTTGCAACCCCTGTCTGGTTTATACAGAAACCACCGTGTTGAGAGGAGGTCTTTATCCTTAAATGAGTGCTACGGTTTAGGCTATTTTGCTGCCGGATAGAACGACCTGCATCTGACTTGTTTTCCAGGCTGCTGCAGTGTCAGTGTGCCTGCTGAGCTGGGAAGGAAAAACCAACAAACAGTCCTTCTCCTCCCTCTGCCTGAGCTCTGACAGCGTGAAGTGGAAATGACCTGGCTGGTAATTTAGTTTTGAGCTTCCCTGCCTGAGCCTCTCTCAGCATCTCTAAAATGCAGAGGAAAGTTATTGTTATCTCCAGATACCGATGGCTGCCCAAGAAGAAACAGACCCCTCTGGGAGGGACATTTTTTTCTCTGCTTCTCTCCTCACTTCTCCATCAGCAAGGACAGCTGGCAAAAAAAAAATGGTGTGGGAAAAGACTCATCTGTTAAGGGAGCACAGAGGCGAGGGCTATATGCCTACACTTACACCCCAACTTCACAGTGAGTCCTTGATGTGTCACCTGGCAAAGCTAGGTGCTTCTTCAAGCTTGTTCCATGGCAGTTTTCTTCACTAAAGAGATGCTCTAGGTTCTCATTCCCCAGGGTTTCTCACCCAGGGGCACTGTGGTGATGCTTTCTCTATTGAGGACCACAAAGCTCAAATAACTCCCTCCCAGCAGAGTTGGACAAGCCGAGAGTGGACAGAAACTCAGGTGAGGACATGGCAAATGGAGGGCAACACAATAACTGCACAACATTAGCCCAAATGGAGCTCATGGATCTGAAGCACTGCAGGAGGAGGACTCAAGTCCATGGACAGTGAAGATGTCCAAGGACAGGAAAAGGGAGAGCCTGAGCAGAGAACTGGGGGAGCAGGGGATCTGTAGCAGATATTCACAGATAATCAGCAAAGGAAAGCAGCAGCCTAGGAGACTGCTTTCCTCCAAGGGCCTTCAAGAGCCAGCTGCCAAGGACAGCCCCACAGAACCAGGACTAGCTTTTGGGTAGAGCAGGTATTTTGATTTGGGGTCCATGACAGCCAAGACACAACTGAGCTGAATTTGAATGTAAGAATAAGCTTGTAAAATATGGAGCGAGGACACCGGAAATGATATGCCTTGAAGGGCAAGAAAAGTCCCTCTGCTTCCTACTGAATCATTCCCAAAAATCATGGATACCTCACACTGTCCTAGCCTGCAGCGTTCCCAGCTACTGGGATCTCAGGGATTGTTTTTGGGGAATGTCAAAGGCACCAGGCAGGCGTATCTCTACACTCAGGTCTGGCCTTGATGTGGAGCATGGCAGAGCCACTTCCAGCATGGGGTGGTGTGTGCCCCTCTCCCTCTGGCCAGGCAGATTAAGATGGGGTCATAAAGCAAAACATGGAAGAAGAACCCCAAGGATATATTGTCACTGCTGTTCCCAAAACCTGGGCCCCGAACCTGGCCATTCTCCCTGTTAGACAAAGGATGTAGAGCAAATCTACAGATATTGGTGGTAGTGATGATGAGGGTGGATTTGGGGTCTGTAAATGTAGGATTAGGATGGAGCAGTCATGTGCAAATACCAATGATCTGGGTGAATGTAAAGGAAGAGTGGTTTTTGTAGTCACCTTGTTTTGGGGATGGACAAGGTTCCCAGGCCCATCTTCACCCCTCTGTGATGGGTGGTGACGATGGCTGTCCCATAATTTTTTAAAATGAATTATTTGGCCTTGAAAGCTTAATGCTTTTAGCCCTCAATTCTTTAAAATAACCAGGAACACTGTGGCACTATCTCACAACAGCCAGTCCTTGAGGTGATGCCTTCCACCAGACATTTTGAGGTTTTAATAATTTTTGGTGTTCCTCATAATTTCAGTTAATAAATGCAGTGTGGTTACAGCAATGATTCATGCAGGACGCATCCTGTTTCTTCTCTCCCACATCTCTCTGGCAAAAACACTGCTATGGATTAGGAACTTTGCCCTTCATTTTTGGAAATTGCTCTCCCACTATAGGCTTCAAATGAGAATTGCTGTGGTATTTCACTGTGTGCTATTTCAGAGCGCTGGCTTCTTTGATGCAGTCATCATCTATATGGAGAAGAGATGTGTACATGAATCAGTGGTATAGTTCAGCTGCATCTGCATTAGAAAGGCATAAAAATGAATGAAGTGCAGTAACTGAAACGCGCTCTCCTAGGATGCTACGCCAAGTCGGCACTTCAGCTATACACCGAGACACTTTTTGAGTGCAGGCTACAGAATAAACAGGGTCCTACAATTTCACACCACAGTTTCTACATTTCCATTTTCACCCCTGGTGACTGGAGCATGTCAAGGTTTGGGTGCATTCCCCAAAAGTTGCATGACAGGTCCTTCAACTGCTTTAAGAAAAAAAAACACCAAAGGTTGGTTTTCTGCTTCCACGTTCTTTTTTATTGCTCACTTCTAGAAAATGCAGGTGTTTTTCAGCCTAGACTCTGGAGGAAGGCTGCTCTTCTCTGTAAAAGAGGCAATAGAGCACACTGTGCCAAGTCATCTTAATACAAAACCATTGGTCCATGCAGCTTTAGCCAGTCTAAGGGGGGTTCCTTTGCAGGAGAAGAACCTGTCTTCTGCTTTGGGTCTGCCCAGCTCATCAGATGGGGTAGAAGAGCCATCCAACCCAAGACCTCTTCTGCTGCTGCTCTATTTGATCAATTAATAAACAAAGCAGTTAAAACACCAAGCCAAAAATCCTTCAAGGAACAGATGATCTTAGCTGCCTTCCTTGTTCTTCAGTAGCAGTGAGGGAATAAGAAAATATCCTTACTTTTGCCCAGCCTAATCCCATCACCTGTTGCACCTCAAGTGCCAGAAGCCTACATATGAACACAGCCTACATCTCCCTGAAAGAGGGGACTACAACACCCAAAGCAGGCACTCATGGTGGGTTTCTGCCCCTGGGAAGTCCAAGACTCTGCTTGTAAGAGTGGAGAGCAACAGGAATTTCTGGGACATGATTCACTGCATCTTAAAACTGACTTTTAAAACAGGTCAGAAGAATCCTCTCAGGGACTGCCATTTTTTCACCACTGGCTCTGAAGCGAGCCTGGGGCATAGCTATAGATATCACTGTGAAAAAATTAGGTGAGATGAATCTCATCCCTTTACTGGACTGATCTGAATATGTACTTTAGCTCCCTCTGTGGAGTGTGCAGGCCAAAGAAGAGGCCATTAGGCTTTATCTTTACTCCCTCAATCTCCTAATCAACCAACAAATGCTGGAGACAGCGGAGACTGGATTCGGCATCTCTTAGCTTTCCAAATCATGCTTTAGTGGCTGAGCATCTCTCTGCCCTGGTGCTTTCAGGTTATAAGTCAATGGGAACATCCTCAATCCAGTTTTAAAACCATGAAGCATGTGTGTCAAAGCAGAAAAGATAGCAGGTAGAAGAGGAAATGAGCAGCCAGCTCTATTCAATTTTAACAGCTCTGCAACTCAGGAGGCATGTTCAAGTGAGTTTATCTCCCCTCTCCCTGCCAAACCCGGCAGGTTAAGGAAAAGCCCTTGGTAGAAGAGTGACCCCAGGGATGATGAGATACCTTCTGCATCATTCTCTCCAGTCAGGGTTTGGCTTTGCTATCATAGATGTTAATCTTCCACGCCCACTGCCGAATGGCCACGTAACAGCCCTTGTGGGGAAATACGTGAATGGAAGGGAAAGGAATGCAAGGTTCTTCTTGTTTCACATGGTTCAGGATCAAATGCATCAAACACCAGTAGCACGTATCACATCACACAGAGCTGCGCCTTATCGCAAGGCTGTATCCTGTTGGCATCACAACACCCCCAGCCTTGCAGCTGAAACTCGTATCAAGCAATCTCTGCCCTGAGGATCTTGTAACTAAAAGGTGAATGGGGGAAAAAAAAAAAGAAATCACACGATGTGCCGGGAATGCTCTAAGCTTTGATTCAGCAAAGTCTTTGAGGATGTTTTGTATAAATGAGCCCTGAAATTCACTCCTATGTATAAGCCTTAGGTACATTCTTATGAAAATAAGCCATGATTATTTCTGTCCTTAAAAAAAAAAAAAAAGACAATAAACTAGAGCCAGCTCCAGAGCTATGAAAATAATCACCATTAATTTACAGCCTATTCAACTGTGGTAGATACTACTGGTTTCTAAAGGATGTTTGTAAGGCTGTTATCTACTGGGATCAATAACCACCTTGTAGTAACACCCCAAGGTGCTGGCACAGGCAACAATAATATTCCCTGCAATTGTTGCTCATCTCATATTTATGGGAGCATGGTCACCAAAGCCAGCTGCAGGAACAAATTCAGACCTGGCCTACCCTGACCCAGTACCTCTGGGAGAGGCACACACTCCTGCTGAACCTGGCCTTTCAAGTAATAAAAACCTACTTAGGAGAACACTTTATTTTCCCCCAAACTGCTGACTTTTGGGCATTTGGGCGATCCTGCTTTTAGCAGAAGTTCGTGATTTAGTAGCGATGTCATCATTGCAGATTTTATTTGTATAGGCACTAGTGACTGCCCCTTATGCTGAGGGATACCCTTTCACATGACCCCTAACTTTGGTCTTAATCCTCAGGCTTATATGGGACTTTAAGATAAAAAACATGGGAAACTGTAGCTGTAATGAAAAAAAAATTGAGTATGTTGCCTTGCAGTTGTGAGGAGCACCTAGCACTAAAACAGGTAGTAATCATGGCACGACTAGCACTCTTTACATGGTGATAAGTGTTTCCTTGAGCGTGTGAGACAGTAGCGTAAAATGGGAGAGTGGCACTGATCCAAGGTCAGCTTTGGAGTCTCGTAAATCCAGCAAGGAAGCAGAGTCCTAGAAGGCAAGAAGGTGTGGAGCAGGTAATCACAGCTCTTGGGTGGATTACTGTCACTTGCAGGCTGTACCTCAGTGCTTGATGTCCTTCCAGATGGCAGGGTCTGCTTGAGGAGTTTACAAGTGCAATTTGAAGACCTGCAGCAAGGATGAGGTCCCTGCTGGTCTTCAAGCTGGAGGTCCAACATTTTGCTTCCCCAGAGTGCTGGCAATACTGAGGACTGTTTGGTAGTGGCTAGCGCAACTCCCTGCTCCCTGCCAGCTCAGGCTATCTGCAGCCAGAGGAGGCAGAGAGCTTTCTATCCCCCTCCTTTCCCTTTTCCTACAATATCAGGCTCTTACACAAAGATCCTGGGGGATCTCCTGCGGCCCATCCCTCTCTTGCAGAGGAAGGAAAGGCCTTGTGCTGTCCTTGTGCCCTTTGGTCCTGTTGTGCTTTCTGCTTCCACTAAATCAGTCCCCAGGGCTTGGTGTGGTGGCCATCGCAGCTACAGCCTTGGCACTGGGGGCTGTTTTAAGGTTGCCGCGGTGACTGTGATGGCAGCGTTTAAAAATGGCACAGGCTGTTATTTAATGCCAGCTGCGTAGGGACTGCGGGGAAGGTCAGTCAGTGACCTGGTGTGACCTGGTATGGATCAGCAGCTCTTTCCAGCAGGAACGTCATGGGGGGTGGCTGGGAAGGGGGATTCACGTCTGCCCGCATCTGTGGGGAGCTGACCATTTTGGCTGAGGTTTGGAGGAGTTTCCTGCAGGTCAGAGGCAGTGAAAGCTCAGGCCAAGCACCACTGTAACCGAAACTGGTCTTGAAGAACAAGGCGCTTCATCTTATAGCAGACAAACCTGCTTTAATGACACGTGTAAGCAGGGGAGTAAGAACTGATGATAAAAGAGATGCAGCAGCCCCAACAGAATTAGCTTAATTTCTCCTATGCACTTAATTACCTCAGAGGAGGAAGGGCCTGAGAGATATGAAATGCTTGGGAAGGTGAGGGGGAAGGGAAAGCATCATGATCAGCTTGCAAGGCTCCAACAGGCTGCCCCAGTCCCCTGGGGCACTCCCAGACACGCTGTTGACATTGCTGGGGCCACTATACTCCGCAACACAGGACAGCTACAAACACCTCTGAGATGCACACAAGTGGGGTGCACCATGCTCAGAAATGCCAAGACATGTTCCTGGGAGCTGTACTCAACCAGCTTTAGTGTTAGTCATGGCCCTGGTGCAGCTCTGGTCTGCATTGTTGGCATCTCCCAGACAGACCTAAGCATGGCTCAGAGGCCAGCAGGTACACAGAGCATCCCCAACGTGTGTGGCTGCGAAAATTCACTAGGTTGGCTCTGAGAGCCATGCTGTTATTTCTGGACAGAGTTTAAAAAAAAAGGTCAGAGAAGAGCCCTTAGTTTATATAGTACTCATACAGTGTGTCCCAAATGACCTGCTAGAATGTTCTTAGGCAGCTAAAATTAGGTGAAATGAATCCTACCACTAGCACCCACTGGTGATCATCCTGAAGCCTTTGCCAGCTAAGGTGCATTGCAAAGCTCCTATCTACCATACCTCCAGTCCACCGTGTAGTGGTCTGGCTCACCAGAGACAACTGTGATAAACAAGCCACCCTGCCATCTCTTTGGTGCCTTTGTCTGCATCCTCCAACCCATTGTCAGTTGGTAATAAACTCCTCCTGAGCTGGAGGAGTTTATTAACCCACACTGTGTATCTGAGTCATTTCATAGTGACTCCAACCCTGGCCAAGCTACAAGAGCCTGAGCCCCCCAAGCCACCCAGGCTGCTCCCATCCGATACCAACACTGACACTGGCTGCTCTGCTCAGTGCCCCGTGGGGGGAGAAGGTCTGCGAGTGGAAGGGAACATCAATAGCCAATCATCAAGACAAGAAATTCAAGACGGTTTTCTCCAAGACCACCCAGGAAATAACTGGTGATACAAGATCACGATTTGGGCTCCCAGCTCCGGTTTCCAGCCTCAGGCTTAAACCATGAAACCAGAAGAAAAAAGCGTCTGTGAACCACAGTCTCCTGTTAAAATAATTTGAAGAGATCAAATGATGTTAAACTTTTAATCCTTCAGCCTTTTCTCAGGCTAAACTCCAGTTAAAATCAAATATGCAAAGACCTCAACATTGGACCATAAGGCAAGCAAACTACTGCAATTGGTTTTTTTAACCCACAAAACTGCAAGAACAAGTAATTATCCTAAATCTACAGCATTCTCAGGAAGAGGGCTGTATATAAAATAGGTTCCTTATGACTTTTTGGGGCCAGCTTTGTAATTTTCCCTTTGGAATTTCTGACACACTGAAAGGAAAAGGAAATTTTTAACTATATCTGTGAGAAGATGGTATGACTTTCCATTTCCAGAGTAGAATTTTGAAGATAAAAACTTCTATGTAAGCTGATAAAGCTTTAACTTTGAATATCTATTCTGGTTCTCTCTATGAGTACACCCGTAAAATCCTTACAGCTGGGAAAAAATAGACCTTTAAATAAAAATGCTGAAAAAAATTCTTAGTGAAGGAAAGAATACGGCCTCTTTAATCACTGAATTTTGTTTACTGCAACAGATTATGGACTTGAGAGGAAAAAACTTTGAAAAATAATTACGGTTTTAGGATATAATACGACCGCCATTATGAAATACATAAAAGTTTGCTGTTTACAAGGGAAGTTGTCTCGAAATTATTATCCCCAGGTTTTCAGAGATGAGTAACTCAGTCCTTTGAAATACAACGTAGCTCACTGCAGGAGCAGAGGCAGCCACTTCCAGCAAACAGGAATATGTGAAACACGTTGGGGCGGTTTGTTATAGCATATTTATGGAGACAGCCTTTTTTTAGGACCTTAGCTGCAGCAAGAGTCCAAGTCAATGTCCCACAGAAGCCTTATTTCTCATGTTGAAGCAACAAAAGCTGCAGGCACTCAAGATGATGAGCCATAAAGCGGGAGGCAGGCTTCTTTACTGGTTTGCACGAGTGTAAATCAGGAGCAGGTCTGGGATATTAGGGCTTCCTCCACACAGTGCATCGAAGCAAAGGATGAGATACAGCTCCAGATCATGGTGGTGCTTAAGGATTGGTGGGAGTGTTTTAAAATACCTACTTTATTGTACTGCAGCAGAACATCCTATAAAAGTCCTTGGCTGAAAAGAATCATTTTAATAATGGGGAGAAAAGATCTGAGTTTGAGTCAACAAAAAGACAGGCTGTATTGCGACTGTCAAGGGAAAGCCTTATTCTTCATTCGCATAACTGACACAAAGAAGGAGTTGCCCAGGTGAAGTGAATGAGGTGGTACTGGGACTGAATCATTGCAAGAAAGCATCAGGCCTGAGATTTCATTCCTCCCAGCCTCAAGAGACATGGCTTCCCATGGGCTAGATTGTGCCTGTATAAGACTTTCCTTCTGGGCTTTTTGTAGTGATTCATGTTTACTTGCAGCGTGTTATTTAGCCAGAAGTTATACCTTTGTGCTACATGATCTCCAGGCAGGATGCATCCCCTGGTAAGCGATGAGACAAATCAGGAACTCAGGAGATGTAGAAACCTTTTTTTTTTTTCTGTAGTGACTAGAATAAGGGTTTTCTCCGTATTTCTTGAAATTTATTGGGGGCTGATAAGATGCAGGTTTCCAAGTCCACATGCTCAGCAGGAAACAGTAGCAGAAACTCTTGGTCCTGGTAACAAGGATTCCTCTGTATGTGGAGGCCACTCTTCAGGTACTAGCGTTTGCTACCTACTGTTCTCCAGAATGAGCCTTAACAATAAAAAAGGAAATATTCAAGGTTTTTTATTGACACACTGCATCCTGCTTCTTCACACTTCGTTGTTGCCCTTGTTCCTCGCTAAGGTATCAAAACCAGGTCCTAATTCTTCAGCGTCCAAAATCTGGATTCACAATACAAGGAGTAATATAGCTGCATCATAAACTCATGTAACAATTTGGGTTGGAGGAGCTCTTTGGAGGTTACCTTGTCAAAGCCTCTACTCAAACCAGGGCTATAGCAGTGGGCAACTCTGAAGTTACACTGCATTGCTCAGGCCCTTAACTGTAAAACTGCTCAGCTGCTGAGGAGGGTGGCTGTGTTTCCCATACTTTATTATTCTTTTCTTTAAATCATCTGAGGATTAAAAAATATCTTATCTTTTAATTAAGAATCAGTTTAGCTTCAGATTGCAGCATAATTTAATTTATTCAGAACATTCCTAGACTTAATTGACACCAACCCGTATAAAATGGCACTTTCTGTCTTGGTGCATTTCCCAGTCTCCACCACATCGTGGTTTGCACAGTCCGGATAACACAGATACATAAAAGAGGGGATCAGTCGTGCCCTCAGGATGCTTCTTGCACCCTGAAGTCACATTGACTTCAAAGGAATCAGATGATTTGGTGCAAGCTGAGATACTTCACAAAAAGACACCTACTGAAGTCAATGGAGAGTGGAAAACATCCACAGACATTGATCTCATGGCCCATCAAACTCAGGTCCTGTCTTCACCAAGGGATCAAGAGTCAAGAGATCAAGAGTCAAGGGATCAAGATCAAAGGATCTGGAGCTCAGAGAAGAATATGAGAGCAGGGCAAACACAGTCGTATTGCCTTGAACACTAGTCCCCAGTCTCATTTCGTGGCTCTTAGACTTCCAGAAGTGCTGTCCCTTCATTTAATAGCCCTTCAGGAATTTCTCTCCATGACTTAGCTGGGCATTATTTTCAACCTATGTAAACTTTTCACATTTATTCCATGATAAAAAAGCACTGCCATCTGACAGAAGCAGTACAAGTTGCAGGTGCAAAGATAATAAGACATTTTATTGCATATGCAGATACATGAGCCCAAGCCCTGTGCTCAAGTCAGCGTAGGCCAGAGAGTTACATCCATCAGCACCAGCTAGCAAGCAGGTTATTCCCTTTCATGCCACTGTCTTTAAAAAGCTTGGAACAGCTTGGAACATGGAACAGAAGTTGCTATAGAAATCATAGTATCAATTAGGTTGGAAAAGACTTTTAAGATCACTGAGTCCCACCATTAACCCAACTCTACCAAGTTTGCTGCTAAACCATGTCCCTGAGCACCATATCTACATGACTTTCAATCAGTACAGAAGCCAATACTGAACAGCTAAGGAAGGCAGGGACCCAGGAGACAGCATGAGCACTTCAGAATACAGATGGTGTAATCTGCAGATTTATGCTGGCATCTTCGAAATACAGTGCTGAAGAGGTACAAAGATGAGTCATGGAGTCAGCTCACTTTTCTGCACGTGCCGGATGAGTTCCTTCTGTCCTGAGTGAACCAAGTTCCTGTGCAATGTACAGAGAGATGGAAGAAAACAGTGATAAGATGGCTGGATGAATTCCCACCTGCTTCTAGTCTCTTTTGCACGCTTATAGTGTGTTCAAGTCAGGTTTCAGCTCCAGATTTGGACATCATGCATGGGACGCAGTTGCCCATACACAAAAACATACTCATATCTCTCATTGCTGTGATACCCTGGAGTCTCTCTCCTGACTTCCCACCACAACTCCAGGATGCTGGAGATGTCCTGTAGCTCTTGCATCATACTGACATGGATGCTGCAGATTCCTGGTGGCATCTCAACTACACTGCTATGCTTATGCAGCAGAATCAAGCCCCTGAATCTGGGGAGAGGATTAGCACAGGAGCAGCAGATGAAGTCTGCAGGATTTGGGTCTTCTCACCACTTTGGTGACTGCTGGTTGCCTCTTAGATAAACAGATGGCAACTGTATCCCATCTTGGATCCCATTTTGATAGACTAAGCAAGCTTGGGGAGCTGTTCCTGTGGGGCAGAAGAGTCATGAATCAAAGGCTTTGCTGCCTGACTTATTGGCATGGCATGTTCTGGCTTACCTGGGTGTGAGGCAAAAACATGCTTCTTACAGGCCAGTCAACCATTTTGACCATGTCAACCATAACCTTGTGGAAGCATCACTGTCTGTGCAGGAGCCTGAGAGCCCACTCCCCATTGGATGCACACAGGCTGGGGGGATGCTGCAGCAGCTCCAACTGCACACCCTGAATCTGTGTCTCACAACACATTTGTCAATCCCCTTTTTTTTCCAGTTTGCATGACTTCACACATCGAGACAGAGGCCTCAGTGATGAGGTGATGTTGTGGCATGTCTAAGCACGCTGGTTTTAACCCAAATAATTTCTCGGGTTCCTGGTGTGGTTACATAAATGCCTGGGCTGGCACAAGTCAAGGGGTAGGATCAGGTCAGAAGCAAATGAACAGGCGTTGGTGGGGATGAGGACTATTTTTAGTGTTGGTAGAGTTTTCTACTAGCTATAAGTTCTTGTGAATCAATAGCCTGTTTTAAACCATTAATATCATTAAGTAATTAAGAAAGTGAATAATTAATTATATATGTTCATAGAATAATAGTAATGATAAAATTTTTGCTAATGAACAATAATTAACAATGGATTGTAGTTTGAGAGGCAGTAATAGTGCTGACACCACTGTGACCATGATTAGGTATATGCTGTAGGGACAGTCGTGGGAGCTGACCAGTCCTGGCTGTCCCCAAGGAGGGTTGGGAGACACTCCCAGAGAAACCACTGTATCCCTTCCTCACCTTGGCATCACCTTCAAGGACCATGGAATTGTGAGGGCTTCTGGTTTCGGCAGAGCATGTGTTGGGAGCAGGAGGTGGTATTGTCGCTTAGGAGCAACAGGGGATGGCATCTTCCAGGGCTCCTGCCCGGCTGCTGGAGCTGGCTCCCTTTGCCCCATCCCTCACAGTGTCCAAACACAATCTTCTCCTGTGCTCCCTCCAGTAGAGGAGAGGTGAGCCTTGTCAGGGACTTTTAACTTGCTGGTTACCACCAGTCATTAATGGTTGTTCTGTATGTGTGCTAACGCCAGCTGCCTCTGTCTGAGCTGGGTCCTATAAATAAGAATTAAATAATGGCAACTGCAGTAGAGATGATGGTGGCAAGGTGATGTATATCTATGCTGGACCTTTCATGAGCTGTGGGATGAAACGTGAGCTTTCTACGCAGTCAAGAACAGACCAGAGAGTGCTTGGAAAACTCAGGGGGAAAAACTGATTTGATTTTTGGCCTTCTTAAGGGAGGAAATTCACAGGAAATATTTTCCTGGCTGTGGGAGTAGCCGGTGTGATGGGCAACATGTTCTCTGTACATACATTCCCGTCTCACTTTGCATCCTCAGGAATGCAAGGTTAGCAGGAAAATGCAGCTGGGAATCTGCAATGAAAAATTCTGCCGACTCTTCAAAGAGCATCTCTGATCGCTTTCACAGGAACGTTCAGCTTTCAAGGCGATGCTGCTGACGTGAGGGGCTTCGGCCCTGAAAGCTGCGGGACAAGCCTCCAAAGGGGGCAATGGTGGATGTGGGGGAAGAAGTGCTGAGGCTTTTGGGAGGGCAGAAACACTAAGCTGTTGGGTGCCAACGGAAAAGGGTATTGTTGATACTGGGGGACTGTCATGGTGTTTTGGGGCGTTGCACCAAGTAGGTTCTTCCCTGTCCAGCCGTGCTGTGACAGCCATCCCTGCCCCATCCATCCAGCCCCAGCAGCGTGCAGAAACCCCCTCCCCAGGGCATGGTAAGGCTCTCAATGACTTGTGCTGTCCTTTTTAATCTCTTCAGTCTGCTCTCTTCAATTCCTCTGAGGTTTCCTCCCTCTTTCATTATTCAGTGGTCAAGGCCGCTGCTTGGTGCAGGAAGCAGTAAGGACAGGAGAGCAGGAGACAGGGCCAACTGGCAAGAGAAAATGTTGGCAAGAAATCCTCCTCACTCCTGCTCCCCGTGCTGCTCAGTATTCAGACACCCTCAGAAACAAATCTGTTCCCAGGTGCCAGGCAGGGGAGATGCTCCCTCTGCGAGGGCCCGAGGTGATCAGCCTGGACAATGATGCTGCACTTCATTTACCAATCTCTGGATGTGCCAGCAAGGGAAAAACAAAGGGTTGGGGAGCTGGAAGGGCCTTGCAGAGCCATCCAGGCTCTGTGTTAAATCAGCAAAGGTTTTTTGGCCCATTCTCCTTTCCTGAGAGGCTGTCCCATAACATCACTGCCCTTCTAGTTGGTTTCTAGTCAGAAACCTTCTTGTAACTACTAGGTTTCATTGACTCACTTTCAGTTCATTTGCCCTTAATTTTGCTGTGCTTGATCTTTCATGTTTACCTCTTAGATGAATGTGCAGATGTCAGCTGTATCCCATCTCAGCTCCCATTTCGGTAGACTAAGCAAGCTTGGGGAGCTGTTCTTCTGGGGCAGGAGGTTCATGGATCAAAGGCTTTGCTTTCTCTTGCATCAAGCGATTTTCCCTAAGAGCAGATTTGTCTTGATGATATTAACATGGCTCACAAGAGGAAAAAAATAATGGAATGTCCTTAGTCCTGGTGATGCCAAACGCACACACATAAATACATGGGGTTTTTTTTCAAATTAATTGAAAAGGGAGATCCATCATGATATCAAGGCTTGTGGAAAAAAACCTCTGTGTGTTCTTTTTGTGCATGAGCAATCCCATTTGTGGGCTGGTGCTAAAAGAGCTGCTGGAGGATGAGAGCTTTCAAAAGTTAATTGATTAGAGGAAAATCCCACCTCCTTAATAGTTTTTCAGACTCATTTCATATTTTACAGCTATTAGTTATAAAGTAGCTGATAGAAATGGCGCTGGATTACAGATGGGAAAACTATTTCTCATGAAAAGATCAAAGTCCCAGTTTCCATATTTGAGCACCTCTACCAATAAATCACATGCCAGGATACTAAATTTCAGCATCAGCTTTCTGCTTGCAGACCAACAAGACTGCACAACTACTCAAAAGCAGTAGGTTTAATTTTGATTAGATTATCGAGTGTTTTTAAAATCAGGTACGTATGAAGATATTGGCAATTAATATGCTGTTCGGCTCGGTCATTCACCCAACCTTTTCAAAGAGATTACCCATGGCTTAGGATCAGCTGTGGATGGTCACTCTTAGAAGCATTTCTTCACTAAATGGGAGCTTATTTCACTGAGAAGTTACGCTCCTGTGGTGACAATACATCATTGCTCACCGGACTGGTGTTGTCAGTAAAACCTTATTTACTGCTCCTCTGACCAACTAAAAGCTTTCCAAATGGGCAAGAGTACACATGTCTCTACAGAAAATGAGACCTTCCCTTCTGGGAACAGTTTAGCTGATCCCACAAAAGTCTGAAAACACTTTTTACAGACCTGCGCTACTGAACAAAATAAATCAAACCCAGAGACCTCTAAGCTTGATCTGCCAACAGGACCAACAAAACACCAACAAAGTCAGTGAAAACCAAGCAAAGATGACTTTTCCCTGGAAGGATAAAGGCAAGGTTTGGAAAGATTTCCAAGGCTCCTAAATGGAGAGTTTTTTGGCTCAGCTCTGAGGCAAGGCTAGGTAAGATGCTGCAACTTGGCGTTTCCATTTCTTGTGATCTTTTCTAGAGTCTCAGGCTACTGTGGTGGTGGGATGTCAACAGTAGTCCCCCGAAAGGCAATGGGAATTTTATCTTTCATAAAGGTGACATTTTTTCTTTTTATAGTTTTACAAATCTCCAGTCATAGGTGTCTTATGAGGATGTGAGAATCACAGGTGGCCGTTTTCAGCTAAATGTGACTTTCGGATACACAAGCAGAGAAGCCAATAAGAAGTTCTGCCTTTCTTTTGGAAGAAGGTGGAGTGGGACTGGGGATTGGCCCTTGATTTTTGTGAGCTCAAGGTCAACAAAAGTGCTGAGGGAAGCTAATTTTTAACTTCCCTGTGGAGTGCTCTAACAGTCAGGAGATGTGAGGTGGGATTCAGCGAGTTCACTTGTCATCTAGCTGTATGTCTATGATATAAATTCCTGATGTGAGATAGGGTCACAACCTACCCTGAGATGTCTGGTGCCATTTGAGGTGTCCAATCTGGCCCCAAACTGGGCCAGAATGGCATAGGTCTTCTGCAAATCCTATGCTAGACTTGCCAGCATGAATGCTTTGGAGCTTCTCAAAAGCACTGGCTGCTTATGTTCAGGCATTGATTCATACTCCCATGCCAAGGTCAACCTGTTCTTCATGTGCTGCCTGCAGCTAGTAGGGGCAATCCTCTATCCTGTATCTTGCTTGCCTATCCAGCCCCTCAAGGTTTAGTATGAACAACCAAGGAATCTTTGGATCTTGTCTCTTTGATCACTAATTCACTGAGTATAAGCAATGAAGGACATCCCTGGCTTTCCTCAATGGTCAGGTAATGGGAAGGTAAAGGAAGAGCAGAGCAGTGATCTTGATGGGGCTCTGTGAGCCAAATGATGGTGTCCCATGGACAACAGGCATTTCATTCTAAGTACTGTCATCCCGCTGTTCAAGAGTTGCACCTTCACCCTCCTGTGGTCTCCAGGAGGGGTTTGGGGTCGTCCTCAGTACATGTGCAACCTCATCCAGGTAGCAGCAGATTGGCCTGAGGGGGAGGTGTACGTGACATCTAGGGCAGTGCTGGAGAGCAGATGGGGCTAAGCGTGGAGACCAAAAAGCTCTTATCCAAAGTTGCCAGTGGATCTGCAACATGCATGTCCTCCTAAGGTTTGGAGCACATTGATTGGACGTGCCAGCCAACCTGAGCAAAAGAGACGTGGGGGCAAACCCCTTTGCAGCACTCAGGCCATGAGAGAGATGTGAAGAGCTGAAAAATGGAGATAAAATCTCTATCAAGAGGATCTGCTCAGCCTTTTCATTTGCCTGCTAGCTGTAAAGCCTTCTCTCCCCCTCTTTATCACATTTTCCCACTCATAATTATTTTATCAAATCAACTTCTTCTTCTCTCTTTTTCTCTCCTGCAAGTTTCAAACTGCCCAACCCCACTCTGCGATAAATCCATCCAAAACCACAGCTGCTTCTGCATCCCTCATTCCTAGGTGCCTCTTTATATTGAGTGCTTTCTATTAGACATATATATGTATACATAAATATATATTATTATTTTTTTTATGTGCCTTTCTGTTCCTTCCAGTGCTATTTTCTTTCCACTGTCTTGTTTTTGCTCCCTCTCTGGCCTCACATGGCCATTTGTCACTCTTTGGATGTTTTTTCTTTTATCAAGATGTTTTCTCCAGGAATGTTTCCCGCCAACGCAAGCTGCCTGGCCCATTAACTTCCCGAGTTCAGCTGACAGCCTGGACTCCAAGTCCTATTGCCTTGTGATACCGAGTGTTTCTGAGATGCAGGAATTGGTTGGTAAAATAACCTAGTCATATGCTTAATAATAAGAAGAAATACTGTTTCAGGGTAAAAAAAAAGATAATAAATTTTACAGCTGTGCTTAGCGCTTTGTTTTTCTTTTACTTTGCTCTTGTAAATGATAAATGATTGTGAAAGTTTGACTGTTTCTAAACTGGATCTTTATTGAAGGATTTGCTGCTGCAGACAAATTGGTGTTAAATTTCTCACAAACATGCCAAAGAGTCCAATCCATTGTCGCTTGTGAAGATCGATCAGGCTTGTGTCCATATTATTGACACAGAGAAAGGCCTTTGAAATCTTTGTTTCAGGGCTCAACTGGTGCCATGAATTATCTGGATTTAAATTAGCAAGCTTGCATTTGAGGATTCATTAGGTTTCCCTGCTAATTGGGCCTTGCTAACGATGAGAGCATCATTAAACCAACGTTGTCCCCGCCATCTTGTTAGCTGACAATTTAAGGGATCGTAAAAGGCAGCCAGCAGGGAGGCTGCATGACTCCAGAGGTTGTTAATGGCTCTGGAGCCTGTTCAGCTCCAAGTCGGTGGTTTGGTGCCAGCTCAACATGTGTCTGAGTCACAAAAATAATTGCCTCAGTAGCTGCCGCGCTAACGCGCTGCCGAAGGACATGTGCAGGGCACGAGGTGAGGGTTTCTCGGCCCCACGCAGCTGAGGAACGCTGCTGCGGATGCATGGATGTCTTTGTTAATGGTTTATATGCAGGCAAACCTTCCTGGAGTGAGAAGGTGCAGCCGAAAAGGCCATGGTTAAGGGGATCTTCGTCGTTGTCCGCTGCCCAGCTCACTGCAAAAGTTAATTATTTAGCTCCTCTGTCTTACCCCCAGGGTAAGGGACACTGCTATTAATGTGCGTAGCAGAAGCAGGTCCAAACCCCATGGAGATGGATGCAGCTACATGCAGGCGATGGAAGATCCTGTCTCCTCTGGAGAAACATTTTCTTACAGCTAATGCAGCCCTGGGGGATTCTGACCTTCCATCGTCCGTCCAGTGACTGCCGTGGATCATTGACCGCTGCTTAGCCTCTTCTGAAGATGAAATGCTGCCTTCGTGCTTTGTTAGCAGGAGGACTGAGGGCTGGGGCGTGCACCAGCTCTGCTTTTGTAAGGGGGAAAAATAGGCTGGGTTTTTGAGCAACAACACTTTCAATTTTGAGCCATGGTAGTTTTAAGTTAGTGCAATTAATGGCATTTGACTGTGTCTATCTCCTTCGACACTTGGTTATTCGCAGACCTGAGGCACTTCACAGGGTTGCACTGTGCATGCAGCCTCCTCCGGATGGTCCCAAGAGCTGCTGTAGCGAGAGAGCATCAAGGGGCAAAGAAAGTAAATGAATTAGGTAGTTAAACCTCCACCTCGATGATTTAGTGATAATTACATATTGAAAAGCAAAACGAGTGGCTGTTTGCATAGCAACGGCAATATAACTATGCTCTAATTACAGTTCTGTCACAGGCAAAGCTGGCCATTTAGAAAGCTCCTGTCCTACCTCTGTGACTTCTCTGACGTGCATGCTCCATCCCCAGATGGTGGGGCAGGGGAAGGAGAAATGTGTCAGCAGCAAATAGACGGACAAGTCCACCTCAGGGTGTAGGATGCATGGTGGGATTTTCAGAAGTACCTGAGCTGTGCAAGGAGCCTGCACCAGTGCAACAGGATGCTGGAAGCACTCATGAACCCACTGCTGGAGAAGTCCTGAGTCATGGAAAGTCCTCCGGAAGAGGGCTAGAGAAAGGAGTAGATGAAAGTGCCCCAGTGTAGGGCAGACCACACACCAACTGTTCCTGCCAGCAGTGAAGGTGCAGGGAGTACTGTGAGTCAGGCAGTCCACGCTTAGGGCAGAAAGGCTCAGAAAGAGTGTGTGGGTTGTGTGAGGTTTCTCTTTTTTGTTTCAGTTTCAGGGTGGCTGGAAAGCCAAAGAATCAAGGCAGGAATATCATAGAATTATAGAATGGTTTGGGTTGGAAGGGACCTTTCAAGGTCATCTAATCCAACCCCTCCTTAGTGAACAGGGACATCTGCAACTAGAGCAGATTGCTCAGAGAATATATATGAGGAGGTGACTGAAAACCCATCAGAGATGGGCCAAGGCACACTTCAGATTCATTAGGGAGTAGGTACTTGAACCTGAAAAAAGGTGGCACCTGCTGGTTGAGCCAAACCCATGGAATAGACCAGGGTGGATTTGTAATTATTAATATCCACAGAGCTTTCCATGGATGAGTTTGGCTCCATGGCCCACTTAGAGCCAAAGAAACATGTTATAGGTTCTCCCACAAAGTGATGTATGTTCCTCTCCTTCTTCCAGATGACCTGATTTGAGTGTCAACATGAAAGTGTCCCACATATTCCTAAACTTTTCCTGGGGTCTCCATACAGAATAAAACACCAAGGCACTGTAACAACCTCTCCTTCACCTAAAGAAGGTTAAGACACAGTGGGGACAAGCAGCCAAATACCTCTATCAATCCTGAGCTGAATCTTGACTACCTTGGAGAATTCACAACAAGTATAAGATGAGAAAGCTCAGAGATTTTAAGGGTCACAACTTTAATAAGGCAAAAATGAGAAGCCATGCAACCTCACAAGGCACCTTGTGTCCTCTCAGACCACTCAAGAAACCATATGTGTCTCCCCAGTGGGGGTGATGATGGGTCTGGGGAGGATCCACATGGGAGCAGAAGCTGGAGGATGGGGGGACCCAGGACATCTCTAAGTGCAGTATATTTGGGGACATTTGGATGAGGCCTCTAATTGTGCAGGCTCTGGAGTCCTGGCTGCAATTTATCACAACCCGGCACAGATGTTGAAAATAGGGCAGATGAATCATGCCCTAAAAGTGCCTATTTCTGCTGACTACAAAAGGAGCCTGGGGTGACCAGCTCTGCTGGAAACATCTGCATTGTGGATATATGAAGTCAGGTGAGAGAAATCCCACATCTCCCACTGCTTCATCTCTGTTTCTTACCTGGAACAGTTGCTTTTCAAGATAAAAGGCTGTCCCAGGCTCCAGGGCTACTTAATCCTGTACTGAGCTGCTTAAATAAATGACAACGGTCAGCTGGGTAGAAATTCCTGCAGACCTGTTTGCAAAGTCAAAGTCAGTTTTGAAGCAAGGCTGCTTTACTTTAGCGCAGTGGACAAGAATTCAGCAAAAGTTTCAGAGCTAAATTAAAGGTTTTTAGTGCAGCCCACAGGAAAACGAGTGATGCAATTGGCCCACTCTTCGTCGTCTTCCTTATTCTGAGATTGAATTCAAACTATTGTATTCCACCCTGGCAGTTTGTGCTTCCCACAAGTTCTTGTGCTGGCTACACAGATTTCCCTTATGAGAATTATTGTGGGGGTAATGGGAGGAATTTGGGTTCTTATCTCTCCTCCACCCTGAACAATCAAGTCCTGTGCCTTTCCAGGAGCAAGCAATTCATCGGAAGGTTTTCCATCAAAATGAACCCCAGGCAAATTGTTTGATAAAATGATATGTGTAAATGTCATAAAATTGAACCCCAAACGGTTGATAGAAATAATATGTCTAAATGTCATCATTAGGTTTAATTGTTATCAACCTGCTAAGAATAGCAGCATCCTCACATTAAAATTCGCATACTGAAAGAGACATCAATAAATTGGTTTCCTACATCTTCCATACTACCATAAGGCTCAGAGTTTATCTTGAAATCAATTAAACTTATAGTGGGTAGTGGATTGTTTGTTTGGGGTTTTTGTTTGTTGGTTTGTTTTAGGTTTTGTTTTGTTTTGTTTTTTTCCTGGAGAACGGAAGGGTTTGAAAAAGATAAGAGGAGAAATTGCAAAAATATCAGCAGCCAAGGCTGGTTTGACCGTGCAGGCTTGACGACAACACAGGTTGTGATGTATAGACTTGTGCAGTAGGAAATGGACTGGAGCCATGATGGAGCATCTGTCAGATGATAACTTGCAGTCATTTGCAATCTGTGCTGGAGGCAGACCAGAGGCCTGAGCCAATGCTTTGAGTTGTCCAAACCTTTTCTCTGGGTCTGAACTCCATCTTCTTTCCATCCCATAGAATTAGACTCTTCTGCTACTCTACTGTAGCACAGCAGTGACATCCAGGGGCCATTTCATTTGCTGTTGAGATCAGCCTACTGATATCCAAGAGCATATGTACCTAAGCCAAAACCCCACTGAAGTCACTTGGAAATAACCCCATCAATGTCAACAAGCTTTTGATCCATCTGTTTTACTCCATGTTTTTTAACAGTTAGCAAAAAAAAGAGCTTTCCTGCCCAATTACCTTGGTTGCTACCTTTTTGGCCGAGTAATCTAAGAAAAGCCTCCCTCAGTCAGCCTTCTGTTCAACACAAAAAGGGACTTTGTGTGCTGTGAATTACCCAGTCTGACCATATCTCCCAAAAATGATGACCTGCAGCATTAGCAGAAGGTCTATCCACACCTCTGGATGATAACAGCCACGTAGCCTTGAGCTTTTGAACCAAAAGCTTGTCCTATTTACTCCTTTAAACACGAGGTCAGCAAACCACTGAGTCAAAGACTATCAGATGTGATCTTAGCCACCTTGATGAGAGTTGGCACTGAAAACGTGCCAAGCTTTAGCCATGTTGGGTGATGAGCTGTCATCTGGACTTGGTGGAGGAAACCTGACCTCAGCACAATGAGTTCAGAGCTCTCACCTGGATTTAATCTGAATTTCTCAGACTCCATCTCATTAAAACTTTTCTTGATGCCATTTCCAGCATTTATACCCATGCAGATGTTGGTAACCTGGAGCAAAGTCACTTCTTCATTTTTTCTTGGCTATGTTTTTTTCACTCTAGAGCAGGCCTTCAATGCCTGAAATGACCCTGGCAGGATTTCTCCAGATCTCTGCTGTTTCCTTAAGATCTTTTTTTGGAGATATGAACATCAGGACTAGACATAATTTTTAAGAAATGGTCTCACTAATGCTGTTTACAGAGATAATATCACTTCAGCACTCCCACTTCATATTTGCCGGCTGCGCAGCCAAGGATTACTCCAACCTTCTTGGCTAAAGGCATTGCTGGGAGTTCATATACGAGCAATTGTCTACCAGGACTGTTCGATTCGATTCTGAGTCACCGCTTTCCGGGATGCATCCCCCCAATCTCCTCAGTGTGACCCACATCCCTTGCTCTAAAACATCTGGCTTCTCCTGTGGCCACACTGGAATTAGCTGTTCAGCGGTTCCCTCTTCAGCCATCAGCACCTGCCTGCACAGCCAGACTGTGCCCATTGCTACTTACCACCAATTTTGTTTTCGTACCAGCTGCAAATTTTACCAGCTTTCTGTTTTGTTTTTTTTTCCGCTATTTGCATATAAGGGGCTGCTGCTCTGTTGTTATTGGATCGTTCTCCAGCTATTTCCTCTTCCTATTTTTCTTCCTCCCACATTCTCTCAGCTTACATTTCACCACCCGTGCTTTTACTCCTTTTCAATAACATCAGTCAGGTCTGTTTTTATTTTCTAAACGTGGCTCATTTGACTCAAATCACTGGACATGATGGCAGATGCTTGGGTTCGAGGGGAAGCGTCATGAAAGAGGATCACACTGAGAACATGCCCTGCACCTCTGTGCTCTGTGTAGACCAGACATGCACCGTCTGACCCACCGTGATGGTCGTTCTGCATTGAAAATGAGAATATGAAAATATTCTTCAAAACAGAAGATGTGCATAAAGCTACTGGAGGTGGCTCTTCAAAAATCCCTTATTATCAGCAAAAAAAGTGTTCCCATGGTCTAATAACTGTGTTGATAACCTTTCCCTGATCTACAAGGATACTAATAAATAGGTAGGAAAGGGAATATTTTGCTACAGGCTTACCTACAGCAAGGCGAGCACTCTCTCCATTTTCATCATTCTCCTTTTCTCAGCTAGCAGGCCTTTTTTTCCTGAGTTTCTCCAGGTTGGACAGGGCAGGCTGGAGAGCTGTACTGAGCGCTCATAGGAAAGAAATCAAAGAACAAGTGGAGATTTTGCATTTGTATCCTTCATTCCTGGTTGGGTTTTCTTGGGCAGTGAGAGGAGGAACCAGGAGAAAAAAATTACATTATCTCAATAAATAGTAGGTGGTATGTACTCAACTTGAATGGAAACAAGTGACAAGAAGCCTCTCACCAGAGCCTTATTAAATGCACAAGCAGAGGTTAGGGTTTAGGGTTTTCTTATGAAAAAGGTATTTGTGTTTCTCAGTTTCAGCCATTTATAGAGCTTCTTCCCCACAGTACCAGAGAAGCTCATCATCTTTTAATGGCTCTAAAAACATAACATCTGTGCACATTGCTCTTTTTCTCATTTTGCAGTTGGACAGCTGAGATAGGGTGGGTTAAGCCCAAGGTCACACAAACAGCCAGGGGCAGGGAGGTGCACGGTCAGAAGTTGGAGCCATAGCTGCTGCACCATCCTCCCTCTTTCTCCAACCGACCCAGCGGCACTGCATGGCTGGGGACTGGGCTGTCACTGGGCTGAGATGCTATAGATCGTCTCTCGACCGGAGACTGACCCAAGCATTTCAAAGAAGTAGTCTTCTGTTTAAACCCAGAACCTCTTCGGATCTCTTATTCAAAGGATAAAAAGCTTTTCAAAATAGCCAGCATGATTATTCATGACTACTCATTTGCAGCAGTGCTTGTTTTCCATGGCAGCGCTGATGATGAGCTCACCTGAATAAAGATTTTCGGGGGAGAATTGATGGCTGAGGGTTTTGCACAAGCAAAGGCGTGGACCAGCACACTCCCTTTGCACTGGGTGCTTGGTGCACCCTGCTAGACTGGAGACCCCATCTCCATCCTAGTGCTGGTCCCACCCCTGCCAAGCCCTCGCACGGCTGGGCTGTGCCAGCTGCCACAGTGAATTCATCCCTGCTTGTTTTGTTTACTAGTATCCACACAGGGGAAGGGTTTGCGGGCAAACTAGATTTCCTAAGGAAGCTCTTGATGGATGGGCACACCTGATGGGGAGTGATGATTCCTACTAAAACAACCTGGTATGGTTCTCTAGAGTACTGGTAGATGGAAAGCTGGACGTGAGCTGGCAATGTGCGCTCACAGCCCAGAAAGCCAGTCTCATCCTGGGCTGTACAAAAAGGAGCATGGCCAGTAGGTCAATGGAGGTGATTCTGCTCCACTCTGGTGAGACCCCACTTGGAGTGCTATGTCCAGCTCTGGGGCCCCCAGTGTAATAAAAACATGGACCTGCTCGAGCGGGTTCAGAGGAGGCCACTAGGATGATCAGGGTGCTGTACCCCTATCCTGTGAGGACAGGCTGAGAGAGCTGGGGTTGTTCAGCCTGGAGAAGAGAAGGGAGACCTTCTTGCAGCCTTTCAGTACCTAAAGGGGCCTACAAGAAAGATGGGAACAGACTTTTAGCAGGGCCTGTTGCAATAGAACAAAGGGTAATGATTTTAAACTAAAAGAGGGTAGATTTACAGTAGATACAAGGAAGAAATTTTTTACAGTGATGTTGGGCCCAGGTTGCCCAGAGAGATGGTTGATGCCCCATCCCTGGAAATATTCCAGGTCAGGTTGGTCGCCTGCTCAAGTTGCAGATGTCCCTGCTCATTGCAGGGGGGTTGGACCAGATGACCTTTAAAGGTCCCTTCCAACCCAAACCATTCTAGGATTCTATGAACCTGAAGAAATATGCCCAAGGCTGCAGGAGGAGGATGTGGCAGTGCTGGGGAGGAGCCCAGATCCCTCAGGACGGTTTCCCAGCAGGCAGCCTGTCCTGTCCCCTCCTGACCACCGCTACCCTCCATATGCTCCAACCAGCAGGCTGCAGGGACTGGAATTTCCTGAATCCCAAGACCTCGACTGCGCTGCCTTAACACCCACTGAAGTCTCCTTTGCTTCCCCGCTTCCCACCCTTCTACAAGTTTGTTTGTCTGTGGTTTTGCACAGGGAAAAAAAAACTGAGTAAACCAGACGTTTCTGGGAGCTCATGCTCCGCACCGCCCCTCAGAGCACAGACAATAATATTTAGCTGCTTTGATCAGTTTATTGTTACAGTATATTTAGATGGCGATCTGCAAATTCCAGCGCAGCAGCTGCGAGCAACGCGGTGTGTGTGGCACAGCCCAAAATACAGGCAGGATTTGCCGAGCGCTGGTTGGGCTGTCTGCTGCGCCATGGAACCCCTCCTTTCATTTGTTTTCCAGAAAATCCATTTTCTGAAGTGCTCTGCGAATGGCTTGGCAGCAACCGGAGGAAATGGGCTCGGGAGGACGTCAGCTGTCAGCCCGCAGCCCCCGCTGCCAAGCCCCGGCTAGTGGGATGCTGGGGGGGGCTTGCAGAGCTGCCTGCCTTGCTCAGGAAGAGCCTTTGGGTCAGGTCCATGATGAGTTGCTCTCAGTCAACTGGTGCAGTGAGCTCCAGCGCAGGGACCGTGTTTATTTGTATGCTTCCACCGTGCCCAGCACAGAACAGTCTGCACCTGTGGACGCGACAATAAAATGAGTGATAAATAATAAGCCAAGAAGGAGCCGGTGAAATTTAATCTCTATAAGTGGATACAGTTAACCAGGGAAGGATGCTCAGGCTGGCTGAGGACATCCTTCCTTTCCTCTATGGGTCCGAGGATGCATGCCCAGGCTAAAGCCTTGCAGCATTTAGAAGATACAGCACAGAGAGCCTTGCCTGCTGCCTTGCTCTGCTTGACATTTCCAATTTATCTGTAGGAGATGGAGGGATCATGGCTGAGAGAGGGAAGTGGAAGGTGTGCCAGCTGCAGCGGGAGAGGGACAAAGTGGCAAGTAATCTGCTTGTCCTTGATCTTCCTCCCTCCTTGCTTCCTTGCTTCCTTCCTTGCTTCCTTCCTTGCTTCCTTCCTTGCTTCCTTCTTTCCTTCCCTCCTTCCTTCCTTCCCTCCTTCCCTCCTTCCTTTCCTCCTTCCTTCCGCCCTTCTGCCCGCCCTTCCACCTACCCACCCTCTCGCCCTCCCTTCCCTCCCACCCTTCCCTCCCTCTCTTGCCTTCCTTCTTAGCACAGAAGATGCCACTGCCTTGCTCTGAGGTTCAAATCCCTGTTACACCTTCTCCTCCTTCTCTTGGAAGGCAAGGAAAGATGAGTTGTTCTTTATCATGGACTCAGAGCTGCAAGGGACCTCCAAGGCCATCATGTCTATCTGTGGCTTCATGCAGAACCTCTCCAGGTCCAGCCCTAAGAGGTGTTGCTATAGAAGAAGCAGTATCTAGTGCTTGCTCTAAGAGACCTCCACAACCTCCTGGTGCTCTGTCCTGGTGACAGCTCACCCCACTCCAGCAGGAAGCTTTGCCTGATGTGTAGACTAGGTTTCCCTCAGTGCAATGTAGCAATGTCCCTTTCTTGTCCTGCTGTTCAGGGGCATGGAGAACAAACTGTCCCTTAGTGCCCTCAGCAGCCCTTCAGAAGCAGACCTTGGCCCATGTGTTGTGCCCTGAATAGGATGGTGAAGTTACATCTGCATTTCCAGGTAGTGAATATGTGAAGGAGACTACTTTCTGGAAAAGAGGTTCATGCATCTTTTCCTTCCTTCTGCCACCCCATAAGTCTCACTAGGGCCATCAAGGGAGATAGCTACTGGGAGTAAGGCCACTGGAAATCAGCTCCCTAACTTCTTCCATGACTGGTGACCCTAAGGCCAAAGTTGGGTGCTGTGCAGCAAAAATGGGTGCAGGTGATGATCTTACTGGCTTCAATGGGATTAATTTAACACATGCCTAAATGCTTTGCTGGAGGAGGTCAGAAGCATCCATAGTGGGTCAGTGCAAGATGTGGTAAGAGAGCACTTGATGACTTTCCTGTGCTTTGGAACATGGCAGTTACTGAGCATTACGCTTAGCACTGTAGATGACCAGAAGAGCAGTGCAAACTTCTCACTACTTCGCTGCAGGTCACCTACTCCATAACTCACTGCAGCCATTTCTACCAGCAAAGAAGGACAAGTTGAAGAATTTGGTTGGCCAGATTGGATTTGTTTTTCCTTTTTTTTTTCTTTTTGGAAGAATAACAGCAGAGCATTTCCTCTGCCTTGTCCTCTCCTGCGCTGTACTGGTAGCTGCGCTGAAGCTGATTGATTAGTTTAATAACAGGCAGTTGATATGCAGCCATAAAATTATGCACTTCTACTCATCAGCCTGATTGAACTCCTCTGCTGACTGTACAGGAGCAGAATGGCAGAGTTATAATAATGAGGGAAACAGCCAAGGGAAAAGCAAGCGTGGTGGTGTTATTGTTGTTGTTTTAAAGCTGAGGAAGAAAATGACTCCAGGGAGGAGCTTTTCCAAAATAAATACCAAAATACAGAGGGAAAATGTTAAGATGTAATTAGCACGGGTACAAGTGCCATTAAATGTCTGCTGGGGTTGGATGCGTCAGCAAAGCTTCTTTTACACCCACCTGGTCTATGTTGGGGTTTGAAGAGGTTGGGGCTGACCCTGCTGAACAATCCCCTTCCCTGTGTCATCATAAAGGGTGAGAGGGGCTGAGCCTTTTGCAGGATGAATCAACTTGATGGGAAAATGATAGGAATTCAGCTTTTTTTTTTTTTTTTTCTGATTCTGGCCACGGATATGAAGATGGAGCTGGGAAAAATGTGTCTGTGAAGGGTTTGTCCCCTCTGACCCCATGCTAATGGCATCAGTGGAGAGGAGAGGGTGTGATGGAGGTGTGGGAAGTACCAGGGCTCTTGTAGCCTGGCCTGGTGAGGACACGACTCTTGCTGGTGATGTCCCTATGGCCCTGAGCTCTGCTCTCTCTGTTTCTGGACATCGGAGGTGTTAAGTCAGACTCTGTCCTGGGGGCTATCAGTCATGCTCTCTGAAGCCACCAAAGGGAATCGAAGGTTGCTGTTCAGCCATGAATGAATGTGCAGGAGCAGGCAGCGGGGCTCCCTGATGAAAAGCCACACAGCCCCCGTCCATGCATGGAGAATGGCCTTTAAGGCTTTATTTCCCAATAAAATATTTCCCAGCGCTCCAGCATGGCTTGCTCGGTTGACAGGCTCAACTGTTTGTCCTGCACACATTCATTTTATTTATAAGACTAATTTGTCTGCGAATAGGTCAGCCCGTTTCTTGTGCCTGTGATCCCCATCGCTCTCACTGCTGGGAAACATTTTAATTGAACCAACCCACGTGCTGCATCCCCAGCATGGGCATCATGCAGAGGGCTGGCTGCCTTGCCACCACGTCCAGTCTCCATCCAGAAGGCCCAATGCAAAACAAACAGGTTTTCCTTCTGGGGCAGATCTCCCTGAAGGAGGGGATGGGAAGAAGGCAGGGAACAAGCACGGCTTTGGCATTCATTTTCTCCCAGACAAATGCTTGGCAGATGGTTGCACAACTCCTCTCGCCCATCTTCTTGATTGCACCCCATCCAGGTTGTTCCTGGAAGCAAGGCTCTTCCTTATTTGCTCCAAAAGGGCTTTGGGTCAGGCCATGTGTGGCTTGTATGATGCTGTTGGAGATGACACGTCAGCTGCACTGACATATCCAAGGGTGCTGCTTCTCCAGCTACCACTCTGTTTAGTATGGGTGCCCTTGCCTGTGGTTCTTGGGTGTCCTTTCCTCCTGGGCTCCTCCTATGCCACCTCCTGTTTCCCATCTCCCTCTGGACAGGAGCAGCTGGGTTGCTGTTGGTGTGCATTATCTTGTCCAGATTATCTCTCCAAGAGCCACAGGTCAGGAAGCTCCTCCATAGCTCCTGACAGCCAAGGGCTGACTGACATAGTCACCCTGTCTGGCTGAGATAAGTGTCCCCAGAGGCCAGAGGGGTGCAGTTTAGAGTCACAGCACAACCCCTGATATCACCTGCAACATATCTCAATGCCCCTGGGCCCCTGAATCCTGCCAAGGCCCACAGTGGCCATCATAGGAAGACAGACCCTGAGCTCACATACAGCCCTTTGGACTCTGCAGATGCACGACAGCTTCTGTCCTTGTGCAGGATTGACTCAACCTGTGTCACTCCTGATGGACATTTCTTCTCCTTATCCTTAGAAACTTCTGGTGGTGGAGATTCATGATCTTCCCTGTGGTGACTCCACCACTCAGCCAGAGGTGAGGTTCAGCTGCTTCTCATAGACATCTGGTATCACTTTAGGCACCCTGTTTTCTCTGAGTCCATGAGATTCCTGTGAAACCACAGTTTAAGTAACCTCCCAGCAAGAGCAGTTAGAATTTGAAAAGCTGGAGCTGTGGTGAACTTCATGTCCCTCAAGACAATGTCCATAATAATCCGGCTGCTCCTGGCAGGGCTTCAGGGCCACCTGCAGCACATCTCTCCTCAGTATTTTTTGTAGTGTGCTATGGAGTGAATCCAGAGTCTGCTGAAAGTTGTGGAAGTCTTCTGATATACAACACAGAGATGGATCAGACACTGTGAAGATCATTCTCACACAAGTCCAAGAACCAAGAATGAGGTCCTGGGTTGACAGGTTTGAAGCTGGAAGCCCTGAACACTGTTTTCTCTCTCTACTGGGGGCCTGCTTCCTTCCTGGCAGCCTGTAGTCTTCATTAGACCTAGAGAAGGAAAATGTGGAGCATGCACCTGAATTCAGAGTACGGCCAGGGCTAAAGCAACACCTTGCTCCACTGCTTGGGAGCAGGCCTGCATGTGGGTCCTTGTCCTCTGGGCTGGAGTGTGTCTTCTGGGCTGGAGTGGAAAAGATATGCACACTGAGTTTTAGCAAAGGCTTTGCTTTTATTTGTCTTCAACTAAAGTAAAAACAGGCCCTGCTAAGTGAAAATATTGGTAGGAGCTGTCAGGGTTTCTTTATGCAATGAAGTTGGAAAACAAAATTTAACTGCTCCTTCAGGCTTCCCTTCCCCTTCCTTTTCTGGCCAAAACCCCATTACCAGGATGGAAATTTCAGTATTGAAATTTGCCATTAAAATGTTAAAAGGCAACAACGACCACAAAGCTTTCCAAATAGTTTGGAGACAAAAAGAAAACAACAGTAAAATCTACCAAAGCTTTGTTCCTCTCTCCTTATTTTGACTAGTAGCAAAGAGCTCCTTCCAAGGTAAAGCATTATCACAGTGCGAAAGCATAAGAGGAGGCAAAGGAAGGTGACGTGGACAGAAGCTGCAACAACAAACAATATTTTGACTCAAAGGATGTTGCAAACACGTTGTATATACTTGGAAATATTTTACAACCATTTTTAAAACAAAGCAGAAGTTCAGGAAAAGGTAGCCCAGGGCAGGAGGAGAAAGTCATGGAGTTTGAATAAGGAGTCCAGGGAGAGTGAATGAGGATCAGCCCTGAGGGGGAGCTTCAGGGCAGCATGGAAGGGGGCAGGAGCAGAGGAATGAGGTTGGAAAAGCCACCAAATTGAGCAGGCTGGTGCAGGACATGGCAAGTCACTGATGCAAGAACGGGTCATCATATAGTCCTGTCCTGAAGTCATCCAAATGTGCAGAATGTGTACAGCAGCGTGGAAGGTGTCAGGGCCAGAGTCTGTCTGTACAGCTCTAGGTACAGCCAGAAACAGCAGATGCAAATTGTTAACAAAAAGAATGTTCATACAGCAGCTCTTGCCAACTGAGAGGGGACAACCTACCTAACCACGAGTGCCTAGTGATTTGCTGCTCTGGGCAGAAGATCTGGCTAGGTGACCTTCTGAGGTCCCTTCCAGCCTGGTTCATTCTCTGATCCCATGAGCACAAGTCAACGTGCTCACCACGGTCTGCATATGTGTTGCGTTAAGGATGATTGCATTAATGGTTGGAAACGATTCTACGATGAAGAGGACGTGGCAAGGGAAGATCAGAATGAATTAAGTCCATGGTGAATATCCTTCTCCAGACTCCGAACATCATAGAATCATAGAATTGTTTAGGTTTGAAAAGATCTTCAAGATCATCAGGCCCAACCATTAATCCAGCATTGCCAAGTCCGCGCCACATCTACACATATATATATATAACCCCAAGGATACCACAGCAGAGTCTGGTCCCCTTCACAGCTTTGGGTTTTTACAGACTTTTCCAGCAGAATCTGGCTTCATTTTGGGGATGACCCAGATCATCTCCATGGATTCTCCTTCCCTCCTCTCCCCAGAGAGCTACAATTGCTTGAGAAACAGGGACTTTACACCCAGTCGAGAGAGAGGCGGGTGCACAGGAGATCTCAGCCCTGCTGCATCCCTCTCAAGCTCTTTGACTTTCTGGTTTTTTGCCCACTCCTTCCCAGCCCTTTTCCCAGCACTGCCTTTCCCTCTCCTTGCTGTAACACAAACACCGACTGTCATCAAGCCGGAGCTGGGAGCTGCTTTCTCCTGTGCTGCAAGATCAGCCCTCCCTGCTGCTGCCACAACTTCTCCATCCACAGCACAGGGGCAGGTCCATGGAGGCAGAGTCGTCATAGTCCTTATTTTAGACCTGGGAGAGAGAAAGGAGAAAGGAGAGGACTGGGGAGGAGAAAAGAAGAGAGAAGAAAAGGGACAGAGGGAGGAGAGGAGAGGAGAGGAGAGAGGAGAGAGGAGAGAGGAGAGAGGAGAGAGGAGAGAGAAGAGAAAGAAGAGAAAAGAGAAAATTAAAGACTTGACAGCGATTTAAAAGAATAATTTATAGAAAGTAGGAGGAATGTGGTGTGAAGCAAAATGCAGGTATTAACTGTACTCCTTGTGCTTCCCCCTCAGCAGAGGCAGCTCTGTGGGTGCCCTGTGTTGTGGCACGATCTCTGATCTCTGCCTTTGTTTTCTTCCAGCTGAGAGACCTCCTGGTCCCTCCAAATGTCACAGCGAAGCCGCAGCTCCCCCCAGCAGCCCCTTCCAGACAGGGCCCACTTTGTCACTGGACGAGAAACTTAGCTTCAAACACCAGAGAGCAAATCACTGTCAGAAACGACAGAGCCACCCAGAACAAGAGGGAGAGGGGGGGCAAAGCCAGGGGCTTGGTCTCCGTGATCATTATCGATCAGCATATCCAGTACTAACACTTAGTGGACTGCAACAGCAGCCTCAATGGGCCAAAATACCCCAAATTCCCCTTTTCTTTGGAAATAGAGGGTTCCTTCATGTTGCTTCACTGTCAGACTTTGCACTCGACATACTGATAAGACCTTGAGCTACCCAAGCAACGTGTGGCAGAGAGCGGGGTCTTTCCCAGGCAGCGCTGCTTTATTTTGGGGTTGACATTTAGCTATCGCTGAGATGGGTGCATTAAAAACATGATAAGATAAATATTTGCTCAGCACGAAGAGCTGTCGATAGGTAAATTGCCTGGCATTGCCTCCAGCATGTCTGACACAGCGTGAGTGGGGACGCATGGGCTGAAGTCAGGAAAATCCCAACCTCTGACTGCTCACAGGCTATTAAAGATACCAGTTACCCCTCAGGGGAGCCCGTCTGCTGGCTTAAATCTCGATTTGCCATGTGAGCAGCGTTGATCTGAAAGTCTCAGGTGCTGGATTCAGCTACCCAAATCTGCTGAAATCCTGATGGAGCAGTCGATGGAGGCCACGGGATGAAAATTCATGCCATCTTCCAGCAGAAATCCAAAATGGAGGAGTTACAGTGCCTCCTTCCCTCCATGGCCTGCCAAGATGTCTGCCAGCTGCACACAAGATTTGGTGTGGGGGAACATATACTGCTGCCCTTTAAGCATGTTCTAATCATTTGTCAGCATTGCTGTTAAAAAACCTGCCTCCTTTCTAATGCAAATTCACCTGGACCTCAGCTTTCCAACTCTGCTATTGTCACATTTTTCTCCGATACATTAGGCAGCCCTGTATCTTGTGTTCTCACCGCTCACCTTATATTCTCACCCTTCAGAGGCAATCATTAGCCATAATCAAGTCCACTCCCAATTTTAGCTTTTGTTTGTTAATCCTCTCCCCTGTGATAATTACCTCCAGCTCTTAGATTATTTTGACGACTCACCATCCCCAACTTCCCAGCATTGTTTTTAAAGGGAACTTCGCAGTACCTGTTTCATTAACACCCTGCGTGGAAACAACCTTACCTCTGCATCCCTCCTGTATTGACTCAGCCCTCCACCTCCAAGACAAAACCAGTCCCTTCTGACCTTCTTTGGTGTGAGTTCATGGCCTGCTCTTTGTCCACAGTGATCACTTCATCTTTTTGCACTGTCACTGCTCTCCCCATGACCAGATGGGTCTGTCCTTTCTTTGCATGTCACTAGCTAGTAAACATCAGTCCCAAGGCAACCATTAATTTTTTGTCCAGCATTGAATTCATCCATAGCCACCGCACTGAGGCCCTCAAATGAGTGACTTCATTTTCGATGCATGATATGGAGGGTTCAGAAATGACCAGCTGTGTTTCCAGAAATGCTAATGCTATTCTGCTATTACAGCGCAGGTTTCTGAGACTGAAATCTCTATTAACCAAAGTCTTTTCATTTCTGCGCATTAAAGGCTGGAGCTCTTCTCCACTTGAATTCAATGGCTCATAACAGATCCCTGCCACTACCCACTCTTGGGTAATGTTAGCTCAAAGATGCAAAGGCATGAAAGACTCTCTGGCTCTGAGCTATCAATAAATCATAAATGGAATGTGGGGTTTTTTTATTAATAGGTGTCCTCTGCTCCCTTTCCTCCCTTCCGTCTTCCTCCACACGTAACAGCCCATCACTGCAGCACTCCACTCGCCTGGATCCCTTGCTCCTCACCCCAGACTCCCTGCAGTACTAAGAAACTACTGAAAAAGCTCTCCTTCTCCTCTGTCACATCGCGTCAATCTGCTCTTGTCACACAAAATCTGCTTTTGTTTTGCGTTTGCCTGCTCTACTCCTGCCCGTTTCATTATCAGTTTAACACCTTCTTGCTTGTGCTTGCTAGTCTCCAGCCGAACAAAAAAACCCCCCAACAACAGCAAAAAAAAGCTGTCAGCTTGCTTTGCTATCTGCCCATCTTTGTCTTCTTCCACAAAATCAAAACTTTTATCTGCATATTGCAGAGGAGGCAGCTCACGCCAATATTTTTTGCTTTCTTTCTCAATCTCCCAGCTGCTACCCCCTCCAAATTATTTCTTCTTCAGACTCATGGGTTCTCTGAAGTCTGTGCTGACCTGTGTTAACTCCATGTGACGCTCCATCTGTTGTTGACTTCTATGTGTTTACTTACTAAGGGAAAAACTGAAAATGTGACTTCAAGGTCTGGCCAGTGTCACTGTCATTCCTCAAAAATATGGTCTGCCGTGGATTGAGCTCTGATTTTGATCTGCTTAAGCCTGCTCTGGTTCAGTGCCAGGGATGCTGACTGAGGAAGGACCCATGAAATGCTTCCTGGGAAATGCTTCATCTCACATGGGGCCACCTCAGCCCATGGAGAACCAAGGCTGTGAACCAAAACCAGGTGACACCAATCTGGTGTGTGCAGCCACCAGCAGTGAAGTTATGGCTTTTAGCTCAGAGGGGTCCCCAGAGTTCTGTACTCCCCACTCCACCATGGGATGCAAAGCACCTCCCAGTATGGGCATCATGGTAGTCACCCTTCCTAAGGACAGCCACAGCAGAAGCAGCTCTCCATAACAGACCTCAATCCACTGGTTTAAGCTTGGACCAGTACACGTGAACCTGTTTTAAAGGGAGTCAGACCCTGATATCTCAGCATAACAAAGACTCATTCCATTCAGACACAGACTGAAGGTGTGTCCAAGTTTCTATGTAAATAATTCTCTCTCTGTTTCTGTCTCCATATAGACATACACAATGCCAACAGCTGGACCTCTAGTTCAAGTATATTTATACACGCACGTATACGTGCATGGCCAGTGAGGTGTGTTAAAAACAGTTTATTTCTGAAATAGCATCATTTTTCCTGGCGAAGGAGAACAGCTTCTCTTCTTTTCTGTGCCACTCATATTTTTGGGCTTAGCAAGGCAAAATGCCAAGGAGCGACGGCATGTTTACCTAGGAGCAGCTAAAAGAGCTGTGTAGCAATCAAGGTATTGAGTGGGCTGGGCTGAAAATAGATCAGCTTGGGAAGACTTTGATCAAAAATGTTCAGCAGGGGACTGGATGGCCGCAAGCACTGGTAACAACCTCTTCAGGAATATATCCCCATCTTGCCCGAGCTAATTAAGGCCAATGTTTTGTGCAGCGTGTCTGTGACCTGCCTTGATGACTCCCTGTGCCATAGCTACCCCCAGCTGTGGAGACTGAATTGTCCTCTCCATCCCTTGAGGTTCAACTTTCTAGGTTGACACTGAGGTTAGACATTAGGAAAAACTTCTACACTGAAAGGGTCATCAAGGACTGGAACAGGCTGCCCGGGGAAGTGGTTGAATCACCATCCCTGGATATATTTAAAAGCCGTCTAGATAGGGTGCTCAAGGATATGGAGTAGAAGTGGCCAGATAGAGATAAATAATGGTTAGACTCGATGATCTTAAAGGTCCTTTCCAACCATAACGGTTCTGTGATTCTGTGAGGTGAAGAGACACATGGAGGATCCCCCTGCACAAACACTGGGCAAGATGCATGCTCCTTCCTCCACTCACTCCTGAACCTCATCATGAAATGGATCCATTATTGGGAATGTGATTTTTTTTCTCGGCAAATTTCTTTTGAAAAGGTGTTTGTGGCCATCACTGAGTCCTTCACATCAGCCTTTCTGGGGCAATTATATTTGTTTAACCTCTTGAAGCTCTCCTGAGCTCCCACTAAAACAGGCTCCAACCCTTTCCCAGTCTGATGAGATTTTGCCTCTTTCTTTCCTGTTAGGGAGACATGCTCTGCCCTCTGCCAAGCCTAACCTACCCATGTGGTTACCAAACTATTTGCCTGCAGCTTCACGTATCTCACTTTACACAACACCTTGTGCCAGCTCTCCTTTCTGGTCATGTCTACATAGCTATTTTGGCCCAGGGTCTAGGTCTGGCATGTCTCTTGGCATCCTGACAGTCAGGACAGATTACAGAAGAAAGTGTTTGGGCTCTTTCGGCAGCTCCAGGAAGGCTCTCACCCTGTGATAGGAGAACATGAGCACAGCCCAGGCTCTGGCTTTGAAGGTCTGAGTATACGACAGGTCTAGTCACAGGCTCTGGGCTTAGGTCCAGACAAAATGAATAACATTGTGACGTGTCTGCAGCACTTTGTTTGGAAGTGTTTCTGGTCCTTAATTACTTTATTTTGCAGCAAATGCCTTAGGATGTTGCACTATGAGGCTTTTTGCTTTATGGTTTTCCAGCTCCAAATATCAGGGAGAACTGGTGAACATGTAGGGCTGGGAGAAATTTGCCCACCAGATACAGCATTGTAAAACCAAGGGCTCTCCTCAAACTGCCAGATGTGGAGCTTGTTACAGACTTCATCACCTCAAGTTTGAAAAAGGACGGTTACTTCAGGACTTTGCATTTCCAGGGCTGCCAGACCCCTAGTTCTGTACACCATCAGCAGGAAGAAATAAAAGCACCATCTAAGGGTCGTTTGAATGGGTTCCTGCAGCTCCCCATCAGCTGCAGAGCATGCCAGGTCCATTGCTGTTCCAGATGACATTGCTCGTACCCGTGCCTCCAGCCCTGTTGATGTTCAAGGCTTTATCAGACTCCACGGGAAGTGGTTTGAATGTGGTCCAAGTGATTACCTGAGGTTTTCCAGCCTCCTGTGACCATCTGGCACAACACAGATGAGGGTGTCAGGGTTGCTGGCTCCAGCTCTCCTCCTCCATGTCATACATCCCAGGTCTTCTGATGGCTGGGGTAGTATTTTAGCTCTCTATAAGAGGTCTAGAGACAAAATTACTATATGAACACAATAATACTGGCCATGAAATTCTCCTTGCTGCTCTTGAAAACCACGTTGCTATCCACATCAGTCCTTTCCTGGATCAACTAACAGCACAAATCTCATTGATACCCACACGCACTGCTGCATGCCTAGGGCTCTGAAAAGCTCAGGGAGAAAAAAAACCTCAATCACTGGCACATTCGGGTTTAGGAAGAAGATACCAGAGTGAAAAATTAAAAATGGCAGACCTTTGCAGTGCCACTAGTTTCATCCTGGGCTCATGATGCTATGCTGGTTTCCTGTCCCGTAGTAAAGCTGAATAGATTTCCAAAGACACAAGGGGAATGAGGACCAGCAGCTTGCTGGCTGACATCTCCTCATCAGAGAAACCTGTGGATGGGGCAAGTCAGTGACATCTCCTAAGGGAGCCCAGAGGAGCTGGGTCCCCAGCCTTGGGAAGCAGTGTCATGAAAATAAGATAGCAATGAAATATGTGACCTTCCAGCGTCAATGTGAAGGTCCTTCCTGCCTGATGGAGAAGGCAGTAATGGGACTTTTTTGTCCAGCAGTGACTGTTGACAGAGCTGTGTTTTCTCCTTCACACCCTTTAGTTAGAAGTCAATGTGAAAGGAAATTTCAAGCTTGGTATGAAGACCAAGCATAGGTTTTAGCTTGTCTGAATGTTTTAGGGGCTGTCTTTTAGGACACTCCTTATACTGCTGAATCCTGGCCCAGGCACCAGGGTTTGAGAACGACTGATTTAGGGGAGATCATTTCAGAAACGGAGGTAGAAGGCCAGGAGGCACGGCATTATGCCAGCATGAACTTGGTTAGTAACTATGGATCAGCTGACACTCCTCAATTTGTTAAATCGAGTAATCCGACCTTAAATCTAAGCCCATAGACACAACCACAGAAAGAGCAGTTCCAGGAATAGGCTTTTTATCCAGTAGCTGTGCACGGAATTACAGCAAGATTACTCTAGGACATGGTTTATTTTCCTCCGGTTGCTGTGCCTTTTGGGTGCTCAAAAAAAAGACAAAAAACCACATACCTTGACTGGATAACACTCTCTTGAAGACCACTTGTATTTCACAGCACCTGAGCCTAATGCCAC
This sequence comes from Eurystomus gularis, assembly GCA_013400335.1. Lineage (NCBI taxonomy): Eukaryota > Metazoa > Chordata > Aves > Coraciiformes > Coraciidae > Eurystomus > Eurystomus gularis. Next base: position 493,327 of record VZZY01020882.1, read on the forward strand.
ATTGAAAACTTGCCTGCAAACCTGGGAAAATTATTTGCAGGTCTACTGATGGAATAGTTCCAGTCAAAAGCCCTTTGTTCCTTTGGTTTTCCAGGCAGGGCCTATGTAACCAACACAGGTGTCATGCTGTTTTTCAGGAAAGAGTTTCAGGGAGGAAAAGCAGTGGCTACTGAAAGCAGTTTTGTGTCCTGCCATTCAGACCCAGGCAGGACATCTGGGTGCCTATGCAAAAATACAAACAGCCTGTTGCATCTTCCTGATCACAGGGACAGTCAGGAGCTGACTCTCTCAGCTCTAAGGAGCCTGCAGAAGTGGTCTGATGCTGAGGGATCCTGCCATGGGCTGTCTGATGCTCCACCCGGTCCCAGCTGCCATCCCTGGGTTAGTGACCCTGTGCTCCCCTTACAGCCAAGGACGGCCCTTTTTGGGCATAGCTCATCTCATGCCAAAGGAGTCAGCTGGAATAGGTCAACAAATTCCTACAGACCCATCTTGTAGGCCACTCCCTCCTCCAAGCATATTAAATCTTCTCCAGTTACATGTGAGAGCCCCTGCCTTAGTTATGGGCTGAAGGATGAGAATTGGAGGAGCAGGGCAGCTCTGCTCAGCCAGGCAGGAGGCATCAGGGAAGTCACCATGCCTTGATGACCTTCTCCAGGTTTTGCCCTCAGTAATGGAAAACCCCCGTGTGATGCTTTTCAGAACCATCAGGGAAATTATAGCTCCCTTTCATTCCAGCAGAGACAGAAGAGGTCTGTACAGCCCCCAGGTGCACTTATGTCCACTATACCTTTAAGTGCAATACTTGAGGCTCTCTTGCAGGTGGCCTTTTCCTCTGTGACAGGCATCTGGCTACCCTCCAGGCTGCTCCTCTTGAGTGTCTCCAGCTGATGTTGGGGGAAGGTGCCATAGCCCAACTTTGCATCTCTCTTTCACAGATCCAGAAGACAGTAAGACCTAGAGGGGTGTCTGGGACCTTCTCTGACCTATGTTGTCCTTGTAGCTCAGCATCTCCTTCACTACGTCCCTCTTTTATTCCTAGCCCTCATGCCAGGGCTTATGTCAGTCTTACATGACCCTCACAGCAGGGAAAGCTTTCCTCAGCTTCACATGGTCCATAGGGGCTTACCAGGTCCACAGCAGGAAGAAATGTCCACCACCTCCTCACCTGATTTCTGCCTCTCCAGGTAAATTCAAATGACATCTTTTACTCATGCTGACTTTCTAGCTGCCTCCCCAGTGCCCGTGTTGGTGTAGAAGCATGGAAAATTGGGGGTTTGCCCCAGAATGTTACAGGTAACATACCCCAAGTGTTCATCAGCACCTTGGGAGGCTGCTGGCTTTTAAATATCCAGCTCATTAGTCCCCAGCATGTTTGCCAGGAAATCAGGGAGATGTGATCAGGCTTTTTCTCTCTTTGCTTCCTGTTCACCACTCGTGGACCAGGTGATCATTTCTGACCTCGTTTGATGGTACCTTTGCAGTCCTGGAAAGCTGAAGCCTACGAGGTTTGTGCAAACAGGCAGCCAGGTAAAGAGAGGAGGGAGAGGCAAAGAGAAAGGGAGACTTACTGTATTTTTGGGTACAAGAACCCATCCAGCCATTCAACCTGAAGTTTTACATCCAAGGAAGACCAGGCCACTTATGGGATCACTTATTCCTCTAAACTTCATGTGGCTTCCCAAGGAGCAAGAGGGTCTGTTACCTACCCCAGTATCTCCACTCACTGTATCGTCTTGAACTGGGGATAAGACCTGGAGAAGAGCCTCTCTGGCTTACACTGAGTCCTCACCAGCATTCTTGTCCTGCATAGACAAGATAACCAAGACATTAGGAGCCAGTGATTTGAAGTCTGATGACTTCAACTGTTGGAAAATGTGTGTGTGCACACGCGTAGGTGTTGGTGAGCGCACAAGCTGCTTCACAACCAGACCCTATCCCCAGCACATTAGGCTTCAAGTTGTGCGCTTTGTTTTCATGTAGGGCAGCTTGTCTGTGCAGGCAAGAGCACAGTCAGATGCCAAGCCAGGCTGCAGGTACCGAGGGGATGGGAAAGAGCAGCCGTGGGCAGGCAGCACGTGTTCAACCCAGACCATCTGGTGCTGTTGGATTATCTCTAACCTGTGCTCTCAGCTGGCCAAGGGGAACTTGTTGGGCTGAGTTTATGTCTTTAGCTTCAGGTTACAGCCTGGCATGTGAAAATAAACCAGCATTGACTTTCGGTTAACTTAAAAAGCTGGGCTGTAGATAAGAGATGGAGAAGGAATCATAGAAGGAGATGTATGTGATCACCAGTATGGGGAGAAGGAGACAACCCCATGCTACCAACAGCCTGAGCGCGGCCAGGGAACCTCTTCCAGAAAAAGGAAAGGATGGAGAGCCCCAGGGTGAAAGGGTGGCTGAAAAGAGGCTTGGACCCATGAGCAAAGCTGCTCTTCTGCTCTGGGATCAAACGCTGTGTGCGCTGAAGAAGCAAATTTGAACCATTATTTCTCTTGTTACCATTGTTTGTCTTGTTTTCTCTTGCAAACCAGCCTCTGCCAGAGGAGTAGTAATCCTGAAAACTTGGAAGCATTGCAGAGGCAGGGGGGGAATTGTTGTTTTTTTTTAAATTCCCTTGTTTAAAATGTGAAATTAAAAAAAACAAACAATCAATCAGATGTTTTCACTGCCAGGGAAAGCTAAGGACAGAAACAGAGATGTCTGGAGAAAAGAAAAGCTTTCTCCTAGTTCTGCTGAATGCTGGAGGCAGGAGTGGATGGATGAAAAGCACTAATAAGAAAAAGTTAGTTTGAGGAGTGGACTTGGAGGCTGCCTTATTGCTCGTCTCATTCCTCTGCACACCAGGCTGGCAGGCTCACAGGATGGTTTCAGGTAGCATCTGACCAAGTCTCCCAGCTCATCTGTGTGTGGATTTTGGGTGTGTTTGAGCTAAATCTGCCAGTCATTCAAAGTTTGCTGTTCATACACGGAGGAGAGCTGGGCTGGTTGGACCGAGCGTTACAAAGCCTCTTTCTAGGAAAGAAGCTTTGCGCAACAGAAGGGAAAATAGGTCACTGTCCACTGTCAAGGTTTAGGGCATTTTCAAATTTCTTTAAACAAGTGGTGGGGCATGGCTGGGTGAGATGAGAGGTCAGCTCTGTGCCGAGCAGGATCTGCCCCCTGCTTAAGACAAGGCTGTACTTGCAGGAGGGTTTGGCTGGGAGGGAAGTCAAGCTTCTGCTTATGGCAGTGGGGCACAGATTGCTACCCTGGTTCTCCGTGTGATCCCTGGCAAATTATTTAATCCCAGTGCCCTGTCTGGGTACAGGAAGGAATCATTGCCCCATGACACCCAAGGCTTTGGGTGCCCAGCTCTGTGGGGCACAGTTTGCACCTGGGCATGACACACTCAGAGCAGCCAGGGCCGTTGGCATCTCTGCGGAGCTGCTGGTAAGAGTGGGAGGCTAAAGGGGCTGGGAGGCCAGTGCTGGACCAGTTGCACCATGGCAAGATCCAGAGCCCGTGCCAGCTGCAAAAAGAAACAAAACCAAGGCAGAAAATAACAACCACCAACCCACTGCAAAAGCTCCGCAAGGCCTTAAAAACGCCCTCAGGCTTTCACCAGGAGAAATCCCAGGGGAGCTCAGCTGCCTCCCTGGGCAACCGCAGCAAGTTACCTTCCCACTGACCTCTCCCTGGGGCACAGGGCTGGTGGGGGGGGGAGGCTGGGGCGTGCACCCCCATATCGCCTGATGCTAGAAGCAATGGCTAGTTGTGTCCTCGCAAGCAAGGGCTGCGGTTTTGCCCTTCCCAGGAGGGGAGCAGGCGCGGGGGGCTGTGCTGGGGCTGTGGAGCACATCTGCCAGCCGCCGGGCCCCCGCCGCCAGCCCGCCAGTACATCTTGTTTGTGTTTTTCTGCGGCGTCCACTCCCAGCGAGTTATGTCAGGGGTGAGGAATGCAGGGCCACCCTGTGTCATGAGATCAGACTTACATTTTTAGGCCGAGCGCTTACCGTATTTGCTGGGAAGCAGCGCGCAGGAGGCACGCGGGGCCCCAAAGGGGTGGGAGATACCCTTCCATCCCTTCGCCTTCCATCCCTCTTTTCCAGCCCTCGCTCCAGTGGAGTCGGGTGGAGCGGATGGGGCCCGTCTGCTGGAACAAGCTCTCCCTCTGTTCCTCGCAAGGAGCAAGAAAGGAAACGCAGTGAATTAACGCGAATGAAAAGGCAGCAGTGAAAGGCGGCCGGGCGCCATGCCAAGTGCTCGGAAAACGCTGGTGGAGAGAGGTGGTGGCGAGCTGCTCCCTGCCGCCGCTCGAGGCATCAGCACCCTGGGTTGCCGAAACTCATCCAAGCACCACAGCCCACAAAATATCACCGTCCCAGGGGCTGAAAGCATGAACCCACCGAAGGCCATCAGGGAGGCTGGGAGCTCTCAGCGTGAAAGACACTGGCAGGGTCTGACCCGAAGCGCTGCCCAGATCATTGACTTTCCCCCAGTTTCTTTGCTGGGAGCCAACTCTCATGTCCAATCTTTCTAAAATGTCTTGCCTGCTTTGCAGGGCTCCTTCTACTCGAGGCAAGCCAGTGCAAAACCAATCTGCTGATGTCTTGCAGGGTCTCCGCACTGCCCATTCCCCGCTTTTCCCACTTAAGACTCAGAGGCTCCTCTGCAGCTCTGCGTCCCACCTAGAGCAGAAAAGAGGGAGCCACTTTGATCCCAGTGCCACCACACAGAAAACCTGCCGAGGGGGGTCAGACCCTAGTGCAGGGAAAATCTCCCTTCTCTGCTCTGGCATGGATTATTGTTTTCCTTTTTTCCTCCCTTTTTTTTTTTTTTCTTTTTCCTGAAATAGCTGCTGGAGTAGGTATTCTGAGATTTGAAAAGCCAAAAAGCAAAGACAAGCGCTTCCACAGACCGTGTCCAAACTGAATGCCACTGTTTGTTGTTTTTTTGAGTATTTTTTCATTCTGTTTTGCCTTACGGAGGGTTTTGACATGGTGGTGTTTTGTTCTGTGTCAGAAGGAAAACAAACCCTAAAATGCCAAATTCTTTCACACAATGGACTTTCCTTTCTCTAAACATCCTTGTGAGATGGGCCTCTTGCAGCTCTCTCCTCTTCCCAGAACAAGAGAACAAATACTAGGAAATCTGGAGAGATGAACTGCACAGAGCTGGCTGCAGCAGAGGAGCGCGCACCAGCCTTGCGTTACTCAACATCTCCACTGCCAGCTGGTCCTCACCCGAAGGAGGCAGGTGAACCTTCAGATGGTCCCTGGGCCACTCATAATTTTCTGCTGTGCATCTCAAACTCCTTTTTGTGTCCCTGCAAGGGGTGACAAGGGACCATTTCAGGTCCTCATCTACTGGGATTCCCTACTACTCATTCTGGACCCTCTATTGTCTATTACAACCCTATTTTGCCATGTCGCCTCCATGTGCAGTCCCAGACTTCTTTTGTCACTCTACCATAGTCCCAAGACCCTCTTTGGGAAATTTCTCCTTTCATGGCAAATCCTAGCTGTTGGGTTCTCTCTAGTCTTGTGGTCCTATAGAGGCACCAGAGAGTGTCCCATGGAGATGGAAGAGGTGGTCAGCAGGGACAGGAGGGACTAGCAGAGAGCAGGAGCTCCAGGGGCACCTTCAGACCCAGGCCCCTCCCCTGGCAAGGGGGTAGAGGTCCCACCAAAATGTGGTGGTGATGTGTCAACAGGAGGGGGCTGGTTGCTGCCTCATAAAAATGAGGGACAGGCTATTGCATGAGATGCTTGGGAAAATGAGGCTTGTTTCTTGGTTTAGGATGTTACTTTCTCTTTCTTCCCATTTGATAAGATTTTCTGGTTTATCATTTGAGGTGGAGGAAGCAGTAGTCACGGGATGGTCTGAAATTGGGTTTCATTTTGCCTGGATTTGGAGGGGAAGGAAGAGGGGGCTTGAGGCAGCATTTAGCAACGGCCCTGGACACTGAACCAGGGCCAGACAAGACTGGACAGGGGGTCTGCAGGTCCGCCTTGGATGCTCCAGAAAACTTCTGCACTATAAAGGACATGAAGAAAGGATCATGGCTTTCATCAAATCTTCCAGGGGCCTGGCATGCTTTAAGGAACAGAAATCATCATTAGCAATGATTATATATATTTAGGTTTGGTATAAGTTCAGTTCAGCTGCAGTAAACTCATTGGCTTTTGTTATGCTCAATTTGGGGGAAATACACTGACACTGCTTAGTAACCTTCAATCATTTTGGCAGAGAAAATCATCTGGGAAGGTTGAAGTTTATATCTCTTACCCTGCCCCAGATGGTCACTTGATCTCCCAAATAATGAGTTATCTGGCCTTGCCATTTGCCTCTAATCAACGTTATTTTCCGAATTGCAATTGAGCGTCCTAAAATCATAGAATCATAGAGCATCTTGAGTCGGAAAGGACCCATAAGGATCATTGAGTCCAACGCCCTGCTCCTTGCAGGACCGTTATAAATGTGCGTTGCTCGACTTTAACATTGGATTATGACTCGCCCTGCAGCACGGCAGCACACGCTGCTATCATAGGCAGATCCAAGAATATAAGGCAGCAATATCTCCCTCTGACCCAGGCAGGCAGGCGCTGGTTTGACTCGGCGCTGCTCAGCAGTGGGATGCGCTGTCCCTGCCAAAGCAGATACTGTAGGTTCTTTATTTCCTAATTGTCACTTTTTCTATGACTGCTTCAAACAGAAACAAGGAGCACGGAAAGAACAGTGCTTCCCCTGTCAGGGATGGGGCGGAAGAGACAGAAAAAAAGACTAAAGGAAGAATGCGGTGAAAGGCACCACTACATCCAGGGGCCTGACTCTGATCTCGCTTTAAGCAGTGTAAACAAGCAGGTTCCACAGCCTAGGAGGACTGACTCTGGTGCTGGCACCACGAAGAACAAGGAAAATGTATTTTAGACCAATTATGCTGTAGAATATATGTGAGTTTTTCAAAGCACCTAAAGCCACCATCATCAGGCAGTGCAGCAGTTTGAGATTTAGGGCCAGATCTGCACACAGGGGTCACAAGAAACAGATCTTTAACCTGGCATAAAGTGGTCCTGTTTTATTTTATTTGGAAAGATTTTCTATGGTTTGAAAGATCTGCGGCCACAAAGTCTCTCTGCTGCTTTGCTAACCTCCCTGCTGAGACACCCTGCAGCTAACACCGACTCATCTCCCCCAAGCCCTCCACCTATCTTTCTGCTCTTTCTGCTCCAAAGCTCTACATATCTCTGTCATTCCCTGCTAACTTGCTTGGGTTTGCCCTTTTCTGCTGGATACTCACCCAAACTTTCCTGGCCTACTGCCCTATTTCCCTCACATTTTGCAACCACCAGCCATGATAAAGCTCTCTGCTTATATTCAGGATGGGACGGCCCTCGCCTCTGCTCCCTTCGATGCAACTCACTGGAAGAGCATCCCACACACTTGGAATCTTGAGCAACTCAACTCACCTACACAAAGAACAATGAGGTAGAGCTGGTAAGTCTGAGCGAGAGGCCCAGGCCTGTGGAGCAATAGGACAGGACCTGCAGGGAGATCTTGTTCCTTAATGTTCTCCAGGTTCCCATTAGGAGCCAGGCAGAACTACCTGGCTGCATGGATTCAGCTAGCTGTCCGTCCTGGCCACCTCTCCAATGGTCACTGGTGCAGGCTAGGAACATGGAGCTGCTGCTCCACCCCTACACATGCCCTTCAGGGTGGACCTAGAGACTTGGAGGAGCATATAGTCATGGCTGATCTGTCTGAAGGCCAAGGACACTGGGAGATATACTGGCACCAGTGGGGTGCCTTGTCTGTACCACAAAGAGGTCTCTTAAGCTCTATGTTAGGCTACATGTGCTCCAGTGTACAGTCAGGAATTCCCTGGAACATCGCTTTATTCAGGGATGTCAGGTATCCCACAGTCCCATGAGCAAGCAGATTGTCGTGCCTCATGATTCATCCTCCCTGGTTCCCGTGGAGCAGTGAGAGAGCCACAGAAGCCCTTGGTGGTTTTGCTTCTCCTCGGCTGCGGTTCATTCCTCCAGTACTTCTTGCTTTTACATCCCCCAGGGCAAAGCAGAAAAGATGACAGTACCAAAGCAACGATCAAAATAATGGCTTATCTTCCTTTACACCAACAAAGCACACACTCCAACGCTGTCCTACAGCTACCCAGGAGGAATGAGAAGATGTCTGGGAGATGCTCAAGGGTGCTACTGTAGTGCTGCACAAGCCATTTCAGAAAGGGGCACGGGGAGGGTTTCAGGCAGCAGCAGCGTCATGATTTAATCAACTTCAGCAGGCCCTTTGCCAGGCATATCCTGTCCAGCTTGCACTGAACTGACTGGCAATGAGGCAAGCCCGTGGCAGCCAACTCCAAATGACCAAGACTAGCTTCATTTCAGTGCTCAGTAGCTAATTCATGATTTGCTCTTCTGCCCCACCCAGTCTAGAGTGAGCTCAGCACGTCTCCTCAAGCTTCAATTTTCTGCTTTCAAGGCTCTCCCTCCTCCAAAGATCTTCCCACATTTGTGGCCCAGCCCTCTGCCACCAGTCCTCTCTGGTCTCCTGGACTGGACATCATGCAAGGTAGGAGCCAGCAGCTTGCTGGCTTTGACCCATCATCATCATCTAGGAAAAAAGCTGGCTGCTCTTGCCGGCTCTGCTTCCTCTTGCACCATCTGCTGTTCATGATAGCCATCCCCAGCACAAAGACTCGGTGTTTATCTCCACCAGCCTGCCTCCTGGGAAAAGGCCACTTCTGGGGACACTGTTCCACTATGGCACTGCTGAAGATGGCATCTGGGAAGCAGAGCTGTGGGAAAGGTGCCATGCCATGCCCTAGCAATGCAATGGCATTCTGTCCTGTTGCTTTTCCGAGGTTTTTGCTGAGGTAGTGACACAGAAACATCAGCCTATCCACAAAGCAATGCCCTCCACAAACCTCTCCTCCGTGCAAGAGCACCCACATGTCCTACTATGTTAGGGAACGTGGCACTGCTGGCTGCAGTGGCTGGTGGGATGGACGGGCTGCCAGTCACCATGAACACTGCAGCACGTGCTCTGGGTTTGACAAAAAAGCATGGCCATGGGATCATGGGCACACATTTATATCTCACTAACTTTGTATCACCAGGTAATGCTCAAGTTTGGTCTCAGTGATGCACCTGTCTACGGAGTGAGTTAAGAACCAAAACCTGGTGGTTTCCCACGGGACTCAGACTCCTGAATGAAGTGAGCATTTGTGGTCCCTTTCCTTAAATAACTACAAAGCAGAGCCAAATGGGTTTTCTCTCCAACAGATGGGCTGCTGACAGGTGCCGTTGGAGACTGAGAGATGGAAAAATCAAAGGAGATGCCCTGACATGGTCTGTCACTAGCTTGAAGAGAGAAGAGCAGGTGAGATCTGTTTTCCTTATTCTGCCAGGCTATTGAGATGCTCTAGCAGTGCAATAACACAGACATTTGTTAATTTTCCCTCTCTGTTCTAATGGGTCAGGAAAACATTATTGCCTTGTCTTACAGGCAGGAGAGTGGAATGTGTCTTAAAGATGGGAGACTGGAGTATGTCCATTGGGATGACAATGATCTGCTTACGTAGCACAGGTCCCAGAAGGAGTAGGATTGTGTCAGAATGGCATTCTGTAAATTAGCAGAAAACAAAAGCTTTTCTTTCTCCCTAAATAAATCAGTTCTGTGTTTCCTTTGTGGTTCAATTTTAAAGGCTTGCTAAATTCAAGGAGGATGTGGTCACACTCATTGGAAGCTCCAGATGCTACAACATATAAACACAAAACTGCATTAAACTCACATTTTTGATTAATTAAATCTCATGTGCTTTTACTCTATTTTTCTTGCAGAGTGATGGCAGGCAGCTATAGTTTTCATGTCCCTTGGAGAGCATTTGCCCCATACCTCTGGTATCTCCTCCTTGATTTCTTTGACAGGATCCAGTCTTTTGTTATTTACTGATGTCACTGTAGCCTAGGAGAGAAATCAACACAGTCATGAATTATGGGCTATGCTGGTAGGACACTGCACTCTGATTGTTTGATTTTAGTGTGAACAAACTCCAGATAATTAAAGATGAGTTCAAGCTACAACACTTCACTTCTGGCTTCTGAATAGCCCTAAGTGGTGAGGAGTGTCTGGGTTGAGTACTTTGACGTGGGTTGTTAGGAAAGTGAGATCCTTCAGCAAAACATGGATCTGCGTGTAGATCTGAGTTTTGAAGAAGCCTGGTATTAGAGCAGTGCAGCTGCGTCTCAACTCAGGAAACCTTCACCAGAATTCTGAAAAAAATCTCAGAATCACTAGGGTGAAAGCATCATGTGTTGGTATGTGGCTGTTCTTCAGCTTCAGGCATAGCACCCTTCAACTGGTCCTTCACCTGAAGAACATTTCCATCCCACCTACCACCTTCTGCTGCTGAGCATGTGAGGGAGAAGGAAAGCAGCATCCTGGGCTGTGAGTGTGCAGTTCTGAGATGGGAGAGGCATGAGGGCACTGACTACCAGGACATAACATGTACCATCTCTGCAAAGGTTGCCACCAGCACCCTTATTGTGCGTGTAGAACAACAACTCTGAATATTACCTTCAAAAAAAGAAAAAGAGGGTGAGGAGAGACCAGAGTCTTGCTTTCTCTTTGTAAAACAAAACTCTTTGGCTCCAAGCAAAAGCCAACTGAAGTCACTGCATTTGGAAGTGACTTTGGAAGATGATGTACAGTGCCACAGTCCAACAGCAAGGGGAGGGTGTCCCCTAAGCACACAGCCACCCTAGGGCACGATTAGAGGAGTAACTCAAACTTTCCTATCCAAATGCTCCACTTGTTATAAATAACCACCATTTTTAATCACTGCCCACTGGAAGCCCCTCAGTAATGCCGTTGTAATCTGTAAGCACTGGAGCCTGGAGAGGAGAAGAGGGTAGGATGTGTGTAAGATGGGTTCTTCCATGAGGGCTATGTTCAGATCTACCCATGTGCACAAAGCACCACAATTTGGAAAGTCTGGCCAGTCTTTGGCAAGGTCCTCATCATACACATGTTCCTTAAGACAGTCAAGACATGTGAATGCACTCTTGCCTACCCTTGGTGTTACAGCTCTTATTGTCACTTAAAAATCTGAGAGAATTAGGTCAAGATGTGGACGGTGGTCTGGAGCATGCCTCAGCCTGGGTTTTGGAGCTCTAGCTCATGATTTTTAACTCCTTCACATCACAGGGGCAAGCACTTGCTTTGCTGTCTGATGAACCCCATGGTTTCCAGCCAAGCATTTGACCCAGAGGGTCAAGCCCGTCACTGTGTAACTCACAAGGTAAAATCAACAACAACAACAACAACAAGAAGCCTTGGAAATGCAGCCTGACTCAATTGCCCTGTAAAATGCCACAAAATCAGATATGGAGCAGTATTTTTACCACCTGGGAGGAAAGGAAGGATGGACCTTCTTTGGATGTGAAACTAAACCACCACTTCTTTCTAGCAGATTCAGCCTAAAGAGACTTGTAGCTTATCTTCAGATTCAGGGGTTCCCTGCTGCCCTATGAGGAGCTTCTTTGGCAGTTCAAATTGGGTCCATTTAAGGAGCAATGTGTTTGCATCACCTCAGAAGAGTCCCTGTGAGGAGCAAGACAGTGAAGGTGAGTGTTTGTCCCAGGTGTCATCAAGAAATCGATCTTTGCTTGACAGGATGAGGGGCTTTCTTCATGATGGGTGGGACAAGGAAATCACCAAGAAGCTAAAAAAAGGAACAAAATTAATTTAAAAAAATTGCAGTATCTGGCAAAATATTTTCTCTTTATATCCTTCTATGGGGTAATGGTTATTCACCACCTGGACTGGGCTGGTGGTTGTGACTCCTCTCAGGTTGTACATACAAAGCACTGCTGTAGTGGAAGTGTGATGGCCTCCATGGACAGCTCAGTCCCTGGGGAAGCGTCCAGTGACTGGTGGCTTTGAGGAGACCTGTAGGAAAGTCTCTTCTAATAGAGAGAAGCACTTTGGATCCTGCTGCTTCACATTTTAGATGCAGTCATAAAAAATCAAACGATCATTAGCACACAATCAGTGGATGGAGTACAGGTTTTTTAAACCAGAACTTTAATAGGTTGTGGCCAGTCACTAATCTCTAGCTCTCCCAGTCAGAGGCCTCCTTCAATGCATGGGTGAACTCTTCTATCCTGCACCAATGCCACACAGCTGAGAAAGACCAGTGGTCTTAGAATCCCCCCAACTCCAGGCCCATGCATGGGAGTGAAGGCACTGATTGCCATTCAACATCCTGTCCCACCAGAGGCTGGATGGAAAATACTGATTTCCTTTAAGAGGTCAGGAGAGGAGGTGGATTCACAGATGCAGTTGTCTCTCAGTTCACAGAGCAGTGGGAGCAAGGACGGCTGGGACTCAGGCTTTCCATGTAGGCATTGTCCCCAACTGGATCCAACATCACACCACCCATCTGGGGCCTTGTATTTTTTTGTGAGCTTGTCTCTCCTTGGAGGCAAAGGGAATACAAAGACAAACCTCCTCCCATGGCACATTGAAGGCTCCAGTCATATAGCAGGAGGATAACACTGAAATAAGTCTCCGTAACATGAAAGATCTTGGTCTTCTACACCAAACCACAATGCAGGCCCCTGTCTCCTATGTTGGCTGTCATGGAGCCAGCAAATGTTAAATAAGCTGCTATCTCCACCAAGCTGGGCCATATTCATCCTGGCATCCCCAAGGTGCCATCTCTTGCTGTTCCCTCTACAAAATGCCACATCTTTTCCAGGGGATGTTTTCAAATCAAGGTGCCCTTTCAGACCTGAGCTTCAAGGCTAGGAACAAGCCACCTGGGATCAGATGCAAAGGCAGAAGAAAACATGACTAAGGAGGCATGAGGAGTTCAACCTGGCGATAGCAATAACTGGCTCAGATTTGTTCAGCTGATGTATATGCACCGGTGCTGTTGGAGGTGGGACATATGAGGATCATCAGCTCTGAGGTGCCACCATTTTCTGAGTGCTGCATGTGGGAGCAGTTACTGGCTGCTGAGGGAGGTTACTAATCTGTCCCCCGTGACTGCCTTGAGTGCCAGAGCTTGTTCTGCAGCACTCCATGCTCAAATCAGCAGCACCCAGAGGAGAAGTTCAAAGAAATGGCTCCTTGGAGGACAACCCACACACACCTACTTGAAGGACAGAGATTCCTCTGCAGGAGTGTCACAGCTGCTTTGCAATTTGGGAATCTTGAGGTCAAAAGCCCCTCCACAGTGCACACCTGAAGAGGCGTCTCATCTGGCTGAAGGAATTTATCTTAACTGAAGTATTTCAATTAAAAGTCAAGATTGAATCACTGCAAAGTGCCAGAGACAGGAGTCATTAATACTGGAATGCAACTTTTAAATAATTTTTAATATGCTCTGCAAGGCATCTATCCATAAAAGGCCCTTGATCAATATGCATTTCAATTCCCTGAATTAGGGTTTGTGGAATTTAAATTCGCAGCAGTGGAAGGGTGTGGGAAAACAACCTGCATTTCTGTCACAGCCAAACCTGGGTCCACGCTGTTGGGTGGGTGTGACCAGATCATAGAATCATAGAATGTATTGGGTTGGAAGGGACCTTTAAAGGTCATCTAGTCTAACGCCCCTACAATAAGCAGGGACGTCTCTAACTAGGTCAGGTTGCTCAGAACCCCATCAAGCCTGGCCTTGAATGTCTCCGGGGATGAGGCCTCCACCACCTTTGGGCAACCTGTTCCAGTGCTCAACCACCCTCATATTAAAGAACTTTTTCCTAATGTCTAACCTAAATCTACTCTTTTTTAGCTTAAAACCATTACCCCTCATCCTGTCACTACAAACCCTTGTGAACAGATCTTCCCCTGCCTTCTTATCGGCCCCTTTCAGGTACTGGAAAGTTGCTATAAGGTCCCCCTGGAGCCTTCTCTTCTCCAGGCTGAACAACCCCAACTCTCCCAGCCTGTCCCCATAGGAGAGGTGCTCCAGCCCTCTGATCATTTTCGGGGCTCTCCTCTGGAAACACTCCAACAGGTCCACATCCTCCTTGTGTTGGGACTCCAGAGCTGGCTGCAGTACTCCAGGTCAGGTCTCATCAGGGCAGAGTATGGATCAGACTTCTTTGGTGGCCTCTGCCAAAGTGAAATGGTGGTCCCAGTCCTTGGAGAATGGGTGTTAGGACACATCATTGGCATGGGGGCAAATTTTTGAGTCCCTGTTGGTGGCAGCAACCAGGATTTTGCTTCACCATCGCAGCCAGTATCAAATATTCATGGGCACTATTGGCAATTTAAGCATTAGCTGACCAACCCCTGGTGCAAAGAGCAGAGAGGATAAGGACGGGCTGAGCTGTAGATGTCAGCTCTCAAGGCTGCAGGTGTTCATGCTTGGGGACCCCAGATCTTTGTGTGCAGCATTCTCATGCCCTCATGGCATACACCATAGCTTTGATAACTCTCTCTCTGCATAGGTACAGGGCTAGTTTTGTGGTCAGTGCACTGCAAAGCAAGCTGATACTCCTGCTTCCCACTGCCAGTAATGAGACGAGGAGACCTGCCATCTCAGCAGGAGCATGGAGTGGCACGAGCTTTCCCAAGGCAAGAAGGGACAAGGGGCCCCATCCCCATCCAGGGCACCAGGGTAGGTGGTTTGAAGCTAAGCCTGTGCTTAAGCATTTGGCTGGTTTGGGGCCAGGGTTGCAGAAAAAAAAATTTCCAGCAAAGAGAAACCTCTAGGAAGGACCAAACCCTAGAGGAAGCTCAGGGTGAGGTTTGCGCTTCCTATTGCAGTCCAAAAAAAGCCCTGTCCCAGGAGGGGGTGAGTTGCAGTAACATGCAGCGTGTCCGCCCTCCCTCCCCACCAGATAGCCCAGTTCTTTGTATCCAGAAGAGGGGTGATAAATGGATGCTCCACAATACAGATGGACCCTCAGAGCCTCCTTCCCTTCAGTCAGCATCCTGGGACCCAGGGGCAGAGCAGCATCACCCTCTGAACCATTCATAGGAGGAAAGATGCACCGAAAGGAGCAGAGATGGTTGTGTAACTTTAGACCCAGAGGTGAACACCGGACCTGGAGACACATTTACCCCATGGGTTATCTGCGTGCTCAGTGCCTCAGGTTTGGATGGGACCAGCCCAGGCAGCCCCCAAACACAGCCTGGGGGGAACCAGGAGCTGGGGATGGTACCCTAGAAGCAGGCTGGAGGCAGCCACCCTGGTTTGGAGCCTCAAAAAAATGCAGCCTTATAGAGGAAAGCCAGGTTAAGCCATTTCTGTGCACGCCTCAGGCCCTGCTTAGTTGACTTGGTTGTCGTGTTGCTGCGGCTCAGCTTGTGTTCGGGGCGGATGCATCTGCCTGATTTTGGTACCTTGATGCTCGAGGCATCCTTGCTAGGCAGGGAGAGGGGAGAAAAAAAAAGAAAAAAGAAAGAAAAGAGAAAAACATAAAGAAACCCAAATGCGGGGGCGGGAGGGAAGGAAAAGGGAGGATTTTTGTCTCGGGAAAAGGCAGCCCGAGAGGCGTCGGAGCCTCGGCGGACGGTCCTCGCCGTCGCCCCGCATTGCGAAAGACCCTTTTATTTTATTGTAATTTTTGTTTCTGGCTCGGGCTCGGGTGCCCCTCGGTTTTACAAAGCATCCCGGCACGGCAACGCTGGCCCAAGCCGCGCCTCCCCAAAAACGCAGCGGGAATGCTGGAAAGGCGGGAGGCCCCGGGCCGGGAAGAGCGGCCGGGCTGCGGGGAGCGGAGCGGAGCGGGGCCGCCTGCCATCTAGCGGCACCGGGCCCGGGAGCCCGGCGGAGAAAAACACCCCGCAGCAAAGCCCAGAGACCCCCCCTCACCTTGTCCCCCTCCTCTCCATCCCTTCCTCCCTCCCGCCGTGTGGCCCCGTTGCTGCTGGCCCCGCTGGGCACCCGCAGGAGGGGAGCGGAGGGGACACACACGCACACACGGAGCCACGTTTCTGTTCTTTCCCTGAAGTGACCTCCTCAATACCTCCCGCTCCAGACCTTTCAGGGGGTGCTGCCCATCCTGCCCCACAGGCCCATGGGGTCCTTTTTTGGGGGGGATGTAGAGCAGAGACCAAACATGGGCATCCTCAAACAGCCCCCTCCCCTCCCCAAGGTGCTTATCAAATGCAAAGAGGTACAGAGCTGGCATCAGATTTAAAAGGAAGGGAAAGCTGGGCTCCAGACAGCCATGAGATGTTCACCATGGGCGAGTGGTGGTGGTTCACCCACCCGTGGAGGTGCCCAAAATGAAACCAAGTCCTCCTTGCAAACCGGTGTGAGGCACGGGGCTCTCTGCAGCGTCAGATCAATGGAGATACTTTGATCCGGAGCAGGTCTGAGCAGTTTGGCAGCAGTCCAAGACCCAGCGGGAGGGGAGGAGATGGTACAGGCACATACTGGGGTTGCACCTCAGTCCACAGACCTTCCATCAGCAGTGGACGCATGAAGCCCTTCCACACAGCTCCACACCAACATAAAGCTTTATTTTTACCTTGGATATTAGCTTCTTGGTGATTCCCAGAAATATTTAGCCCTTTCCTGCTGAAATTGGCTTGGTGGTGAGGTCCAGCCAACTCTGGGTGTGACCCAGTTCTGGGGGTCCGGCTTGCTCATGGTCTCTCGTTTGCAGCTATGGTTTGGTGCAGGACACTGCCAAGTTTTCCTCCCTTTCTGCCCAACCTAGCAAGGATCCAGCAGTGTCCCTTGGGACTGAGGACCCTAAATCACGCTGTGTCTTCAGCAGTACCATTGCCAAAGGCGCAATCGGAGTTTCCCTGTGTGCTCCCCACCCACCCTCCTCTACCCTCGCTCAGGAAGTGTGTCCACCTTCCTTATTCTTCCTTTTTTTCTTCTTGTATTGCTTCATGCCTTTATCTAAAAAATGAACATGACTTTAGAAGTTCAGGTTGACTCTACAGCCCAATCCTCGGGGGAGCCCAGAGCACGGGCAATCAAATGTGTCATGAAGGATTTATTCACAAGGTCAGGCCTTATGGCTTGGTCTTGCTCTGTAGGTCCTCTCAGCCAGATGCTTTTTGAAGTTGAGGAAAGAGCTGCGCTCCCAGCTAGGTGGGAATGGGCAGGGAGGAGCTCTTTTTGCCTCTTGTGTTGAGGTTGTCCTGTACCAGCTGGCCACGGTGATAGGACCTGGTCCCAGGCATGTTTCATCTGCAAGGAGAGATGTTGCTGAGTTCAGCAGCATGTGTGAAGTGGGATTTTATAGAGGAAAAATGGCTCAAGGCACCAGCCTGGTCCATCTCCATCCTCAGCTGCAACTCCATGGAGCTGCCCTGGAGACCAAGCCAGCTTTGCTGCAGAGAAAATCTCCTAGGAATGGGGGGAAAAAAAAGGCATTTTGAGAAGTGCCGCTACCTGGCCATCCAGGTGCAGGACAGGAGAACCGAGCTGACCCCGGTCACTGGGGTTTCCTGTCTCCTCGGGTCCTGCCCAGGTTTCCTCCACTGTCCCATCTGGTTTGCCCTCTCCAGTTCCTCCATATCAGCCCATTTCTTCTGTGGCTGGTTTCACTACCTTCAGATCTTAGATCACCGTGACAAGCTGGAAGGGGTCTGCAGAGTCCTTACGCTCTTATCAGCACCAGATTAATTAATAAAAATAATCCGGAGTAGAGAGAAGCTCAGCGTTAACCTCGCGCCAGAGCGGTTTCCAAGTAGGTACGCCAGCGAAATAAAAACAGCAATTTGCTGCTCAATAAAAATAACAATTAAGCATTTGAAATACAAATATACCCTTCAGAACAAGCAGATAAATATGCAGATGCGTTCATTAGGAGGTTGAGGCTGTCTCTCAAACAAACAGACAGGTACAAAATAGCAGCCTGAATACCCCAGTTACACCAACATCGGAGCAGCGCCGGTGCTCCCAGTCCCGGGCGGTGGGAGGGGGCACAGCAGAAGTGAGGAGGAGGATGGAGGCGATGGGGAAAGCCTGTGTTGGAAGCGTATTTTTTTTAATGGTCTTAAATTTTGTTTTCACAGAATCACAGAATGGTAGGGGTTCGAAGGGACTTCTGGAGATCATCTAGTCCAACCCCCCTGACAGAGCAGGTTCAACTAGGGCAGGTTACACAGGAACGTGTCCAGGTGGGTTTTGAAAGTCTTCAGAGAAGGAGACTCCACAATCTCTTTGATCAGCCTGGACCAGGGCCCCGTCACCCTCACGGCAAAGAAGATTCTCCTCATGTTGAGGTGGAACTTTGTGTTGAGGTGGAACTTCCTGTGTTCCAGTTTGTGCCGGTTGGCCCTTGTCCTGTCACTGGGCACCACTGAAAAGAGACTGGCCCCATCCTCTTGACACCCACCCTTCAGAGACTGATCAGCATTGATCAGGTCCCCTCTCAGCCTTCTCTTCTCCAGGCTAAACAGCCCCAGGGCTCTCGGCCTTTCCTCATAAGGGAGATGTTCCTAAATTTTGATGTAGCTGGTGTTTGGATTCTCCTTCACAGAGGGCTTCCATTCCCAGGGATGGGAAGTTCTCCTGTGACACCTGTGCTCCTCTTTCTGCCATGGGGTTGTCCTTCCTCCCAAGGAAGACCCACCAGGCTTTGGCCTCCTGCCCTACACCCAGCCAGGGGGTTCCAGCAGCGGGGTTCTGCCTGTCCCAGCGCAGTCTCCCCCACACCAGAGGGAAGCCCACGGATCAGCGCAAGCAAAACATGGCCGAGCCCAAAAGCTACAAAGCTTTTGGAGCTCAAATGCTGCAGCTGATTGTAAAAATAACATCCCCCCCCCGGCCCCCAGCGCTTCCCTGCCCCGTGGCGGGGGACGTGTGGTGGGGACGTGGCTCAGGGACATGAGGACACCGCAGAGGTGGCTCGGGTGGGATGCTGGGATGGGGCAAGAGATGTGCACCCCCCCACACACCCCGGGGGGCATCTGCAGTTCTGGGCGTGACAAGTGTCACCCGTGGGTGGGGGACACAGCAGGTATCACCCTTGCCCCACGCACACAGCCGGGCTGGGAGGTCAGCAGGTGTCACCCCTGCCCCACGCACATCCCGAGGGGGGTCAGAGCCAGCACCCCACGCACACCCCGGGGGAGGGGGGGGGTGTCAGAAGTATCACCCCTGCCCCGCGAACACACCCGGGGAGGTCAGCAGTTATCACCCCACGCACACATCCCGGGGGGCGCCAGAGGTGTCACCCCATGCACACTGCGGGAGTGGGTGGGTGGGGGTCACAGGTACCACCCCACGCATATCCCGGGGGAGGGGGTCATAGGTATCACCCCACACACATCCGGGGTGGGAGGTTCATTAGGTACCACCCCACGCACATCCCGAGTGGGAGGGTCACAGGTACGACCCCACGCACACCCCGAGTGGGGGGGGTCAGCAGGTACCACCCCATACACACACCCCTGGGGTAGGGTCTCCATACACCCCCGGGAGG
>VZZY01020882.1:513694-575592 GCA_013400335.1 Eurystomus gularis
GGGGACACTTCCTCCCACACACCCCGGGAGGGACCCCGCTGAGGAGGGGTCCCGGCTGGGGTCTCGCTGAGGGGGGTCGAGTGTGGGACAGACCCACCCGGAGCTCCAGGCCCGCCTCGGCTCGGGTCTGTGGGGAGGTGCCCCCCGTCCTCCCCCCCCTTCGGCCTGCGTGGGGTGCGCTCTGGAAACTGGGGGGGGGTGATCTGCCCTTCCTGCCCAGCGTTTCCCCGCGGCCCCACAGGGCCCTGCTTGCCCTGGGGCACCGAGGGCTCCAGCGGGGAGCCCGCAGCAGGAGAGGTGCCGGTGGGGTTGCCCGGCCAGCGCCGGTTCCCCGGGGCGCGGGGTCTGCAGGTGTCTCCCCTCGGGTGGGTCCTGCTCTGGCCCCGGGGCGGGCAGGCGGCTGCAGCGTGGGTAGGAGTCCCGGAGACTGCCCGTTCCCCTCCCCGCAGTGGTGCTGCGTGCTGGGGCTGTCTTGCAGAACTGGATCTGTGCGTCAGTCTACCTGGCTTTCCTCTCCTGGGCTTGATGTGTCTTCTGCGCCCAAGCCAGGGCTGACTTTGTCATGCTGTCAGGGCCTCTTCGCGTTTCCTCGTCCCGTAGGGTCACACGGTGACTTCCCTTTAGAGCCGGGTTTGTGTTGGGTATTGCAGGTAAACGGTATTCTTCCAAGTTGCATATTTGCCTGGTGCAGTAAGGGATTCCCTTGCACATTTTTCCGTTTCATCATTCTTACTTGCCTAGATATGGAGCTGTCTCCTGTTCGCTGGAGCCGCATCACGTTCTCTTCCCATCACCCTCGCAAATGAACCTCCTGTCTTTAGCTTTCTTCTTACCTGGGAAGGGTTTGATTGTCTTTTTCTTTCCTGAGTGGATCTTGATCTCGGTACCCTTGCTGTGTACGTTAAGGGCAGCGCATGGAACTTCCCCTTTCCTCCCTGCTTCAGCAGCAAGACCTACGTGTGTGGGTTCCCCACATGCCCCCTTGAAGTGGCTGAATCCACAGTCTTCTGCTCAGCTGCACACATAGCTACGTGTGTGTCCTGTGTATTTGTAGATTTTTACCTGTGCTTACCCATTAAATGAGTGGATTTATGACCCTCTAATTATACCAGCGCTTCAACGAGTTTTCATTATGAATCATTGCACAGCATAATGCCTTGGCAAGAGAGCTCCTTGTAAATAAAATTATGATCTCTAGAACTAGCGAATCGATTTATTTTAAAATCCTGTATCTTGGGGTGCTGCCGTTTGCTTTTAAAGCACCGGTGCCCGCTTCTCTCTGGCTGCCTGTGGGATTGGAACAGGAGTGGGGGGTGCCAAGGGAAGGTTTGTGGGTGAATTGGTGTAGCTGGCACCACGGGCGTTGTGTCATGCAGCTGACAATACTAATTCACTGTGATGTTTGCACGAGAAGAAAGGGAGGGGGTGATGAAGACTGGGGTAGCTGATAGATACCTTCCGATGCAGGGGGTTTTGTCTGTCAGCTCATGGAGAAGCGGTTTAATTAAACCTGAGGGACTCTTAACCTCTGGAGAGGAGAGTGAGCGGCGTATCTTCCTGCAGCAGTGCCTGATGCAATAAGCTGCCGTGATCCAGGGGTGGATCCCTCTCTGCTTTACTGGTGTGTGGGACAAAGCTGCAGCACAATTTGCCACATCGAATGCTGCTCTGCGCTCCTTCTCTGGGTTGGGCTCAAGATCGCAGCCTTAATTAGATTGAGTCCCGTCAGCAAACAATCATTTGCTTCAGTTGTGGGTTGTTTGGTTGGTTGTTTTTTTTTTTCCACTCCTTGAGTGTATCTGAGTACTCCTTTCCTTACAGATCAGGACAAAGAGTTGCTGTGTGCTGCTTTTAGATGCTCAGCGACGAGCAGGGTGATAGCTTTGTTGAGTCAGCGGTAGCTGCTGTGCTGCTGCCTTGATGTTTTTCCACTGCCGACCCCCTAGCTCAACAAAGGCAATTTGGACTTACTACTTTAAAAGAAAAAAAAAGAAAGATCAGATCCCTCCCTCTGCCACGTTACCCAGGAATGGCAGTTGAAGTCCTCAGCCCCAGAGTGAAACTTTCACGTTTTGGTAGAACTAGTTAACAGGAAGGAAACAGCAGATTGTGCTGTTCTTGTAGCCGATGGAGTTAGGGAGCCTGACAGGATTCTTGTTTTTCTTTGTGTATGCTTGTTTTGATGCGGTCTTTTGAGTCTTCCTCCTTTTATTAGTAAAATTACCCTTTGATCCCCTTAGTCTCTGAATCACTTTTAGCTTTTCCAATCTGATTACTGAGTGGCAATCTGTGTATTATCTTCTCTTTGTTTACTCAGTTGCCTGTGATAGTAATGTCAGAAAAGCTCAGAATTTATGGGGAAAAAATGGCATTGTGGAAAGATTACAATCTCTTTGGATTGTTTTTTAAATTTTTGTTTAATGGAGAAGTGCAAGGTGCAAGAAGAACGCCGATATTGGAGCATTCCATGCTTAGAACATCCCACTTGAGAAGACGCTGACATCTCTGTGCTTTTTCCTCCTGGGTCGTTTCTTTTGTCCTTCGCATTAATTCAAGGTAGACCTTGGTTTTGGCCGGAGAAGAGTGGACTGAACAGACACTGGACAAGTTTTAAAAACAGTAGCAGTTTTTACAGATAAAGTGGTCATGAATTTTGAAGAAAAGGGAAGGGGTAGAAGGAAGAGAAGCCTTAGTATCGAGCAAGAGAGCACGAAGTCTGTATTAACCATCTGAGCATCCACTTAGTGCGTCCTGAAAGACAGCAAACTAGGATTTGTGGAAATCTGCTGTGAAGTGGTACATATAGGAGTATATTTGCACACTGGGATTTAATAACAGCTCTGGGATTTAACAGTAATGTTTGCAGGGGTTGAGTTTCTCTAATAATGTCAAGTTCTGCTAACTCTCAAATGCATGTTTCTTGTTTCTACCAATTGAAGCAGCCTTTTGAGACCTGCGAGGAGGCAGGACAAAACCCTCCTTTTGGAGTGCCAGGGGAGCTGAAAGAAGAAGAGTTCTTGTCTGTGGCATTCAGAGAAAGAATCTGTATCTTGTGTTTTGTCTCCTTTTTCTAGGGAGAGCTGGTGAGGAAGCTGAAGGAAGAGAAGGCTCCTCAGGTGGATATAGACAAAGCTGTAGCAGAGCTCAAAGCTCGGAAGAGGGTCCTAGAAGCAAAGGTGAGTCTGGAATTTAAACTTAGGTTCCACAGTTTCATCAGAAAAGCCTTGAAGTCTCTACTTTATGCTTTTTTACAGCTTTGATTTGCGCTGAGCAATCATAGCAGGGTAGGCTGAATCACTTCTGAAATAGTTTGCAAGTTTCCAACTAGTGCCAGTTTCATGCTTTGTTACACTAATATGTTAGCATTAAATCACAGCACATGAACAAATAAACACCAGTTCAGATTGTTCACAGTAAAAGCTGTATATAAATTGCTGATCTTCAGTTACCATACAGATCTCTTGTGCACAGTAAGAGGACTTGCTGTTTGCTGTAGTGAGTTTCATCTTCGTATTCATTGCGCAACATTTAAATTCCCACAATGGTATTGAACATGTTTCTTTAGAGACCTTGTTGTTTGTTTTTTTTCTCCAATTTAAACAGTTTCTGGAGATGTTTCAAATAGCCTATGGTTTTCCTCAGCCTTAAAGAGAGGGGTGTATTGAAATTGTGTCCCCTTTTTTAAATGCAGTTGTGCTCTGAAAAGTCTTTCTGCAAATGAAATGATGGAGCTTTGAGTTCGTTTTATCTCTAGATCAATAAACAAGTAAAAATACACTTCCTTATCCTGCAAGCTTCCCTCCCCTTCTCAGGCTGAGACAAGAAAAACTCTTGAAGCATAAAACCAGTCCAGTGTGCCGATTTACTCGGGGAAACTCCGAGGTTCTTTCTGATTTAGATATCCTATAAAAATGATTGTAGCTGTGCTGTGGTGGTTCTCCTAACAACAAATGAATACCTAAATAAATACACCACAGCTTGCAACTAAGTTGCAGTGAGAACCTGAGTATCTCTGAACTGGAACGAGTTTGACCCTCTTTGTCCTACCAAGTCATGTGAGGCGAGCACTTGGCGCTCTCTCAGGCCTGCCATTATGGCTACGTGTTTGCATACATTTAGCCAAGGAAAAAGATGTCCTCTTCTCTTTGTATTCAGCATAGAACCGTGCTTTGAAACTGTTGCCTGACACCTGGATTGAGAGCTAAGTCCTCTTGCAGTAAATAGTTCCTAAAATGTTTTCCCAATTCTGCTTCCCAGCCCTCAGAAGCTTGATGTAGAAACAAGGCAGGTTGGGAGTCTTGGTATCCTTGCGAGCTCCACCTTTCTGCTGGAAGAGTGCCTGTAGGATGCAGCGTAGAGGGGTGCTTGCCAGTTACACAGTGTGTGTGGGCTGTATCCCTCTCGGTGCAAGGACGACCTTGCGAACACCACATCTGCCCTTGTGAATGCAGCGCTCTTGTGGAGTTGTCTTCTCTTGATGGTGTTCCCAGCAATGCATCCCAGTTGCCTGCACCATTTGCAGAAGGCATCAGTGTGGATGCTTGTTAGCTTTAGCAGCTGCTGGTAGCTTTCAAGCCCTGTGATTCCTACTTAAAGATAGCAGGGTAGTTCTGGATTGGAAGCTTTGAACAGGGCAGAGCAGTTGAGTGTTTAAAATGCCTTGGCTTTACGTCCTCAAAACATACCGTAAGTCAGTAGATGATTCTGCTTCTATACAGGGTTTTTCTTCCCCTTAAAGACTAATGCAGGCACTTTTCATCCTTCTGTTTATGAATATATTTATGAATGTATGCTGGTAGAAGAGATCGTTTCCTTGACTTCTGCACCAGTTCATTCACTATTCCCTTTAGACAGTAGAAGAGGGGCTCTGCAGAATTCTGCACCTACTCCAATTACTCCTGTGCTGGCTGTTTCTCCTCACCAGTTCCGAATTGGGCTGTGTCACTGCTGCTCTCCTCTTGTTCACCTCTGGGCAAACTCATCCTTTCTGTTAAGAAACCCTGGGTCATTGTGCAATGTGATTCTGCGGTTTTAGGCAGAGAGCACCAAATGGATTCCCTTTCCGTGCTTTAAAAGTACTCTTCTGGTGCTTGCTGTTGTGCGTGCTCTGTCTTTGTCTCTCGTACAGAGCTGTTCCTTGGCTTATGCTAATTCATGGGAGCAGCAGAGGCATGGTGCTTTTAAAGTAAGACTGCGTTGATTTGTCTTTATAGACGCTAGAAAAAGAGAGGTTTGAAATTATTGGTCATACAGCGCTTTTTGTTGCCAAAAGACTGTTCAGAGACAGTGTTTAGTCACTTAGGAGCTGAATCAATTTAGTGAACTTCTTGCCTCAACTCTGCTTTAATTATCAAAACACCTTTCTTGAAGAAAATCTTCCAAGTCTGTTGACTTCACTGGTGGGATTGGTTGCAGAAATCATAGGCTTCCAGATAAAACAGCGAGTCTGCTCGAAAATATTGTCACAGAATCTTGTCAGGGCATTTAGGTGCTCTGTGACTGAATTTTCTGAGTGCCAGGGGCCACGTTTGGGGAAAGCCTACGTTTTGCAAATAGCTACTCTTTCTACAAGTAGCTAAATACACACCTTTGGCAGAGCACAAGGATGAGGATGGCCGTAATCGTCGTAGTCAAAGTTCTTTCATGGGAGGAACGCTTTAGTGAAAGCCTCATGTATGCCAAGGGTTAGATGTTTGTAGCCTGAGCCTAGTCACTTCAAGGCAGGAGAGGGAAACAGGTCAGAAGAATTGCTTTGGAAATCAGCATTTCTTTCCAGTGATTGTAAAGAAAGCTGAGGATAACTAGCTCAGGCTTGGTTGCTTGAAAGTTAGGGCAGATGGGTCCACTCTCAGCGTAAAATGCTGCGTTTAGACAATCGTGTTCCTGATTGAGTGCTTGAATCTCAGTGCGACCATTCCTCTTTGGAAAATGAGCCTGTTGGCAGCATACCTTCACTTCAGAATGCTCTTTACAGACTTCTGACGCATTGTGGTGCATGGAGAGGGTTTCTCCTCCTGCCGGAAAACAGGAGCTATTAACTGGTTTTGCTTTGCTTGAATTACAGGAGCTGGCCTTGCAGCCCAAAGATGACATTGTGGACAGAGTTAAAATGGAAGACACCCTGAAAAGGAGGTTTTTCTATGATCAAGCCTTTTCTATTTATGGAGGTACAGATTTGAAGGAATTTACGTTTTGATCCCTTTAGGCTTGTGCGTCTGGTCCTTCTAGCTGTGTGAAATGCTGTACTCTTACAATGTTACAGTAATGCAACATAAAAGAATATGTTTTTTTTTTTAAGGTTTTAAACTTTCCTGCTTGAGTCTGTAAGCCTTTTGAAAATTGCCCCTTCCTTAAAGCCTTTGGGTGGGGAGGGGGCTCAAATTTTGTCTTTTTCTTTCTGAATGCAAACGAGTGGACTTGTAATGCTCAGAATACGCACTCCAGTTGTAGTAAGGTGGTTTCTTTGCAGAGAGGTAGGGTGTTTGGACATTTAAGGGACTGATCAGCTCGTTTCCTCGTAACGATTCTTCTCTATCTGAGCTTTGCTTGGCAAGATAACTCTCTAAACTGCTGTGAACTTTGTCCGTGAACTTTATGGTACAGGTGAACAAATGCAGCCGTTAAACCTCTTCAGAGCTGATCTGAACCTCTCAGGGGGCAGCACAATGCCTGTATGGTTACTGCTTTTTTCACCTGAGGTACTAAAATAAATGCTCTGGGTTGGTTTATTGGATTTTTCTTTCTTTGTTTCATCTTTGTGCCTAAACTGATGGTGTTTTGTTACTGACAATAACATATTGCTTGGGCCCATCGCTCCTTCTGTATTCAGATTTCTCCTTCAGAGAGGAGAGAGTTGCTCCCACAAAACTCTCCACAAAACACAATCCATTGGTGGAGGGAATGTGGCTTTTGCAGTCACTGGTTGCAGATATTTATCCATTTCAGCTTCTACCACTACCTGATGGCCCAGTGTGCTCTGTGCCTTGGTTAGTGTATAGGGCAGTGTCTGTCGTGGTGCTTCAGACTTTGCTTTCAGCCTTTATATCATGGATCTTGACATAAAGCTCTCCATGGTGAGGCACGTCCCGTATTCTGGTTAGCACAGGGAAGCTGATGCTTCATGCTCAGACAGTGATCTCAGACTGAAACCAGCTGGTGGAAATGCTGAGAAGGGAGAACGTTGCCTCCAAGCAATGCAGGCTCATTCCATCTTGCACCTACCAGATTTTTTACCTTTTTCTCTTGGCAGGTGTCAGTGGTCTGTATGACTTCGGGCCTGTTGGGTGTGCTTTGAAGAACAACATCATCCAAGCATGGAGGCAGCACTTTATTCAGGAAGAGCAAATCCTGGAGATCGACTGTACCATGCTCACGCCAGAGCCGGTTCTGAAGTAAATATGGGTCTTTTTTTCTGTCCTTTCTGGTCATAGTTGCTTTTTACAGTCTTCTGTAAAATTACCCATGGGGATCATGAGGCTGGGTCACCCAATTTCATACCTTGTTGCAGCGCAAAATAATTAGCTTATCAGTGCACAGGTCAGTGTGAGAAGCTGTTGTTCCATAAATCGGGGAGTGCAGTGGGACTTGTGTCTGGGGGTATAATATCTTAACGTCTCCTAGAAGTCCCATTAGGTAAGAATTTGTCATTATCACTTTTTCTAAAAGATCAAGAAGACAAGAAAAAGGATTTAAGTGACTTGCCTAAATCTGGGACACCTGGGTCATAGTTTAGGACACTGACCAGGTTGCTTGGCCATCCTTCCCTTTGCTGTGGAGGGATGGCAATATGCAGTGTGATCATGAGCTCCGAACACAAATGATGCTTCTGTAGCCCTGGGGATTGAAGCCCTCTCTTTATCCACACGCCAGGTAGAGGGACCATCTTCCAGGGTGAGAGCATAGTTCAGACTCTGGACCCTTTCACCTCCACGTGTCTCCGCTAGGACTAGCCACAAGTTTGCTAAATATGTTAGGAGCTTTTGGGTTGAGCCTGAGCTGAGTCAACTGCATTACTCTGGGGGGGATCACGGCATAATGGGCAGAAGCTTTCACGAATCACTGGTATAAAATAGTGGGAATCTGTCCACCTGAGCTACTGGTTACTTCTCACAGTGGTGTTTGTCTTGCTTTGATCACAGTGCAGTTCCTGAGGGCACTAAGTGTCAGCTTAGTGACACATTTTAAGATTTAGGTGGGCAATACTTTCTCACGGATCAGATTTTCTGTGGGATGGGACTGCTTCATGTGAAGCAAGAGTGAACCTGCAGTTTGGGCGCGTCATTAAAAGAACTTCTCTTTGATAATGGTCTATCCACTGGGATCGCACAGTACCTGGGGCTGTCCAGTGGCAGCTTTCATGTTCCTTTTTTTGTATCATCTTTTCTAGGACTTCTGGCCATGTAGACAAGTTTGCTGACTTCATGGTGAAAGATGTGAAAAATGGGGAATGTTTTCGTGCTGATCATCTCTTAAAAGGTTTGGTTTTTTTTTCCAAGGCTACGTGGGCTTGGTACAAGCATGGGAAAAGAGTGTCTTTGTCAAGGGAGAGCAGTCGGTGTAGTTGGTCTTTCATACGTGTTCATAGTTCTTTAATCATAACCATACCCAAGATCCCATAACTTCTCAATTCTACCCAAATATTGTGTTTGTGTCTTAAATAAGGTACAGAATCTTTACTAAAAACATAATTTGATCTCTTTTTATAAAACCCTGCGTCATCAGGCTATAAAAGGCGACGATGTTTAAGCTGAGGCCTCCCTGTATAACAAGGTTCCTGTTCTCTGCCGTGTTCTTGTCTTAATTTTCATGAATTTTAGTTGCTTTTTGAGGATGGAGAAGTGATTTAACGATGACATAAGAGGACAGAGCATGTTTCCCTTATGCAAAGGCTGTCGTATACCTTGGAACTCGACTGACTTTTGGGAATGCCAGACAGACTTCAGGCATTTCTTGGGTCTGAAGTTCTGATTACTGATTAAAAGTTGTTTAAAAATCACACTTAAAAAATGGCATGAAGGATTCTTAAAAATAAGAAACCGCCTTGAAAACTTTAATGTACAGCTCTGTTGTGAAGGATTGTTCTGCTTTAGGTTTTAGTGGGTTGTGCTCTCTAGTTTTCTAGCCTTTTCCTTGGAAGTTAAGTGTGTAGAATGATCTATATTGGTATTAAAGTTGTTTTCATAATATTCCTTTTTATTAAAAAGCCCCAAAGAAGCCCATCAAACCTCAGCCCACTCAGAGCAGTGGGAAGGAAGTCTTGGCATCACTGCCTGCCTTTGTAGCTCGTGGAGGATGTTGTGCTTTAAATTGGAATGCAGTCCAACCCTCCTGTACCAACCCAGGATGTGCCCCTGACTGCAGTTGGATAAAATGAGCCTTGCTGGCTCGGGATCAGACGTTGCTTTTAATTTCCAATCTGTATAGAAAGGAAATAAGGAGAAAGTGACTGCAGAGCCACTGCTTGGGTTTAGAGGAATAAGTGTTGGAAGGAAACTAGATAAGGACCTGTTGTTTTCCCTGTGGCACACCAGTACAGCTCCTCGGCTGTAGATCAGCCTTGCCCTGATGACATGAGTGGGTTCACCCTGCTAAGCACTAGCAAGAGAGCTGGTGGACGTGCACTTATGCTCAAACTCAAGGGTTCTCCTTATTGGTCAAGATTTAGATGGGGGTGAGTGGTGGGGTTGCAGAATAAACTCACTACAGGCTTTTCTTGCTTGCAGCTCACCTGCAAAAGCTCATGTCTGACAAGAAGTGCACAGCAGAGAAAAAGGCAGAAATGGAAAATGTTCTAACACAGGTAGGTGCCTGCACGGGGAGGTGAAGGCTTCGGGAATGTAACGGAGGAAGTTTGATGCTCCAAGTACAGAGCAGTGTCCCTTCAGCGTCTCTGAAGATGCTCAGAGGTCTTTACCTCAGAGATGCATGTCAGACTGTACATGCTCCTAAATACTGAAAACTTACTGATTAACCCATACCCTAAACTTGATGGCTAATCACATCTCCCTCCCTCTGCTATTTTGGAGAGTTATTGCTATCTTATTAGTCTCAAGTGACTAATAAACTTTAGACTAATTAAACATTCAGGAATGTTGGATTGGTGGGGCAGAAGCTCTGTCCTTGGAGCTGGCCTGCTCAGTTCCACTTCAAACCCTGGCAAAAAGCCTTTTTCTTCTGAGTCCCCCCATTACCTTTTAAAATTCCTCGCTGTGGGATTATGATACAAAGGAACAGAAACAGATGAGAAGCTTTGTCCCCTTAGCACTGAATTGGTACGTCTCAGCTTTGAAGCTCTTGAGATTTTTTCCTCTGTCTCTAGCACCTTGCACAGATTTTTCCTGTGTTTGCTGTGAGAAACTTGGTGCTCAGAGCTGACATTCCTGAGCAGCTGTACAGACATTTGCCTTTATTTTTTGTTTGCTTTTCTTACTTTGTTTTTCATGTTTTTTTTTATCATGACTTCTAGGATAAAGGCTTCTAGAGCCATACATAGAATGTTTCCTTCCAGAAAGAGCAAATTTTTGTTTGTGTATTGCATCACTGAGCAGCTGTTGTTCAGTTTTCCACACCACAACACTGAACTCTGACCATCCTTTAGGGGAATCTCTCTATTAATAAACTCCTTTTATCTCCTG
The DNA here is from genome assembly GCA_013400335.1 of Eurystomus gularis. Lineage (NCBI taxonomy): Eukaryota > Metazoa > Chordata > Aves > Coraciiformes > Coraciidae > Eurystomus > Eurystomus gularis. The sequence continues at coordinate 524,329 of VZZY01020882.1, forward strand.
TCTTGAGTTTTCTCTGGTACATGAAGGACCGTGGCAGTTCGTGCTCGAAGCAGCTCATTTGATTTTAAACTTGAGTGTTCGATCGTTGCTGTACTGTGCAGCATAGATCCTTTATAGCACTGAAGTCTAGAAACTACATTTAAATGTACGTATGCAAAAGGCTACTACATAAATGCACAAAATGCCAGAAGTTGTGGCGTTTGTGTGGCTGGGTTGTGGCTAGATGTGTGCTTCTACTACTGCTTGATCCCTGTCTCCCAGAGAAAGGGGAAGGTGAAGGCCTGGAAGAGTCTGACCTTATCCCACTTGTGAAAGCACCCAGCCATTACCAAATGATTTTCAGAGCACATGCAAGAATCTTTCACCAAGAAGCCCTGTGCTGCACGTTTGCCCTGTTTAACTGAAATGCAGAACAGCTCTAAAAGAGCATCTAATGCCCAGTCTGAATATTGTGTTTCATACAGCAGAGGGAGGAGAAATGAATGCAGACAAAGCCCTGCAGAAATTTTAGCTTTCTCCTCTCTCGTTGCCATATTTTTTTCGCTCCCAACATGCTGCTCCCCATGTTTTAGGTGCCGCTGTTCAAAAGGAGCTTTTGGTGGGCGGTGATGCAGTCCCAATGACTTTTCTTCTGCTTTACACCCACTCTTATGCTCAGTTCTTGCATTTCTATCCAGACTTCAGACTTTCTGTGGTATGGCTGAGTCGTGGACCTGGATTACTAACACAGATTTGCATATATGCTGCGTGTTCCATCATTGGTTCAAATGTCAGCTCGTTTGAAAATTTGGGTTAGAAGGGAATATTTTGGGCAGGTGATTCAGAGCTGCGGACCATGCTCAGTAAAAGAAGAAGAGGGCATAATTCATTTCTGTTATTTTGTCTAGTAATTAAAATAATTCTCCTGTGTTTTGATACTAGTTGGACAATTATGGCCAGCAAGAACTCGCAGATCTCTTTGTGAACTACAATGTGAAATCGCCTATCACCGGGAATGATCTGTCCCCTCCCGTGTCTTTCAATCTGATGTTCAAGACCTCCATTGGGCCTGGAGGAAACATGCCTGGGTAGGTCACTAATCTCATTCTGCTCCCACTCACCCTTCTTCATAGACCACTTGGAATAAAAATGAAGTTTCAACAGGATTGAAATAGGCAATTTCTGCTTGAAGAGCCTTCCCCTGCCTTTCAGTCCCTGTCTCTGGCAGGTTCGCGTTCCTTGTTCTCTTGTGAAGGTTAGGGGAGACACGGAGCTGTTGCAGAATCATGAAAATACTTGAAGCAGCCAGACTATGGGAATCACAGCTCTGCCCTTACTGGCTGGAGTAGTTTCCATAAAGCCAGTTAACACTGGGTCCCCAGTTGTCAGCGACTTCATGGCTATAGAGAACCTCCTTCAGTGCTCCTGTTTCAGGATGAAGTTACTTAGCAGGGTTATCGAGTGGTAGCATCATTTACTAGACGTTTGTGTTTAATGTGTGAGACTCTAGAGGCTGTTGTCTTGAGCTGGGGTCTCTGAAACTAAAATTGAAGCCTCCATTGAAGAGTGGAGAATGTAATTCTTGTGTTTGCTTTGGGATGGAATCAGAGATAACAAGTTGCGTTATCTCCATTCCAGAACACAATGGAGTTGTGTTCTCCATTGTAGTACATGAAATAGTCCGTGTAGGTGGTATTTTCTGGGGAAGTCTCAAAACTCTGTAGGTGTTGTTCAGGCCTTACACTAAAGCCACTTCAGTTTGTGTAACAGCAGAGCTGCAGTCGTGGTTTGCCTGCACACTCCACATTTGTAATCAGCCTGATGCAGCTCACGCTCACATAGGAAAGGCAAGGAAGGGACATTCCCTGTGATCTCCTTGATGCTACTGGCCACTGTATTGAATTCAAACACCTTTTTCCATTCCATACTTGGATCTCAAAGGGTCAGGTCATCCAGTTTACTTTTGGAAGTAACTGTGGAGTGCTGTGTTTGGGCTGCAGCTGATGTTTGTTTATTTTCCCCTCAGTCTGTTGCTTTGTTGCTTTGTGACTCCAGAAGAAATACCACCTTTAAGTTTTATAGTAACTTGTGTTTTTTTCTCTCCCTGCTTTCCCCACCCTTTTATCTTCCTGATTGTTTTTTTTTCCTCTTCCCCCATTTCCTCCCAGCTATCTGAGGCCAGAAACTGCGCAGGGAATATTCCTCAACTTCAAACGTCTCCTGGAGTTTAACCAAGGCAAACTGCCTTTTGCTGCTGCCCAGATTGGAAATTCCTTCCGAAATGAAATCTCACCCCGCTCCGGCCTTATCAGAGTCAGGTACTGCAGGTTTCCTCTTTCAGCAGAAGGGTACCCAGGAGCAGGGAACACCTCCTTTTTGTTCCAGTATTTGTATGCGAGTGTTTGACTTCGGCGCTTTCTCCCAGAGGACTCCTGGTAACGTTCCTAGTGAGTCTCAGCGTTCACGGCTGAGTGGATATAGTAAAATTTTAACTGTAGAATTCTCTCTAAGCCTGGCCGGTGAGAATTAGGGTCTCTGAAATAGCTCCTGCTAGAAACACCCAGGTTAAACTCAGCTTTACTAACTAAATTTGGCTTCCACTGTAATCTAAACAAATCATGTTAAAGGTGGCTGCGTTCTCCACAGGGTGTGCAGCTTTGCTTCTTTAATGACGTTCTCTTACTATTTACTTAAAAACTTAAATCTAGGATCAAAATGTGATTGCCTTTGCAGCAGTATTTCCTTGTCTCAGTTCTGCAACTTCCTACAGAGAGGAAGTTGTGAGAGGAGCTGACTCAGGGCTTGTGTTTGTGTCCCAGGATCAGTCAAGCCAGAAAGCTCAGGGTTGTTGAGGATTACTTTTGAACTTTTCTATCTCGGGATAAAAGCGATTGTTTGGTTTCAGGAAGGATAATCTCTATATTTGAACTGCTCTGAACAGAAGTCGCTTCTGTCCCATTTGGAATCGTAGCTCCCACGCACAGTTGGTGTGGTTCTGCCACACGCAGGCAGGGTGTGTTGTAAACTTGGTGATTGTTTAATACAGTGCCATAAGTGTCACCAAGAGGCAGTGGCATCATTAGCCCTACAGGAACTCTTCAGAATTTTCTCAGTCCTCTTCTTCTGCACATCTGGAAATGAGAACTTTTCTCATTGAAGCGCGTTTTCAGTCAGATATAAAGTACCTGCTTGTGGCACGTTTGTGGGAGGCTGTTGTGCTGTCATGGCAAATTACGTCCCACTGCCCGTGATTGGGAGTTAATGATTACCTAGAGCTTTTTTAAAGGTTCTTGATAACAAACTCATTTAGTGTAAAGTGATTTCAAGTAAGAAGGCTAAGAATCAATGTATGAGTATAGGTGTAGTTTCATGTAGTAGATGTAGCAGTATCATTATCTTCAAGAAATTATCGCCTCACCTGGCTGTTTTGGGCACCTCTGATATGAGTTAAAGCTACTGAGTTAATCAGTGGTGATTAATAAATCAGCTCTTTGTAGACCCTGTAGGAAATGTATACTTCTAATGTGGGTGTCACAGCAGTCTGGAAAAACTCAAAAGGAGTTTTTTGGAAATATTTTCCAAGGTGGTATTTTATGCTCTGAATCACCGTGGTGATAACCATGGCCTGGAGATCCTCTAGATGAATTAGTAGAAAGTTTTTTTAGGAATTTCAAGATGAAACTTAAAACCAGTGTCAAGACTGGTTCATGTTCCGGTTTCTACATTGTCTTGACTCTGGGTTTGTGCATGTTTTTAAATTACTGACTGGCTTGTGAGAGGCTAAAGCATAATCATTTATTAGAGAGGCTGTGACTAACAAAAAATATATTTAATTCACATGGTCGTTCATGTTTTTATAAGGGAATTCACCATGGCAGAAATTGAGCACTTTGTGGATCCCAGTGAGAAAAATCACCCCAAGTTTCAGAACGTGGCAGATCTCAACATCCTCCTGTACTCTTCCAAGGCCCAAGTCAGCGGGCAGTCTGCCCATGTAATGCGGCTGGGAGATGCTGTCCAACAGGTAACGTTCCTCTTGCAGGCACATGGAGCTCGCTCTTGACTGCTGCTCCAGAGGCTAAATTATAAAGTGATGGTGCCAGCTGGGGTTCGCTCCCAGATTTAAGAGTCAGTCGGTCGGTGTGGCTGAGAGCCAACCCTGCCCCTTGTTATCGGTAATGAGAGGCTGCATGGGGTGCTGGGATGGTGGTTAGAGGTCAGGCTTCACGCTCAGCTAACGGCAGAGGAACAGTAAGGAATGCTAATGTCCACCAAAAGCTCAGCGGTGACTTGGAATCTCATACTCTGCTGCTGACCCCCATCGCTATGTGGCTTGCACGTTGGGGTTTCACGACCTGATTGTCCCCGCATGCAAATGGCGAATGAGTAAATTTACCTCCTAGAGTAATAATAACTTACTATTTGTTCACATGGAGATACTGCCGGTCAATTTGAAAAGATGTGATCATTTCAGGGGAGACCTAGTACTTGATCACAGGCAGCTGCAGGGCGTTCTGTCTGTAACACGTCAGGATGTCTGCAGAAGTACAACAAATCATGACTTTGCTTCCTTAGGAATTAATGTCTATGTGTTTGTTGTTTTTTTTTTTTTCTTCCTGCTTTTTTCCCTTTCCAGGGTGTGATCAATAACTCCGTTCTCGGTTACTTCATTGGCAGAATCTACCTCTTCCTTACAAAGGTCGGTGTATCCCCAGAGAAGCTGCGCTTCCGACAGCATATGGAGAATGAGATGGCTCATTATGCCTGCGACTGCTGGGATGCGGAGTCCAAAACATCGTATGTAAGTGGCAAAATAAAACAACAAGTGGCACTCCTTGTTGGGTCTGTGGTGCAGGAAGGGGCTCTGTTTTATTTCTTGTTTTTTAAAACAAGGGCTGTGAGTCTGTTTCTGTCCAGCCCCATGTTGCTATGAACATACTGTGGTGGAAATATTCTGAGTTCTGGACTGAGGGCACAGGTCAGCTCCCTGCAGTGGGCTTGGACAAAGTTTTTGAACTGTTCGTGCTTCAGGCTCCTTCGCTGGAGCCTGAAGTTGCCCAGGGACTTTTCACTGCTTGAATTTCAGCTGAAATTCAAGGGAACCAAGTCCTGGTGCTTTCCAAAGACTGTAACCCCTGTAACACAGTGGGGAAGGATTTGTTTTGCTGGAGATCTTATTCCAGGGCAGATTCTTTCCTGCTTGAATGCTTGATCTTCCTTTCCCACTTGCAGACTGTGAGAAATGAGTTCACTCCTGCCAGTTCAGACAGCTGGTGCTGGGAGGAAAATTTTCCCAAGGATTTTTTTTTGTCTTCCTACTGAGTCATTAAGAGCCTTTTTAGCTCAAGCCTTGTTGATGCTTTGTTTTTCCTCTTTTGTTGTTGGCTGAATTTTGAAAAACATGTCCTTTTTTTCCTTCAGGTAAACCAGCAGTAGCTAGTTAAGGGCAAGGCTCTTAGACTCATTTTAGATTTTCTTGAAGGGCTTTCAGCCGCTTCAGGAAGTCTCAGCCAAGTGTATCAGTTGTAGTGAGGTGGGTGTTGGTCTCTTCTCCTAAATAACTAGTGATAGGATGAGAGGAAATGGGCTCAAGTTGTGCCAGGGGAGGTTTAGATTGGATATTAGGAACAATTTCTTTACTGAAAGAGTGGTCAAGCCCTGGAACAGGCTGCCCAGGGCAGTGGTGGCGTCACCATCCCTGGAGGTGTTCAAAAAATGTGTAGATGTGGCACTTCAGAACATGGTCTAGTGGTCATGGTAGTGTTGGGTTGATGGCTGGACTCAATGATCTTAGAGGTCTTGTCTAACCTTAATGGTTCTATGATAGTTTAAAAAGAAATGTCTTAGAAGACATAGTAGCCAGACTGTGTTGTGATGTCATTCCCCTTTTTAAGGGAGTTGAATCTACTCTTTGGGTTGAATCGGTTTAAAAATAACCAACCAGAAACCAAGAAGTTAGTTCATTATTTTCCCCCCACCCCATGTAGTGCAGCACCTGTTCTCCTGCCTGGTTAGTCTTCCCAAGGAGTCTTGGGTATGTGCAGATTCCTGAAAACACCTAGAGAACTACATGGCCTCATTCCAAGAAAGGATCAGAAGGGACTTTACTGAGGTCTGTGGGATTAACCTGTGTCATTATGGTGGGTAGACCACATTCATGGTCCTGACCAGACTGATAGCCAAACTGGCAGCGTGATCAGCCTAAAGGTGTCCACACAGAGAATGGGTCAAGGCTTCAGATGGCCTTATTTAAGGGCAGGGAGAACCTCCTACAACCTCGAGGTGAGGAGATTGTGTGTGCTTGGTGGTTTTTATCTGCAAGAGGGTTTTTTTGGGTGAGGGGTTTGTTGTTTCTCTTTCTCTCCTTTTTTAAGGAGTTGAAATGCACTTATCACTAGTGAGATTTCATTACAGCTAGTTAGAGGACTAGCAGCCAATAAAATTCTACCAAACTTAAGATTAGAAAAAAAAATGCCTGCAGCTCAAATGAGTGATTTGTCTCTTCGTACAGAAAAGCCCTATAGAAATGATTAAAGGAATTGCTTCCTCTCAATGTAAATAGCTGACTTCATAATGTTCATAGCTTCTGTTTCCAGCCAGCCCAAAATAGGCTGGACATGTGTGGGCCACACCATATAAATAAGATGAATAAACTTTGCAAGCCCCGTCATGGATCAGGACAAGACTCACAGAATCGTTATGGTTGGAAAGGACCTCCAGGGTCATCAAGTCCAACCTTTCTCCTAGCATCTCTCTAACCACTACACCATATCCTCAAGTGCTGCATCTATTCATTCTTTAAACACCTCCAGGGATGGTGACTCCACCACCTCCCTGGGCAGTCTGTTCCAGTGCCTAACTACCTTCTCAATGAAGAATTTCTTCCTAATATCTAATCTGAACCTCCCCTGACGCAACTTGAGGCCATTTCCCCTCGTCCTATCATTACTAATTTGAGAGAAGAGACCAACACCAGCCTCGCTACAACCTCCTTTTAGGTAGCTGTAGAGAGCAATGAGGTCTTCTCTAAGCCTGTAAGCCTCCTCTTCTCCAGACTAAACAAACCCAGTTCCCTCAGCCGCTCTTCATAGGGCATGCTCTCCAGCCCTTTCACCAGCTTCATTGCCCTTCTCTGCCCTTCACACAGAGAAGTGTCCAGCAGCCTAACCTGGAGGTGAAGGCAGCAGTCCCAGGGGCATGACAAAACCACCTTGTGACTTGTGCTTTGATTTGTCACTTAACTCTGGCCAAAAATCTTTATACCAACTTGAAGCACTCGGTAGTAAGAAGTTAACTGCTCTGAGTAGCTTAAAATCAGTTCTATAAAGCTATTATGTAAAGCTGTATTTTGTGTTTCCTGGCAAGTGCATGTAGCACCCTAATGGTTTAATTTGTGTAAAAATTCTCCAAGATGTTCTGGAACACTATGGTTTTCCCAGCACAGGGGTTTCTTCTATCCACATATCTTTCCTGACACCCTGCTGTATCATAGAATCAGAATTGTTCTGGTTGGAAGAGACCTGCAAGATCATCAAGTCCAACTGGTAACTCAGCACTGCCAGGACACCACTAAACCATGTTCCTCAGCACCACATCTACGTATCTTTGAAACCCTTCCAGGGGCGAGGACCCTACCACTGCCCTGGGCAGCCTGGGCCAGGCCTTGACAACCCTTTCAGGGAAGAAATTGTTCCTCATGTCCAACCTAAACTTTCCCTGGTGCTACTTGAGGCCATTTCCTCTTGTCCTATTGCTTGTTCCTTGGGAGAAGAGAATACCTCCCACCTTGCTACAGCCTCCTTTCAGGGAGTTGTGGAGAGTGAGAAGGTCTCCCTTGAGCTTCCTTTTCTCCAGGCTCGACAACCCCAGGTCCCTCAGCCACTCCTCACAGGACTTATTCTCTAGACCCTTCCCCAGTTTTCTTGCCCTTCTCTGGACACACTCCGGCCTCTCTCACTGCAGACTGGAGAGCAGCTGATGAGCCCTTTCTCATATGGGATTCCCTCTTAGAAAATCCAGCTGGTGGTTGTATTTGCTGCACATGTTGGAAGGCTTCATCCATCCCACGTGCTTGAATGGCATTTTGAGATTCCTCCTCGCCATCCAGGCTGAAGTGGTTGAAGATGTACCTCCCTTGCATGTGATCTGTGTCTTACTAGCTCCTAAGCCAGGCTTTTGGCTATTCTGTGCTTTGGGAGCAGCAAAGCCTCGCAGGCATGATGTCTGTGTGCCTGCAGCATGTGAGCGATGGGACTTGTGTGCTCTGGCCCCAGCCCCGAGCTATTGGCACAGTGCTCGTCCTGCCAAGCCATGTGGAAAACCTGGCCCTGAACACGGGCGCTGGTGAGATAACGGATCGTTTCCTCTGGAAACAAAACGGAATCATTCAAAGGAAGGAGCAACGAGTGAGTGAGGGCTGCTTATTATAACAGAGCTAATTATGTAGAAAAAACAGTTACGGGAGCAGGGAGGGCTTAAGGGTGAATAAACATATTTGATGGTCAAGTGGACAAAAGAGTGAGTTGTTGAAAGCTTCCACTTTTGTTTTTTCAGGGTTGGATTGAGATCGTTGGCTGTGCTGATCGTTCCTGCTATGACCTCTCCTGCCATGCCCGTGCCACCAAAGTTCCTCTTGTAGCTGAGAAGCCTCTCAAAGAACCTATATCCTTTCAGAATAAACCAGATCCTCTTGAAGTGAAAAGTGGTTTGACAGTGGGAGGTCTTGGAGAGGTGTGCAGCTCTATTTTAAATGACGTGTTATAAATTTGACAGGGAAAACTAGAGCCTACAGACCAGCATGATTTTGGGAAGTAATCTGCAAAGATCTGAGCATGTGGGTGACTTTACTGAGGTGGACAAGGGGGAGTTGTTACTGTGCTTGGTTTTTTTTCTTGAACACTTTTCTTGAACACTTCCAGGTAGGGGATGTCCACAGGTGATCTGGGTAACCTGTGCCACCACCCTCAAAACAAAGAACTTCTTCCTTATATCTAATGTAATTGGGGCCTACAAAAAAGCTGGGGAGGGACTTTTTACAAGGGCTTGTAGTGATAGGGCGACGGGTAGTGGGCTCAAACTGGAAGAGTGTCGATATAGATTAGATGTAAGGAAGAAATACTTCACTATTAGGGTGGTGAGACACTGGCACAGTTTCCCCAGGGAGGTTGTGGGTGCACCGTCATTGGATGTGTTCAAGACCAGGTTGGATGGGGCTTTGAGCAGCCTGGTCTAGTGGGAGGTGTCCCTGCCATGGCAGGGCAGGTGGAACTAGATAATCTTGGAGGTCTCTTCCAACCCAAACCATTCTATGATTCTAAATCTCCCCTCTCAGTTTAAAACCTTGCCCCTCATCCTATCCCGACACTTCCTGATAAAGGGTCCCTCCCCATCTTTCCTGTAGGCTCCCTTTTAAGTACTGGAAGGCTACTACAAGATCTCCCCAGAAGAGGAGACCTCCCTCCCTTGGAGGGAAGCTCCTTAATCCAGTAGCAGAGGAGATTTCCTTGTGTTGTGTAGCAGTTAGCTTTGATGTAGCAAAAGAACCAGGCCCTGCTTTCCATCATCTCAAACTCCTTAACTGCCTCGTACAGAACAGTCAACATTGTTCAGTTTGAGGCAAATAAGGGAGCCATTGGCAAAGCTTATAAGAAGGACGCCAAGGTGGTGATGGAATACCTTTCCATGTGCGATGAGTGTTACGTCACCGAGATGGAGCAGCTGCTTAACGAGAAAGGGTGAGCTGGCTGTGTGTGCCTGGTACCCTGCTCTGACACCTCTGGTGGGAGCTCCCAAAGTGCTGCTGGATTCCTTTGAGCCATCTGAAACCAGCTTCCTCGGGAGAGTGGCTCATCCGAAATGTTTTCGTGCTGCCCCATCTGCCCAGTCATTGCTGGTCACCCGTCAACATATCTCTTGATACACGCACGTAAATGTCTAACCATGGTATTCAAATATTAATTTGTGTGGGAGTGAGGTTCTGCCTTTAGTAGGATCATCCCACAAGAGAAACACCTCAGTGAAATGGGACGTGTTTACCAGCTTCCCCACTCTGGTTTGAGAGTTGACAAGGGATGGCAGATAATTTCGAACTTAATTTTTAAATGAATCAAATGATTTTATGAGTGACGGAACAAAATAGTTAAATGAGAACCACAACTTGAGTGAGTAGCCCATGGTGTTTAGTGATACGCTGTAGGACCTGCCTTCAACTTATTGGGGCAGCTTTTTCCTCGACCTTCCTGCCTCTCTTCCTGACACAAGTAGGAACTGAAAATCTAAGAGGTCTATACAGTTGTCAGCTTCGGCTGAAGCAGGCCGACAGCTGGGTACGTGATGAGAAGGCTATGGGTGCGCTAATCAAAAATAAACTTCATTTTCTGCTTGAAATGATTCAAGGTGTAGGATCAGCCCATTTGGTATCGGGTCCAAATGCGGGTGATGAGCACGGGCTTTTCTCAAACACTGGTTTTTATATCATGCCGATGTGAAGGCTTCAAGGGGTGTACCGTTGCCAAGTACATGTTGACTGCCTCTGTTTTAGACCTGCCTTTCATAGGACTGTGTTTGTATAATTCCATTATGTGAAACTTTCAAGTTTACAGCAGCAATTTCCTGTTAGGGTGTGTAATAATAATAATAACAGAAGTTTGCTTCCTGTAAGTGGGATAAGTCAGTACAGCCTAAATTCTCCTCGGCAACCAGCGTGTGTTAGACGCAAGTTAGCAAGGAGTAAGAAAAGTGGTTAAAGGACCATAATACCGAAAGCTTTAGAAATAATCAATAAAATACCTGTGCTGTACCTTCCCCTTTGGTGTCTGTGAAAATGCACGGCGCCGTCTGACACATCGCATGTCTCCTGTGAAGTCCGGGCACTCAACACCACGTACGGTCTGCAGCGAGTGCTGCTTTCGTGTGCTTCCCCTTTTCCTTTTGGTGTATACGCTTCATCCTGAGATTCTTCCATTTCCTAATTGAGTTTGCTCCAGGCTGTTAACCACAACTAAGTTCGCGGTGATAATGGCTGCTTTTAATGTAGAGGTAGTAATTTTATCATTAACATAAATTTCTTTTAATGGGTATGCCACATGTTTCTTTGATCTCTGGGTTTTGCCCTGGCTTCTGGTGTCCTGCTCTTGAAGTCAACCAACCAACACAATCCAGGAAATGTAACCTGTTTGTTTGTTGCTGCAGCTTTTAAGTGACTTCTTTTTCCTTTGCAGGGAATTCACTGTTGAAACTGAAGGGAAAACTTTTATATTAACAAAGGACATGGTTACTGTGAAGAGATTTCAGAAAACGTTACATGGTAAATTCATATCTTTCTTTGATCATCCAGAATAAGAGGCAGATCAGGATACACTTTGAATGTGAGCTTTATTAGTTGTGTTGTCCTGTTGGTGTTGTACAGTGACATGGGAAGAATGCCAATTCTTACATCCTTGAAATTTGATGCTTTAAGAGAGCTGGAAAGCTTTCAGACAGCAGTGGGATTTCAGTGGCCGCTGCCTGCTTCTCCCCTGGTCTGCTCACTAACCCATTTAACAGACTTTGGGTGGCATATTAGATCCCTACTGCTTCAGTTGCTTATTCTGGGATTTGTAAGGTCCCACATGGTGCCAAGAACCAGCTGCTGTAGTGATGGAGGAGCTGGGGAAGGAGCACCAGCTCTGGGAGCTTTCATCTCCAAGTCCATTGCAGTGCAGCAGATGGGTTGTGGCAGTCTGTCTGGGGGGCTGTGGGCAGATCACTGTGCTCAGAGCTCCTGTTGTCACTCTGCTGCCTGGTGTCAAGTCTTCCAGCATCTGCCAGCTCACCAGGCTGCTGTCCTGACCAGACACTTCAATCTGACAAATCCACTCAGTTCCTGTGGTAGTTGATAATCACATCAGCTTCAGTCAGTGACTGCATCTCCACAGAGCTTTTATCCTGACGTGGGAAATGGGGCTGGAAGGTAACTTTCCAAAATGCATGGATTCAGTTCCTCAAAGAAGTCTTGACTTTCCAGCCAGCTCTGTAAGTGCTTCACCCAAGGGCATTTGGGAAGTCTGGAGACTGAGGTAGATTTCTCCCCAGTTCATACTCTAACTTGTGGATCATCCCACCCTAGTTTGGGAACATGGTAAATGCTCCTAGGAAGGAGTAGAGCAGCTTGTAGCATTTGCAGAATATATTTGTCCTTGCAGCTGTGGAGCCTTTGAGATGTCCAGGTGTCTGTCAGTCAGGACATGCTTCAGCTGTGCCAGGCTTTGCTTTGTCACAACTTCAAAGATGGAATCAGAGCTGTAACTGTTAGTGACTGTAGTGTTGCTGGGGGCCAGCAAGTAGAACCCCAGTTGCTGGTTTTCCTTTAAATTTTATACATCTGGCAGGTCAGCTGCCGTCTGCAAGCAGGAAACAAAGCTTATGGTTTCCCCCATCTTGTCTTGAAAGCTGGTTGGGCAACACATACATAAAACAAGACCGTCCTTTCAGCAGGTGGAGTCCCACCCTGGGTTAGGTGCTGAACTGAGGAGGATTGGCTCTCTAAGCACACGGAGCAGGAGGCAAGTCAGGGTGCAGGGCTGGAGAACTGGGTGCCACCCTTGATTTTCAAAAGCAGCTGATGCCTGTAATTGTTGTTTCTTCTCCAGTTGTTGTCTGGGCTTTTCCTAAAAAGCTGTACTGTCCGAGCAAGGCAGCTGGCCGCTGAGCTCCTTCCAAACACGTGAGGGGAGGAGCAAAAAGCCTCTTGGGCAGATGTGTGGCCAGGACTGGAGAGAATGATGGGTATATAATGATGTAGTTTGCAAACATTGAACTAGCTGATCCTCGTCCTTTCCCAGTCTCGTGATACCTTGCGGGGGGATGGAGAATGGGGAGGGGAGCAGCACTGAAGCAGGCAGCTGATGGGCTCAAGAATACCGAGGGAGTCTTTGCTGGAGCTGGAGTTGGATCTGAAGCTCCATGAGACTGCTGGATGCTGAGTCTGTGTCTGTACATTAAACTGAAGGTGGCCAGGGGTTGAGCGTTAGTTACCCTGCCGTCGTCCAGGCTGTGTAGCTGCTAGTGTGTTCCCTCGCGCAGTTTTGGTCTACGCCAGACAGCGTTCTCCCAGGCAATGCCTGGATGGAGCTTGTGGCTCGGTGTAGAGCAAGGACAGTTCCCAGTGAGCAGCTTGGATGAGGCTTTGCTGTTGTGAAGTGGAAGAGGGTTTATTTGCACAGATGCAGGTTGTGCTGGGCTGTTTGCTCTCAGGGCCAGGGAAGGGGCCCTGACTTACTTACAGTCTCAATACACTCTGTACTTGGACGGAGTCCAAATCCCCACTTCAGGTATTTGTGTTTAGAGCAGAAATGTTTAACTTTTTATTTCCATGTGTTCAGCTATGTGTAATCAGAACTTCAGAGCAGAAAGGCAGCTTCAGTAAACATCATTTTTGTGTATGAATTCCTTTTTTAATGATGACGTGGGTTCTTTTGTGTTCCAGTGGAAGAAATCATCCCAAATGTAATTGAACCCTCGTTTGGTATCGGGAGGATCATGTACACAGTGTTTGAGCACACCTTCCACATCCGGGAAGGAGACGAGCAGAGAACGGTGAGAATTCCTGGGGCTGGGCCTCAGCTTAAACCATCTGCAAGCATTTGCCTTGCCCTGACATCCAGGGGAAGGACTAAAATAAGGCTGCACGTTACACAGCAGAGATGGGAACGCCCAGGTGGGCTGTGGACTCGCTGGTTTTGCCAGCGGACGTGTCACGTACACGTGCGCACTGAGAGCGTTCTGGGGCTGTGCATGCATGAGGCTCTTGCTCTATTACCAGCAAGGGGGCTGAAATTCCTCCTCCTGCATTCACACTTGGCACTGACCCATCACTTGGAGAAAGGCGTCTCTTCAGTGGTTTATTTCCTCTCTCTTTGCTGCTTTTCCTGGAATTATAATTCTGTGCAGCAAGAAGGACAGTAGACTAACTGTTCCCTGAGTCCCCCATGAAATTCCGCTTTCTCTGAGTATCCCTAAAACTTTGGCCTAAGACTTTTGCTGTAGCAGGGGCCAGAGGGCAGCGTATGTAACACAGAGCACCAGCCTGTTCCAGCCGCTGCCCAGACCGTGACATTCTGCACTGTTGCTGGTGGCCCATGGGACGCTGGCTGTGAACTTGATGCTGGTTCCTGTTGGTTGTTTCTGGCTGCTAGGCTGTGTTTGGAGAAAAGAAAAATAACAGTGCTCCATAGCGTTTCTGGTTGCCACAGGATGTGATACAGTTATGGGGAACAGGGCTCAGAAGCCCAGAACTAGGACACAGTTGACTTTCAATCGTAAACCACTCATGAAGACTAAAATATTGGACTCTTCCATTTACTTTCTATGTAGCCTCGGCTGCTGTGTATTGTGCTGTATTTCAGTTGCATTGCTTCTGTACCCTTGCAGGCCTTGCTGATTGCCAGGAAAGACATATTTATTTTTTTCTCCCCCTCTTTTGGCACATTTTTCTTTTCTGAGGGTGTCTGTAGAGGGTTCTGAAAACCCTTGAGCTGCACATACCCTGTGTGTGTTCAGAGTCTCTGTGGGAACCAAACAGAGAGTGAGATCATTGTGAGAACTCTTCCCTTCTCCTAGAAAGACCCCTCTACCCTTGATTTTTCGGTAATTGAGGTGAGGTTCACTATAGCGAGGGCTCTGGTGGACCTCTTCTGGCAGGAGGTAACATTTGGCTGTCGGGACGGGAGTGGAGGACAGCTGGAGAAAATCAATCTTGTTTCAGTGGTGTGAGGTGTTGCTACTGGAGCCTTGAATGCTAATGTCTTACAGAAGGCCAGCGACCTCCGTGGAAAAGTCAGCCCACCTCCAGCCTCAGGCAGAGCTTCTTCTCACCTCCTAAGAACCTGGCCTAACCTTTAACTTGTATTTATTTGTGCTTTTTCTTTTTTTTTTCCCTAGTTCTTCAGCTTCCCAGCTGTTGTAGCACCGTTCAAGTGCTCTGTTCTTCCTCTAAGCCAGAATCAGGAATTCATGCCTTTTGTCAAGGAATTATGTAAGTGTATTAAGCACTGTGGTGGGGACGTGTGCTGAGAGTTTCCTTCCTCCATGCTATGGGGAGAAAACAGAACTGGGATCATGTAGCTCTCACACGTGCAAAGGGAAAGCCATCGAAATAAGAAGCTGAGTTGGGTGGTATCAGGCAGCTTTGGGTATCTATCAGACGCTTCAGTCTAGCCTCAAAAAAACCCAGCTCCCTGCCCTTCCCTGTGTTGCTCTGCAGTGTAAGAGACCTTTCTTTTTTTCCTATCTGTGTCAGAAAGAAATCTTTCCCACTGCTTGGGAGAAGCTGTTAGGAGCAATGGGGTTTGGTTTTTTTTTTAAATAAAGTTCTTTTCTTCACTCTTGTTGGCCAGATAATTTCTTGACCTCCAAGCACTCTGTCAGAGTGCCCACTGGTTCCATCTGAAAGTGAATCCATGAAGGATAGGAACATAGGCTGCATGTCAGACAGCACCTTTTGCTGTTGGTGTTGGTTCTGCTTAGGATCTTGCCTCCCTGTGCTGGACATGCTCCTGCACACGTGTAAGGCTGGTGTGGTCTTAATTTAAAGCAGAGTTGTGGGAATGTAAGGACATGTTGAAGAATTTGGTGACTTTTGTCTTAGGGTGACAGTCGAGTGATGCAATATGGAGAGCTGTGAGGTGGTACCCCCCTGGGACGTGGGTTTGGAGCTTGTAGTCTTGGCTGGGACTGGAATATTGGATCTTCTGTCAAAACAAAAATGAGTCTGTGATGCTGCTTGAAACCAGGACGTGTGGTGCCTCCCTTCAGGTAGTGCCACGAGGATGTGGGAGGCCTCTGTGAGGATCACGTTGCCTGCTGAGTATGAAACAAGTCCTGGTAACAAATCACAGAATCATCTAGGTTGGAAGAGACCCTCAAGATCATCCAGTCCAACCATAACGATCTCCCCTTCTCTGCTTCTTGCAGCTGAAGCACTCACCAGGAACGGCATCTCTCACAAGGTGGACGATTCCTCTGGATCCATCGGCCGGCGTTATGCCAGGACTGACGAGATTGGCGTGGCCTTCGGGATCACAATCGACTTCGACACAGTGAACCGGACGCCTCACACCGCTACCCTGAGAGACCGCGACTCCATGCGCCAGATCCGAGCCGAGGTAAAGGGCAAGCAGAGGGGTTTGGCTGCTGACAGAGCCAAGTCTTCTTCTTAGGGGCTCAGGGAGAGCGTTAGCTGCTGTTTCTGATCCAGCAGTGGCTCTGATCTACACAGGAGCTGCCTCCAGCTCTTGTAGGCAATTCAGCTATTCTGAGAAATCCCCAGGGAAGAGATACTGGTCAAACAGAAGATGCTGGCCCTGCTGCTAAAGTGAGGAGAGGCTTTGGTTTTTCTTGGAGGCAGAGGTGTTGATCTTGCTTAAAAGCCATGCCTTGTGCTGATTGCACTGCTCTCTGGAGTGCCTCTTTCCAATAGGAGCCTGCTGAGGAAATAATTTGCTGGGTTGTGTCTGGCTTTCGAAGGCAGGGCTCCTCTGAGTCCACAGGCACCAAAAGGCAGGTGATCACTGCCTGCTGCAGGCTGGCTGCAGAGCACAGCTCAGGCACCACTCCTTAAAGCTCGCTTCCTCTTGGGGTTGCCTGTGCAGCACCGGTGATGCTGGTGAACCATTGTCCAAAAGCCACACCTGCCCCAAGCACGCTCTGCTAGTACGGAAACTGGGATGGAATCATAGAACGGGTTGCATTGGAAGGGACCTTTAAAGGTCATGTAGTTCCACCTGCCCTTCACTGAGTGGGGACATCTTCAGCTAGAGCTAGAGCTGATCTGGAATGTTTCCAGGAATGGGGCATTGACCACCTCTCTGGGCAACCTGGGCCAGGGTCTCACCACCCTCAGCATAAAAAAATTCTTCCTTCTATCTAGTCTAAATCTCCCTCTTTGAGTTTAAAACCATCACTCCTTGTCCTGTTGCAACAGGCCCTACTAAAAAGATTGTCCTCATCTTTCTTATAGGCCCCCTTTAAGGACTGAAAGGGCACAAGAAGGTCTCCTTAGAGCCTTCTCTTCTCCAGGCTGAGCAACCCCAGATCTTTCAACCTGTCCTCCCAGCAGAGGGGTTCCAGCCCTCACATCATTTCTGTGGCCTCCTCTGGCCCCGCTTCACCAGGTCCTTGTCTCTGCTGTGCTGAGGACTCCAGAGCTGCCCCAGCACTGCAGGGGGGTCTCCCAGAGCGCAGCAGAGGGGCAGGATCCCCTCCCTGCCCTGCTGCCCACGCTGCTGGGGATGCAGCCCAGGGGGACACTGGCTTCTGGGCTGCGAGCACATGCTGCCAGCTCATGTCCAGCTTTCCATCTACCAGTACCCCCCGAGTCCTTCTCTGCAGGGCTGAACAGCAAACCTCCCTGTGGTGGTCTCATTGCCTGCGAGCAAAACCTGCTCAGAGCTGTGGATGCGGGGTCTTGGCAACTCTGTCATGCCCTTCTCTCCCTGGACCCCCAGGAGCAGAATTTGGCTGCTGGAGGAGGAGGAGTTAGTGCTTCTCTGTGAGGCTGAGTTGTTCCAGCTCTGCTCTGGACCAAAGCACCTGTACTGCTCGGGGCTACTGAGCTGGCTGTGGGTTGGTTCAGTGCCAGCTCTTCTGGGCACCCATCTGTCTCTGTATTACCTGGTGACCTCTCACTGCCAAGTAGCAGAGATGAGACTTTGTTATCCTTCCATTTCGGCAAATTTTCTAGTTTTTCTAGCTGGGCCTTCACACCATGGTGGTGTGCTATGAGGGGCAAAGAAAAGGCAACTGGCAGCTTCTTCTGTGCTGTCTTAGTAGAATTGTTTTGGTTGGAAGAGACCTTCAGGATCATCAAGTCCAACCATTAACCCAGCACTGCCGGGTCACCACTAAACCATGTCCCTCAGCACCACATCTCCATGTCTTTTAAATATCTCCAGGGATGGGGACTCTACCACTGCCCTGGGACAGCCTGGGCCAGGCCTTGACAACCCTTTCAGGGAAGAAATTGTTCTTTGTGTCCAATCTAAACTTTCTCTGGTGCTACTTGAGGCCATTTCTTCTTGTCCTATTGTTTGTTCCCTGGGAGAAGAATGCCTTCCACCTTGCTACAACCTCCTTTCAGGGAGTTGTAGAAAGTGAGAAGGTCTCCCCTGAGCCTCCTTTTCTCCAGGCTCAACAACCCGAGGTCCCTCAGCCACTCCTCACAGGACTTGTTCTCTAGGCCCTTCCCCAGCTTCGTTGCCCTTCTTTGGAGGCACTCCAGCCCCTTAGTGTCTTTCTTGGATTGAAGGACCCAGAACTTGCTTGCAGCAGCTTTTGGATGTGGGTATTGTTTTGTTTCCCTTCCAAAACTGTAACCCAGAACTACCAGGGATGAACCTTCCTGTGGTCCACCACAGTGACAGTTGCGTTTCCCTCATGGGTCACCCTGAGTGACTCAGCAGTCTTTGCTGAGATGGCACGGACTGTGATTTAAGATGTTCTCCTAGTTAAGGGTTTTTTTGATCCCCAAAAATGGTCTTGCAGGAAGATACCTTGCCCCTCTTCTGTTGCTGATGTAAAAATCATCCATGTTCCCCAAGTATCCAATAGAACAACTTGATTCCTTTGACTTTGTTTCATATGTCTCTGTGACTTTGCAGATCTCTGAACTTCCTGCCATCATTCGTGACCTGGCGAACGGTTACCTGACTTGGGCTGACGTTGAGGCCAAGTATCCACAATTTGAGGGACAAGAGACTGGCAAAAAGGACACGATAGAGGAGTAAAGAAAAGGACCTGAAGTAAAATCCCGTCAAAATGTCCACTTTTTACTGTTCATGTTAATATGAATTAAACTTATCATGTATTATTCAAAGCTGCATTCTTTGTGCACACAGGGACTATTTGTTTTTTTTGGTTTGGGTTTTTTTTTTCCTCTTCAGTTGCTGCCTGAATTTAACTTTAAAAACTGAAATAATTGCAGTCCAAGTTAAAGGTGTTCCGAATAAAAACGCCATTATCTATGCCTGCTTCTCCTGTGTTCATGCAGCCTTCTACTTTCTTCAGAAATGTCTTTTTTTGCCCTTTTTTTTTTTTCCTTCCTGCTTACAACTGTAGGTGTTAGAGATTTGTTACAGTGTCTCAAGGTGGCAGGGACCATCCACGCTGTCATCTGGATTCGCATCACCTTAGACTTCTGTGCAGGAGAGTAGACTTTGTTTGGCCTTCTGCTTATGGAGCAGCAACCAAGGTATGTCCTTTCTCACAGTGCTTCAAGCTTGTGCTCCCCTAAGATGGGCTCGGTGCTTTCTTTTGGTGTTGGCTTTCTGCAGGTGTTTTGTTTCCTGTTGCTGCCAGAGAACACAGAGGGGGTGGAAATTCCTGTTCCAGTTCTTGCTTGGCATGGTTGGTTTGCTTGGCTGAGGAGTCAGCAGCTAGGAGCGTGGAGCGCTGGCAGGGACATTTTTCATTAAATGTCTTCTGGCAGCAAGGATGGAAAGGAGACTGCCTCAAGCAGGTGGGAAGAGCTGGGTACCCTTTGATTTCCGCAGGTGCTGGAGAAATCCAAACCCGTGTGCTGTCAGTGTGCCCAGCTGCCGCTGGGAATGGCACCTTGGTGGTTGGGAAGCACTAGACCCCACCTGACCTGGACCACGTAGGTCAGATTCTCATCCCACTGAGAAGGCAAGGTCTTGTCTCCTTCCTTGCCGTTTCTTCTCAGCCTGCTCACGTGTCCTCCAGCCCTTAGGGTCTGGTGCTGCCATCACAGGGATTTATCCCTGTGCTGGAAACCTCTCCAGAGAGAAGGGTAGGGAAGCGTTCTCCTCCCAGCTTTTGCTTCTGTTTCAACCACTCGTTTAAAGGCAGGTTAGAAAACATGACTCTTGCAGAGCCTGAGACAGAAAATAAATTGGATGCCCTTGAGAAGCTCTGATGTGATGCCCTAAAAAAGTCGCAGGAGGGAGAAGCAAAGGTGGTGTTTCAAGGGGAAGAAGGTGAGCAGTGTAGCTGGAGGTTGCAGTTTACCTCTCTGCCCTTGCTCCTCTGTCCCTAATAACTCAATCTGAGGCCTGATCCCCACCTTCCTTCAGCCCTGGTGTAAATAAGGTGTCTGCCAGGGCTGGCTCTGTCAGCTGCAGGTGCATAAGCCTTTTCTAGGAAGCTTTGGCTGTGGTAGAGCCTCACGTAAGCGGGTCTGATACTCAGCGAGGAAAGGCTTTAAAAAACGGGAATGCAGAAGAGGATGCTTGAAAGCACCCATTGATTCGTGTGACTGGAAGCTGCTTTCTCAGTGTTAGCAGCTGAAACCTTCTCCAGATTGGCGGGCAAACAGGCATTAGTCAACGTTTCTGAGTAATTAACTTCAGTTTTAGCTAAACCCCTGCAGAAGCAGATGGATGGGGGGCATTGGAGACCTGGGGCTGTTCCAGGTACCTGTAGGGTGTAAGCCATGGAGATGTGTGCCTGTGGGTCCCTGCTCGGACACTCTCTCTCAGTTTCATAGAATCATAGAATGCTTTGGCTTGGAAAGGCCTTAAAGATCATCTAGTTCCAAGCCCCCTGCCATGGGCAGGGTCACCTCCCAGTAGACCAAGTTGGTCAAAGCCCCATCCAACCTGGTCTTGAATGCTTTGAGGGATGGGGCACCCAGAACCTCTCTAGGCATCCTGTTATACAGTGAAGAACTCCTTCCTTATAACTAATCTGAATCGACCCTCTGTCTGTCTAAATCCACCACCCCTTGTCTTATCACTACATGCCTTCATAAAAAGTTCCTGCCCATCTTTCCTGTAGGCCCCCTTCAGATACTGGGAGGCCACAGCAGGGTCTCCCTGGAGCCTTCTCTTCTCCAGGCTGAACAACCCCAACTCTTTCAGCCTGTTCTTGTATGAGAGGTGTTGCAGCCACCTGATGGTTTTTGTGGCCATCTTCTGGATCCATCAACTCCTTGTCACCCATCTCCCCAGCCTCTGTTGGTGTCCATGCTTGAAGAAGCTCATTAAACATCCCCACACTGCCAACAAAGGCAGCAGCTTTGTATCCTTAACGTAAGAAGAGATCAAAGTCTGCATCTGTAAGTGGGAAACCATCACCAGGGAACTAATTAGACAGCAACTCGTGCCTCGCCTTCACTGCTTGCCCTTCAGAGAGAACTGTTGGCCCAGGACCCAGGTGAGCCCCACAGGTGGTTTGTAGACAAAAAAAGCGTTATTTAGAATACAAACAAGCCCTGAAAGCAGCTGTGCTACATTAAAGCTGTTCAAGTAGAGACCTGACCTAAGCTAGGGGTGAGGATGATGTTGGAGGAGGTGGGATCTGGAGCCTTGTTAGATGGATGCTGGTGGTGGCCCTGCCCAGTGTCCCTGGGCAGCTGAGCTGCTCATCCCCTTCTTAGCTCACAGCTCATGTCGCTGAGATGTTGCCAGCGCAGTCTCGTCCTCGCTAATATGCACACGGTTTGTAGAAAGGTGCTTGCTCACCTGCGCTGCAAGCAAATAAAAAGGCTGGGATAGTTTTGAGGACCTAACTAGAAATTTGAGGACAGTCCTCACCAGGGCAGCGCAGAATTTACCGGCTGCTCCAGCAACACAAAGCAGCAATTTGCCAGGCTCTACTGGTGGCTGCGCCGGTTCCTGGCTGCTGGGAGCTGCACCCATCAGCCAGCGGGTACCGAATAACCGTGTGCCGTGACCGGCCGCCACTCGACCACATGGTGATCTTCAAACTCCTTCAGACTGCCAGAAAACATCTCAGAGGGGGCTGGTGGATGCCACTGTGCCTAAATTCCCCCAGGAGGACCCTGCCCTTTGCCTGCTGGTGCTCCGAGGAGCTGATGGGAGCTGAGCAGGGAGCACCCTTCAGTGATCAGCAGCCGCTTCCCAGAAGAGGGTGCTGTCAGGCAGAGAATAGCACAAGGAAGGTATCCAGACCCTGGAACCGTCTGCTTTATTTTCAACTCTCTTCTGGGTGTTCCAGTTGTGCTGCAGCCCTGGTCCTCCAGCATCTGCGTTGCTCTGATGCTCTTTGTTAATATAATGGCTGGAAAATGCTGTCGCAGCCTGGATTTTAATGCAAGCGAGACAACAATCCTAAGAAAGTCTTAGAAATGCAGTTCATAGTTGTTCATCTCCAGGGGACTGCATGGCTGGGGCGTAAGGGTGAAGTCTGGATCCCCCTGCCATGAGCTTATGGAGTTGGGGGGGTCCATCTGATGAGATGCAATTATTTACAGCACAGATGGTTGTCCCCTCCTGGGCAGCCTCTGTGACCAGCGGAGTCTGAGTCTTTAAGTCTTAGTCTTAAGTGAGACGTCCTGAAAACGCTGGGTTTGCTCTGCTGGCGGAGGGGGACATGGGGCAGAGGAGCATGGGCAACATCTGAGTGTAGCAGCGTGAACCTTGCCTAGCGTGAACCTTTTGCACGTTGCAAAAATCCCCCGATCAAAAAAAACCAAACGAGCTGGAGGTGACAGGCTTGTCCTAACAAAGATGGCTCCAACAGATGTACTTTGGAAATTCAGCTTAAACCTTTTTGATTCCTATCTTCGCTGTGACCTGCAATTCACCTTCTGCACCAGGTAGGCAGAGTTAAGTATTTATAAGCTGCTGAACTTCAATCTAACTCGGCATCGCTCTGCCACACTCATTTCCATGTTCCTATCCGAGCTGATCATGTAACACTCCGCTCTCTGCTGTAATCTGCAGCTAGCAAAGGGATGGGAGAACATTGCTCATTCGTTTCATAAAGCTGCAAGGAATGAAACGCGCTGGCAAAGCCCGCTGGTCCTTCCTAGGTGATATCTCAGCTTGTGTCACCAGGACTCTGGCTCTGGATTTAGTACTTAGGGTCGGCCCTGCGTTTAGGAAGTGTGTGAAGAAGGGATGTAGAAAAGGAAGGTTTATTTTACTCTTCTGGTACAAGAAGCGATGAATGATGAAGAAAATTGGCAGGTGACAGCTTTGAAACAGGTACTCGAAGGGAAGATCCCTGTGTGTTCGTGCAGGTCTTCCTCCCTTTCCTCTGCGTCCTCTCTTGGCAGCTGTCTGGTCTGTGAAGACTCGGAGGCATGGCAAGAACCAGAGCTCTAATCACTTGTTTTCCCAGCGGTCAGCACACAAATCATCCCACACAAGCTGAATCCATCTGTGCCAACCTTGCGCTGATACAGGGCTAAGAGCAGCGTTTCAGCCAATTGACCCGTGATGGGGTTAAGCAGGCGCTGCTTTAGACCAGGCCTCGGCATCTTCGTCTGCAAATTGATGAGAAATGCAGCTGCTTTGCAGCAAGAAAAGCGAGAAACCCTCAGCAGCTATTCCCCAAAACACAAAGCAAAGAAATCTTGTCGGGGGCTTTCCTTTTTTTTGGTTCTTAATGTGGGAAGAAAGCAAAGCCCTTCTCTTCCTTTGTGGGCTTCGCGTTGGCGAGAGGGGTATTTACGTGAGGCGTGTTGAACAGGAGCCCAGGAACAAGGATTCCTGATCCTCACCCAGGTAAAGAATTCCATCTTTACGAGCGCTGGTTTCCTCCAGCATTCGGCAGCAATAGCAGGAGTGTCTGGAAAGTGCCTTTAGGGCTGGTTATACTGGTGGGTGTTTGCTACCCCTCCCACTACTCCCAGCAGGGTCTGGCTGTGGTCCCACACTGGTTTGCGCTCATCTAGTAGGAAATTCCCAATTGCGTCGTTCCCAGAAGCTGTAAAGAAAGAGCAAAGGTCTCATACCCCCCCCCTTTGCTATTCATCCCCCTTTTTCTATTCGTCCCTCCTCTGGTCAGGAGCCCCTCGGTAATTTTCCAAATCCCACAACCCCATTTGCAAAAATATAACGACGAGAAGAAAAGCCCGTGATTGAATTTTCTGCCTCTTGGTGGAAATCAGATATGAAATAATAAATATATATGATATCCTCTGGGCAAAACCCTGCTGGTCACTAATACCTCCAGATTAATTGTACTAATCCAGTGTGATCAAGGGAAGATGGTTGGCTACTTGGCACTATTTTGGTCCCTCGCTTATGAAACCCCATCCCCGTGTTTGAAAGAAAAGTCTTTACATAACCGTAATCACTCAGATAAGAAAAGGACTAAACTGTCCCAAAACATTTTATTTTCTGCACAGATGCTGCCTATGAATTTTGACTTGATTAAATAACACGGCAATGTAATATTTTGTTCTGAACAACAAATGTCCCTCTGTGGGAGGGAAGGAGCAAGTCTGCTCTCTCCACCGGCTGTCTGGTGCGAACAGAAATGGGGATGGGTGGAGGCTGGAGGATCTGGCAATTCACCTGGTTGGGGAGAGTTGCTCGGCAAGTAGCTAAGGGACACAGGAGAGAAACATCCCCTTGTGTCACTGAATGGCCTGTGACATATGTCTGGCTCAGAGAGGTCCCCAAACACGTAGCCTGGGCACCATCGCAAGCCACAAAGAAAAAATAAGGTCTGGAGCAAAGCACAGGAGAGGAACAGGAGTGCTTGGGCATCATCTGAGTCCACCCCCCCCAAAAGGATTTGTTAAATGAAAGGGGTTTGTGTCTTTTCCACCATGTCTACTTTCCACGTCTTAAAAAAAAAGGTCTTCTCGTGTCCCTTGAAGCAAGACACTGGGCTGGCATGAAGAAGCGTGGTTTTGGAATGCTCATGATGTGAGGTGTGAACATGGACAAGGGAGGTCTCGTTCTTCCCTGCCCTGCTGCTCCTTCCCCATTGATGAGCTCCTGTCTGCAAAACAATGATCACCAGCAAACAGCAACGATCTGAGCAGGAGACAACCAGGATGCTCCAGAACCTGAAGACAAGATTTCTCAACGGTCACAGTCTTCACCTGTGTTTTGCCTCTGCTTATGACTGATTTTTGCGGACTGATTCCCACCAAGGTGAGCGAGGACCTCACAGGTACTTTTCCAAATGTTCACAGAGAGACTTGGAAAGTTAAGTTCCTTCTTGGTGATTCCTACAGCATAAACTCAGGGTCACACAACCCCCCTTCAGACCTGCCATGGGATGAAGGGTTGAATCAGGATGAGGATGCTCTTTCCCTGGTTCCAGGTGGATGCTTCCATCCCAAGCTCTTGCCTCTCCCACCTCCATCCCATTTGGGAGTCCAACAGCATTGAAGCACAGGGTTTTTTTAGTCATCATTTTATTAGGAAAATAGAGGCAAGCTATGTGCAAATCAGAGGGAATACAGAAAAAAAAATAGGGGAAAGAGGTAAATCCATCATTGGAGTGTCCCATACAGCAGAAGCATGCTGGGATGTGATACTAAAAAGAAGGACAACTGCGAAATGTAATTTATTTTTTGGTTTGTAAAAAAGAGACATAGAGAAGAACATCAAATAACTTTGGATCATACGTTAATATTTCAGTGGGTGTTCACAACTCCTGCTAGTTCCTCCATCTCCCGCCTGGCTCCCTGCTGCCTACCGATAAATAAAAACAAGGTCATTAAAAATACACCCTGGAAATCATGCTTTTCCTTTGTGTGGATTATACCAGCCTTTCCACAACCCTGTCTGCCCCAGCTCACTCCCTTGGGAAGCCACATGCAGCCAGGACCGTTTGCAGGCAGAGCTTCATCAGCCTGGTGCAGCACAACAAACAATAGAACCAATTCGGAGCCCAGCTCCCCTTTGCAGCCCACGCAGATGTAGCCAGTAGAGTCAATGAAGTCATGGAGTTTCATCCTGGAGTGGACATCTGACTAGGGCACAAAAACCACTTTCTCCACCTCTCTCTTTCTGTCCTTTGAATTTAAGCAGGGGATGACCAGCTCAGATGTTTACAGCTGGGGTCCTCAGCACAAGAAAGACATGGACCTGTTGGAGTGGGGCCAGAGGAGGGCATAAAAATGATCTAAGGGCTGGAACCCCTCTGCTGTGAGGACAGGCTGAGAGAGTTGGGGTTATTCAGCCTGGAGAAGAGAAGGCTCCAGGGAGACCTTCTTGCAGCCTTTCATTACTTAAAGGGGCCTATCAGAAAGATGGGGACAATCTTTTTAGCAGGACCTGTTGCAACAGGACAAGGGGTGATGGTTTTAAACTAAAAGATGGTAGATTTAGACTAGATAGAAGGAAGAATTTTTTACACTGAGCATGGTGAGACCCTGGCCCAGGTTTCTCAGGGAGGTGGTAGAAGTCCCATCCCTGGAAACATTCCAGATCAGGTTGTCTGGGGCTCTGAGCAACCTGCTCTAGCTGAAGATGTCCCTGCTCACTGCAGGGAGGTTGGACTAGATGACTTTGAAAGACCCTTCCAAACCAGAACATTCCATGATTCTATGATCTGTGTTGTAGAGACATGAATTCAGGTGAGATTAAAGCCAGGACCAGAGCATGATGGACCCACAACCACTGAGATAGGGAAAAATAGATATACTCCCAATCCGTTTTATATTCTTACTTGGCATTGGGAAGGCTTGCAGGTGAGAGACTTTGTTAGACTAAGAATTCATCTTCATTCACTCCATGGTGGCCAAACTTTTCTAGAAAGCCAACGGGAAACTGCCCAACCACAGCTCATAAACACAGAGCTGCTCCTGTTCCCCGAAGGAGGGTCTGACTGGGCCACGCTCATGCTCTACTATTTGTCCTCTTGGATTTTATTTGAAAGGCACTTCAGCAAAGCCTTTTCTTCTTATGTCCGTGCTCCAGTAACGTGGTCCATTGCTCATCACTCACAATCCCCCTGGGTGGAAAAGCGGTCACCTAATCAGGGCAGAAGTTTTGCCATGCGATGTGCGTCACCGCTTTCCCCCCATCCCCAGCCCGCGTTTGTCGATGCGCCGCGGGATGATTAGCAAGATGTCACGTGAGTCAAAGAAACTGGGATGAGTCAGAAAAGGGGCACTGGATAATTTATTCCTTGCTGTCATTTAATTCCTGAGAGAAAATCCCCAAACCGGGGACAAGGCGGGGGCAACGGGTCCGCGAGGGCTGAGCCCACGCGCCGGCTCCCTGGCTCTTGCGGAAATAGGGCAGAGCTGCGCAAAGATTACTGGAGCAAGAACATCTTGCTCAAAAAAAAGCAAGCTTAAAAGGCTACGAAGCCTTCAGGAAGCAGCGATCATCCACCACGGCCTTTTTTTCCAGTGAATGATTTAATTCCCTGCTTTTCACGTAAAAGTTCAGTGTGCTGGTATCACAGTCTGTTACCAAGTCTACCTGTTCGGGGCTGATGAATTTACCACCAGTGCGGCAAATGGAGGGAAAAAAAAAAAGACTGAAACAACAGAAATGCTGAAGGCAATCTTCAAAGTCAAACAGATCTACCAGCGGGGAGGGGGGGAAGACTAAAATGAAAATGACCCTTGATTTTCTGTAACTATGTGCTTGGCTCCTCTGGTGACCACACAGGGTTTGAACAGAAGGCGGCCCAGCATTTGCAAGCTAATAGTGGTGTTATCGATCCTTCCTTCGGCTCCTGCCGTTGCTTCGTGCCACCAGAGCTCTTCGCTGAGGTTAATGGCAGGATGTCGATGCGATGGCCAGGATGGAGAGCCGCAGGGGCTGTGCTGGGGGAGGAAGCACAGGGTGTACCTTGGACCCAGCAGCAGTGAGCGCTGGTAAAAGCACGGAGGGAAGGAGATGGTTCCACACCAGGTAATTTTAGTGAGGGGAGGCTGCTAGAGCTCCAAAGGCACAGGAAGGTGCTGAAAGTTAGCATTGGGTGGCCATGGTGTTGTGCCTCGTTGCCTTCATGCTACTTTGACAGCAAAACCTGGTGGCATGGGGATGGTGGAGGGTGTTGCTCTGGGCATGGGGAGCACCTATCGCTGGGGAGGGGGTGGTGAACCCCCTTCATGCTGTCACTGAAGCGACCTCTGGCAGTAACAGCCAGGATGCAAAAGCAACCGAACTCCCCCAGCAAGTCTGAAGTGGCACTTTAAGTGATTGCCCAGCAAAGCCCTTCCTTCTCCCCCAAAACCACTGTGAAGAGCAAGTTGGCTTGGCCAACTCGGTAAGGTGGTCTTGGAGATTCACCTTAGAGGTAGCCTCCTCATCACTAAGCTGGGTCGGAGGGGTCCTGTGGGACAGTGCAGCCCATAAGGCTGGAGGCTCTGCACCTGAAGTGGGAGTGCTCATCTGCATCTGTGGTGGGAACAGCCTCTGCTAACCCTCAACTCTACCTGGGGTGGTGGGGCACTAGAAGCAACCTAACGCCTCCTTTTCTCGGCAGAGCAATTAAACACAGGTTTGGTGGTGCCACACTGTGGTCACGACTGCAAACATATGACACAGAGGACAGTTGAAGGTTTCTCCCTACCTCAGTGCAGCTGTACATGACACAGACCAGCAATCTTCAGGTTTAGGAGCCACATCTTGGCATTGCAACTGAGCACATGGTGCCAGAAACAGGTCTGGCAACCTCCCAAATGCTGCTCTGAAACTGTGGTTGTGTAATGAATGCCTTCAACTCCATAATACCTACGCCCAGGGATTATCCTGCGCAATCAACCCGTACCTGACATTATTTTAAACTAGGAAACATGATGTCTTCATAGAAACCCTGCCTTAGCTCCCAGTCAGGGCTCTTACTCTCCAACTAGGCCATATGGGTGGGTGTTTGCCCTCCACAAGAAACATTACTGACCTCAGTGGCCCTTCCCCAGGTGCCAGCAGGGTCCTCATCACAGAGTCCTTTGGCCATGACATCCTCCCTTATTTCTGGCTGCAGTTTTTCCACGGTAACAGGCCCTGTGATGCTCCATGTGTCTGCAGGATGGCTGGTGCTGGTGTCAGGTGCTGGAAGGCTTGGGACCAGCAATGGTCTGGTGTGACTCCTGGCAGGAGGTCAGTGACAGCAAGCCTCGTAATGTTTGGTGAGATTTTTGATCCTTTTTTTTTTTTTAAAAAAAGGAAAAGCTCAAGCTCTTGGAGTCATGTGAATATCACAGATTTCATTTACTTGCTTTAAAAAAATGAGCTTTTCAGCCCTTCTGATAGCAAAAAAAACCCCACCTTCTTGAAATCAAGATTCTTATATAAGATACAAAAAGAAGCCAAAATATGTATTTATATCCCTCCCTCGCCCCCAGATTTCACATTGTGTCAGCCAGCTTGGGCTGAGGTTTGATTCAGGGATTGCTATGTGGTGAACTCCAGATCCTCCCAGATTTTCCACTCACGGTTTCCACCAAATACTCTGAGATGTTTCCACAGGAGCAGCTCCCACAGGTCTGTGGACCTTGATGGTGGTTGCAGTAACCCCATCCCCAAGTTAGCCAGCATCAGCCCTTCCCTCCCTGAGTGCTTGATCCTTGCCATCATGGGACCTGTAGGACCTCACAGTGATCAGCATCAGCCTCTGTTTTCACCACAACGATGACGCTACTGTGGTCACTCATCAGCTCTGGTGAGACATAGCTGGTTGCCAGGTCCTCAGGAGGCTCCTCTCCCTCATCAGGAGGGCTCTGCTTCTTGAGGTCACTCCTCTGGTGCATCTTCAAATGTCCAATGGTGGTGTAGTTTTGCCCACAGTCAGAGCAGATAAATGAGTCCCAGCAGATGTAAGTGAGTTGGTGCTTCACAAGATTTACCTTCACTGAGAAGGTTTTGCTGCACTGAGGGCACTGCAAGGGTGTCTCTCCTCCGTGGACCTTCTGGTGGGTAATCAAGGTCTCCTTCCTCTTGAAGTCTTTCCCATATGTGGCACACTTGAATGGCCAGTCCTCAGCCTGGGAGGAATGTGGAGCCAGAGCTGGGTTCTATTGGGAAAGATCTGCCCCCACTTGCTGCAGTGGTTGGGCTCATACTTGGTGTGGACCCGCTGGTGCATGAAGAGGGCCATCTCCTTGTGGAAACCTCTCCTGCAGACAACACAGAAGAAGGGCCACCCTTCACCCCAGGATCCAAGGGGAACTGGGGCTGGTGGTGGCTCATGCTCCTGTGTGTGGACCCGCTGGTGGGTGGTGAGGGCAACCTTCTGAGCAAAGGCTCGGCCACAGGCAGCACAGGGGAAGGGATGCTCTCCAGTGTGGATGTGGTGGTGGACAGCCAGCTGGGCCTGATGGGCAAAGCCCTTCCCACACTCATTGCAGGAGAAGAGACACTTGCCAACAGGAAGTCACTGATGGGACAGCTGGTCTCTCCTTGTCTTTGTCAGCCACCTTGGCATTGGCATTGATCTTGACACTGGCATTGGTGTTGGTGTTGGCTTTGGCATCGGCATTGCCACTGGCATCAGTGCCAACATTGGTGTTGGTGATGACCCTGATGTCTGCACTGCCTCCCTTCTCCCTGCCACACTCATGGATGTGGCAGTGCTTGACCAAGGCGGTCTTCTGATGGAAGCCCTTGCTGGAGGTGGGGCAGGAGAAGGGCCAGTTACTGGTGTGGATGCGCCTGTGGATAGTAACGTGTGACTTGTCACCAAAGCACTTGACACAGTCACCAAAGGGGCAGAGCTGCTCACTGGTGTGGGCGTGCTGGTGGGTCACCAGCTGGGTGCACTGGACAAAGCACTTGTCACACTCCTCACACCCAGAGGGCTTCTCCACAGTGTGAGTCTGCTCATGCTTGGTCAGCTCCCCCCTTGATGCAAGCCCTGCAGTAGTGACCTCCGTATGAGCCTGCTGGTGGTTGGCCAGGTTGCCCTTCTTGGTGAACATCTTTCCACAATGTCCACAGATGTGGGTACCACCCAAGGGTGGTGGTGGGCTGCCCACGCCCCGCAGCACTGGGGATCTCAGCAGTGGGCCATGAGGCAGATCTTCTGTCTGAAGCACTTTCCACTGGTGTTACAGGTGTGGGGGACTTGCTGGAGATGGTGGCTCTGGTGGCGCTGCAGCATCTCCCTCTTGCTGCTGAAGTGGTCCCCGCAGGCTTTGCAGACAGGGGCATCTGTCCGCTCATGGGTTCGCTGATGCCAGGCAAGGCAGATCTTCTGCCAGAAGCACCACCCACACATGGGGCAGGAGTAGGGCTCCTCCCCAGTGTGAATCCTCTGGAGAGCACAGATTTTTCTATGACCTTGTTCGAAAATCTGCAGGTAAGGACTAGTCAGAAGCTTTGGTCCTTTGATGAAGATCTCTCACCTTTGCTTTGTTCCAGGACAAGAAATCAGTTTCAAGGGAGGGACTGTACTTTGGATCAGGAGATGGAGGCAGTGGCTCCAAGTGTGCCTTGCTTACAGGCAGTTCAGCTTGATAACCTGGTAGCTAAGGTGGTGGTGGTAAGTAAATACTCATTCCTCATTGGAGACTGCTAGTCGAAAATGAACAGAAAAAGCTTGTATGGAAGTATGTGATACTAAGTGTCCTGTTGCTCACCCAGTTTTCACCCTGGTCTTTTTCCTCTCCTCACTCCCCATCCATGGAGACACCAGGCTCCCTGCAGCCTGAGATTCTTGGAGAAGTTCTCATGGGAACTATCACATTCTCAAAGGGTGAGTAAACATCCCAAGGCACTTATGTTGTAGCAGATATTTGCTTGGGCGCCAAAGACCCTCCCATTCCCACCATACCAGAACATGCTGAGCGCCAATCAGCTCCATACATCCCATTGAAGCACGAAATATGCACTCTTGCGCAAGTGCTCCCCAACACAGCCTGTCTCCATCTCTCCTCCAGACAGTCCATGCTGAGTGCTGGAGACAGAACTGATATGAGATGATAGACACAGAGAGACAATGAGTCAATGAGTTGATCAAAAGAGGTCCCACAGCCAAATTCCTCCTGAAATCCACAGAAACAATGTGGAAACAGGACAAAAATTGTCTCAAGACAAGCCTTACCTGTCCCACGGTGCAACACCAGAAAATTTATTTTTAAAAGTCATCAGAGCTTGGATCTCTCTTTGTTAACATAACTTTTGCTTTGATTTAACTCCACTGGTTTCAGCTTGATGGTGTTGAATTTACTGTATAGGCCTGAAGGCAAAATCAGACCTTGTGGGCATCCTTTTCACTTGGTGATAGACACTGCTCAGTGAATGCTTACGGATGTGGTCTTCTGCATAAAATCTGTGCAGTGGAAAGGATGAAGGCTATTTTGCTACGTGGGGGTGAGGATTTGGCCTTACCCAAGCCCCAGATATATCAGGTTTTTTTCTCAAAGGGCTGGGATTATTCCATGGTCCTGATCCAAATCCAACACAACTATCAGCAGCAGACACCAGAGCTGGCAGCCCAAACTGTCTGCGAGGCATGTCTTTGAAGGTGTCCTAGAGGAAGTCACAGTGTAACGTCCCAGGAAGATCCTGGCAGCACCCAAGGAAGACTCCCTCACTTCGAGCACTGTGCTCTCACAGGTGGGACACTGAGGGTGGAGTTTAGCTCATGGATGAAAACACCCATACTTAGGACATTGTTTCAGTTTCTCACACCATGGTGTCTGGTGTCATTTGGGATGCTCTAAGATGCCCTTCCTGGCCTCCAGTTGCTCGTCCAGAAAGGTCAAGGCCTTCTAGAAAGTCCATGTCCTTCTAGCTCTACGCAGACACCTTAGGGCACTTCACGTGGTACCTATGTGTGTGTCACTGACTGGAGCCCTGGGGTCAGTGTGTGGTGGTCTGAACTCTCAGCATAGTCAATGGAGAGGTGGTCAACACAGTCAGCAGAGCCCAGAGGGCTCTTCACCAGCTTCATCCATTTGGTACGCGTCTCGCCCTGGCATTGTTCACCTGTTGCATTGTGGGTAGAATGTAGAAAAATACCAAAGCAAAACAGAAAAGAGGCTCACTTTGTTCCCTTTTTCCTTTAAATACTTTATTTAAGGAGATATTACAAACTGTCAGCCCTGATTTTCCCCAGAAGCTAGGACTCCCACACTGGCCAGGTCAATGGTGGCAGATCCAGTGATATCTAGGAAAGCTACTGACATTGACTCACTGCCCTGTGTATGTGCAGGGACACAAGAACACAACTGGCAAACCTCCCATACCTGTTCCTCTTGCTGGTAAAAATCCCTACAGCCCTATGCTAGGCTAACGAAAAGGAAATGGCAGCCATCTGGTGACTTCTTTCTCCTCACTGAAGGTCTTTGCTGGACCTCTTCCCTTCAGCAAGCCTAACAGAGCCTGTTTTGCTTTGCTAGCTTGGCTCAGCCATATTCTTCCCAAGTAACATACAGTGAAGCATCTATCCACCATTATGGTCCAGACCCATATTTCTAACTAGGGTGTCCCTTAGATGACCATAGAACATCCTAAACTTGTTGTTTTCCCCTATATGTCTGCTTTTCTGTCCCAGAAATGAAACTCCTCCAGGTCAGAGGGATTTGAGAAGAAGCTTCATATCAACCACTTTGACTACGGTTTATAGGTGAGGGGACAGAAGTACACTCCCTCTGAAGCTGTCACACCTTGCTTTGCCTTTTGAAATCATGTCCTGGGCCTGACAATACCCAAAGCTGAGGGAGTCTAAACACCAAAATCCCTCTTACGCTTTTGGGGTTTGGCAGCTGTGCTCAGCTTGTGCTTGAGTCACCACAACAAAGTACCTCAACGCAACGGTGTCCAAGTAGCTGGTAAAGATGAAGCTCAAGGACATATTGTCCTATCCCTTTCCTTCTCTCCATGCCTCAGTTTCCCTGTCTAGAGAAGCAACCACTCCAGAGTAGACTGTGCAGACAAGCAGCAGCTTGGGTCTAAGGTGTTACAGCAGGTAGTTGCCCAAAGACTTTCAGATGTCTCCAAGAGGATGCTATCTGCAACATGTCCTAGAAGAACAAAGCGGTGTTTGCCTTGAGGACGGGGAGGGGGCTTCTTTCCCTGCATGAAACCAGAGAGGTAGAGTTACTATTTCACCATGGAACATTTTTCCACTTGCCCCTTGGACTTTATGTATTATAGCAACACAACAAACCCCAATACGTGTCTTTGCTCTGCAGTGCCCAGGTGGCCACGTAGTAGTGCTGCAGAGAATTCTTGAGAAGTGGCTCAGGGCATTGTGGATTCCCTCCACATCTCCACTTCACCAGGGACTTCCAAGACACAAAGATCCACCTGAGTAGGGAACACTCAAACAAAATCATTAGCAGGGAGCAATAAAGACTGCTCAACTGTCCATGCTTTCGAGTAGCTGCACAGTCTCCTCTACATCAGGGAGAGGAAGGGAAAATATCCCAACAGGGAAATAGGTTCCAGTTCTCTAGTCCATAAAGACTGTTTCAACTATTCCTTCTGCTCAGTTACAATTCCGTAAATCATACCCAATGAGGTCAATATCCTGCCAAGAGCTTCACAGTAACAGGTAGGGAAGCAGGTGGCTGAGAACCAGCACCAGTGTCACTCAAGCTGGTGAAGTCATGATGTCTCTGAGACTTGCGGTGGCAAAGCCACCTGCTCCTCAGAGATGTAAAGCTTGATGCTAAGAAAAGCCATTCTCACATCCACGCAGTGGAGTTGTGGTGGCGCAAACCAGAATACAATCTGCTGGCCTCTGGCCTAGCTTTGGAAAAAACATCATTGATTTTGCATAACTTACTTTGAGGGACCTGACTGAAGCCAATCAGGAAGCCTGGTTTGGGGCATTCAAGGCTTAAACCTCTAGTCTGGCTGGCAGTAGTTTCTCCTAAATCTCTACCGTCCAGTTGACTAGGGTCCATCAGCCCAGTAGGATCAGGGTGTGGATCAGAGCTACATGAGGGAGAAGAAGAGAGTTGGCCCTTGCTTTAGGCCATTTCCTAGATGGGAGAGGTTCCCTTCTTCTTTCCCAGAAACATAGTAATGTAATAAAAATAAATTCTGCCTGGTCCTCCTGGCTATATATTGCCCACCCAAGACAATTTTGGCATCCACAACTTTGGCAGGATTTAGAGGTACAAGCATACCATTATGAAGGATGCCAAGCTCTTACCCCTCCATCTCCAAGTGCTCTAAGGAGGCTTGGTCCTCCAGCCCCATCTCACAGCAGTGAGCAGGTGATACCCTAAGGGTTGTACTCTGAAAACAGGTGGAGAGGACCCGTTTCCAGCAGTGCTCTGCACCCTCGATCTCACTGTCCCCTCAGGTTGATCTCCTCACCCCCAAATACTGTGCACACAAGGCCAGCAGGGTTTGTCTCCAACCCCTCCCTTTCCCAAAGGACTTTCCCCCAGCAGCAGGCACTGGACCTGCTCAGCTCTCCTCTTCACTCTTCATGTGGACCAGAACTGTCTGCTCAGTGTTGTGGTGTCCACCATGAGTCCTTGTGGCTTCCCCTGGTTTTGTGCACGGAGCAGTTCCTGCCCGTGCATGGATTTTCTGGTGCCTCCTCAGGTACTTCTTCAGCCGGTAGCGCTTCCCGCAGACCCCACACTTGTAGGCCCCACCTCGGGAATGGAGTAGCTGGTGTTTAATAAGGTGGCGCTTCTGAGGGAAGCATTTCCCACACTTGGTGCACTTGCAAGGCCCCATGCGGACATGGATTGTTTGGTGACGGAAGAGGTTGGCCTTCTGGTTGAAGGTCTTCTCACACTCAGGGCACTGGTAAGGCTCCTCCTTGGTGTGGATCCTCTGGTGCCGAACCAGATTTGACCGCTGGGTGAAGCTCTTCCCACACTCAGTGCATTTGAAGGGCTCGCTCATGTGGACTCGCTGGTGGCGGATCAGCTTGCGGTTCATACGGAAGCTCTCCCCGCACTCGCTGCACTTGTACGGCCCCTCGCTGGTGTGAATCTTCCTGTGTCTGGTCAGGTTTGATTTCTGATTGAAACTCTTCCCGCACTCAGGACAGGGGAATGTCCGTTCACCTTTGGGAGCTCCTTTTGCTGAGGGATCTTTCTTGGACGTGGATTTCTCCCAGTTCTCCAGCATCCCCTCTTTGGTGGACTGATAGCATTTCTTCTGCTTCCTCTGTGGGCTCTGGCTTTCCTGGTGGTTGGCCTCCACACCAGGCTCCCTTTTAATTTGGATCCTCTGGATACCACTGAGGTTTGGCTTCTGCCCATAATGCCTTCCAAACTCAATGCTTTCCTGAGGTTCTTCCTTCACATGGAGCACCTGGTAACTGGCTATAGGAGCTTTCTGTTCATCCTGCCCCTCAGCCTCTTCTTCCTTTTTAAGCTGTCTTCCCTGTAAAGCCATCACTGAGGTCTTTCCATAGTCTGGGTTTTCTTGTGGCTCTGCCTTGATGTAAAGTTTCTGGCAGGCTATTGCAGTAATGTTTGCTGTGTCATCACTGGGTGGCTCTGGTTCCTCCTTCATTTGAATTTTCCAAGGAGGGATTTTTGGATTAGATGGGTTTCTAGGTATGCTACACCCCTGGGCTACATCTCCTTCATGGGACATATTCTCCAACATATTCTCCCCTGACCTGAAGGCAAAATCAGGCTCCTCTTTAATCTGGACAACCTGGAGAGACACACCATTGATGTGTCCCTTTTGCTTAGCGTGGTTCCTCTGGTGGACATTGAAATACCGCTTGGTGCTCAAGCTCTTCCCACACTCTGTACAAATGAAAGGCCCCCCACGGAGGTGTATCTTCTGGTGGGCTAACAGGGTGGCACTTTGCCCAAAGCACCTACTGCAGTCAGGGCATTTGAAGGGCTTCTCCCGCTTGTGGATCTCTCTGTGGGCAGTGAGGGTCCCCTTCTTCACAAAGCTCTTCCCACACTCAGAGCAGGCAAATGGCCTCTTCTCAGTGTGTGTCCTCATGTGGATGTTGAAGTAGATCTTGGTGCTCAGGCTCTTGCCGCAGTGGGTGCAGAGGTAGGGACCACCCTTGGCATGTGTCTTCTGGTGGGCGACCAGGCATATCTCCAGGCGGAAGCATCGTCCACACTCCCCGCAGCAGAAGGGCCTCTCTCCTGTGTGGATGCTCTGGTGGGTTGTGAGGTGGCCCCGGGTGGTGAAGCGTCTTCCACACTCCCCACAAGTGAAGAGCTCATCTGCCGTGTGTATCCGCTGGTGTCTCTTCAGGTTCCCCTTCTTGCTGAAGGACTTGCCACACTCCTGACATGGGTGGGTCTTTAGCACCACGTGCTTAACCAGGTCCTTCATGGCAGCAGTGCCTTGCACCCAGTGATGCGTGGTGGGGCTGCCAAGCAACCAGCAGGTACAAAAAAGCCACAAAGTTATGGGGATGGACTATCTGGCAGGATACAAAAACCATCACATCAAGGTGTAGCTTAATGGATGCACTTTATTCCCCACAAGGGAAAGGGTCCTGCTGCTGTACAGCAGCTCTGGGTCAACAAAGAGTGTGTGGTCTTCCTCATTTCTCAGCCTCCTTCCACCTCAGCTTGCAGATGCAATGTTTGTAACTCCATCTCCTGCCTCTTCTGACCTCCTGGAGAAGTTTCCCTGGCATTTCTGGAGACTTGGATTG
Organism: Eurystomus gularis; assembly: GCA_013400335.1. NCBI lineage: Eukaryota > Metazoa > Chordata > Aves > Coraciiformes > Coraciidae > Eurystomus > Eurystomus gularis. The sequence continues at coordinate 561,526 of VZZY01020882.1, forward strand.
CCAGACTGAAAAATTAAAGGGAAAATTATTAAGTCTTTATTTGTTTTCCACCTCCTGTGTCCGCTATGTAAACACAACGGGCGGCGCTTTGGCTGCTCCGTCAGAGGCTGAACCTGAGACCTTTGAAGCCACAGGCTCATCTGAACTCCAACAGGGAGAGGAGGAACTGGCTGATTTCCCCTGGTGATGGGGGCATTTATGATGCTGCTGCAATGACACTAAGGTTTCGGCTCTACTATTTCTGCACTAGTGATTTACTCTCAGAACAGTTCTCTGTCCTCTTACCAAGAAGATTTATAAGTAAATAAGTCGCTAATTAGTGCACTTTTCAGTAATTGTTGTAATTAGCCCAATTTTTGAGGAGTGACTGTGCAGCAACCAAAATCCCCAAAACCTAGAAGAAAACCACCTGGGCACCATTTGCAAACTTGGATGGGCTACTTTGTGCTGGCAGACCTCCATGCACAGGAAAAGACAGGTCAGTGGTGTCCTCAGTGGGCAGCTGGAGAAGTGAGACATGGAAACCTTAAGTGACTTTGTCCTTTTCAAGACTATTCAACCGATGTCAGGGTATGAGTCCTATGTATTTCCAGTAGAAACAGAACCAAATCAGGGCCAACAGAGACAAGAGCAACATCTCCTATCAAGACTGTGGATTGCAGTAGGGAAAAGAGCCAGAAAGACTGAGGGGAGGAAGACAGTGGTGCTGGAGATGACTGTCAACAAAAGTATGCACAGCTGGGTAGGCTTTCACTGATGGGACTGAAGGTTGAAGGTGCTGCTGCCAAGTTCATCAGTTATGGGGTGGGCTGCCAGCAAGGACATGAGCTGTCAGTGAAATCTGTCCCTGGAGGTCTGGGTCACTGGGGAGGATGTGGCTGAGAAGATGAAACCCTGGGGAGCCTGTCACCGAGGTGTGGGGGCATGTCATAGATCAGAGGACAAGTGATGGGAGATTTGGAATATAAACATCTAGGCAGCACCGTGATGCAGGGTTTGCAGCTACATGCTCCTCAGAAGGTCAGAGTGGTAAATGAAGTGGGCAGCCATTTCAGATTTCAGAGGACAGTTGTAATGGGGAAAGTTACTTCAGGTTTAGTTGCATTGCTAGTGTTTCCCCTTCCGCTTACCCATCTGGATCCCCAGGGATGATGGTGAGAGCCACCACTGAAGCGCAGCGGTGCTCCTGTCTCAGCTGAGTTCTCTGTGCTGGTACAGAGGAACCACAGGAAAACAAAAACAAAAACCTGAAACCCAACCACCTGCAAAGCTGTACTGAGCCAGGAGAGACAAAACATGTCTACTTGGAGCAGGAATTGTGTCTAGCGTTTGCTAGTGAAGACCCTTAGGGTGGCCAGACCCCTTCCCTAGGTTGGGGAGCAGATAATGTGACACAGACAACTGGTTTTAATTCAGCAGACAAAGCCTCAGCAGCAGCCAGGCTGGAAAGAGGACTTTAAAAAAGTTCATTAGCATGTTTTTATTGAGGACGGTCATTAATTCCTGAGGGGGCAGCAGATTTAATCCCCCTGCCACCAAGGACCCTCCTGAGGGTTTGGCTGATGCTGAGGGGACGTGGTGAGCCACCGCTGTGGGTGGAGCAGGTGCTGCCGTGTCCATGGCCTCTCTCCTCACCATGGATGCTCACAGTGGTCCCTTAGAGGAAACATCTCACCGGCAGCAGCATTTCAATTGCCTCCGGGTTTTGGTGAGAAGCAACAAATCCCTGAACTCCGATCAGGGGAAAAGAAGACATTCCTGCCGACTTCCATCCATTTTTTTTTCCCTAGTATCCAGCTCCTACAGATCCAAATCCTGCCTTTACTTCCAGCTCCGCAATCCCCCAGGCTCAGGGTTTGAATCAAGGGCAGGACCAGATCCCAGGGAGTCGCTTCATCTTTTATTTGTGCTACCCGGACGAGCAAAGGGCGGTCGGCCGAAAGCATCTTACCTGAGCGGGCCATCAACCTCTGGCTGGCATTTCTCTCCTCCTGGGCAACCTCAGTGGCACAACAGTGCTGGCGACTTGGCTGCCAGTTGTGTTGCAGCCGCAGCTGGGCTGACCTAAAGGAAGTCTGTGGCCAGCGCAGTGAGAGCTACCGGAGGAAGGGTGAAGCGAAACAAAGAGCAAAGGTTGAAGGAGCAGAGGGAGAACGAGGGAGATGCTCTTGCCCCACGTCGCCGGGAAGGGTCTTCATGCCACCGCCAAGGTGCTGTGGGAGCGCGGGGAGGGAGGTGAGGAGAATTTCTCCCTGATATGTCTTTCTTCTGCATCGCTACATTGGTGGGAGGCTGGAAAGGGTCTCTGGCTCGCACTGCCTTCTGGGAATTGTAGTTCTCTCTATCAGCTCTGGTTCCGCATCCTGTCCTCTCTGCCCTGGCAGCCAGCGGGTCAGGATGAGGCCGTTTCTCTCTTGCACCAGCTGGGAGTGTTTGCTTTGTGTGCTGTGGGAAGGGAAACATCGCGCCGTTCTGCAAGCATCCTTCTTCCCTCCCAGGCTGGTTGTCTGGGACTTGCTCCGGGAAGCATCAGGAGGAAAGATGCATTTCAGGGAGTATTTCTGTGTCCATAGCAGCTTGCAATGCCCTTGGGGGGAGTTAACAACCGAGGCTGGTGCCTAGTTACCAGCAAAGGATCCCTTCCAATGCTCAGTGAAAACACAACAGGACCATGCAGCTCTGACAAAGGTGGACACTGAGGCCTATGGACCTGATCTAGCAGAGTGATGAGCACCACCTGGGAGAGGCTGAGCCTCAGCAGGACCTCGCAGAAAGTGCCCAGACCTTCCTGGATCTGGCCTGCACAATGAGGCTTAGAGACCTGGCAGGGAGCTCTAGCCCAGGATGCTGCTCTGAGAGGGTTTTCGGAGCATGTGCATGGTGAAAAGCTGCCTCAGTATGACTCTTCCCTGGGGCAGCAATTAGAGGCCGTTCCATGTCTCTGCTGTTGGACAATAACACTCATTCATCCATAAGCCAGCACCGCAATCCTGCCCTAAATATGACACATGGCTGCAAACACGCTATTCTCCTCCTCTCTGATTCAGGGAAACTGAGGCAGGAGAGGTTGAGGTCCCCTTGCTACAAGGAAGTTCAACGTTACAAAGTTCCTTGAGTTCATATCTAGTCTACACACTGTATGTGCCTTGGATAAAGTCTGCTGATGTATTTCCTGTCCCAACACAAACCAACAGTATGATGCAGCACCAGTATGAAGGTGCATCTACATTCCAGGTTGTATCCCAGTCTGGTGAAGGAAGCAGTCATCTAACCATCCTTATACCAGCACATGCACAGCAGAAGATACACAAGCCACATTCAGTTTGTCTTACTGAAGGTCTTCTGCTCTTCTGCTTTGATGCATGAAAGTATCACAGCAGGTCCCAGACAGACAGGAGAGACCACAGCATTAGACCACAGTAGACCCCAGGTATGCTGAGGTGAGATTCCTTATGTGCAGGACTCCTTAGGCAACATGCCTCAGCTTTTCCATCCTTCCTCTTTCCATAACACCTTCCAACACTTTGGATTGTGCCGGTGAGCAGCTTCATCAACTGGTCCCATCTTCACATGTGGCACCATGGAAGGAGAGAGGTTGAGACAAAACTTCAGTGAGGGGCTCACCTGGTGCCTTTTCAGGTGTGTCAGTGTTCATTTGTACACCCAGGCACAATTTGCCTTATTCTAAAGTGGACACTTCTAGTAGGGCAGATGACTTGTGCCCTCAGAGCTCCTGTTTGCCCAGGTGAGTCCCCTCACAGCCCACCTTCTCCTTCAAACAGACCAGATCTGCCAGCTGTCCCCTTAGGCTCATACAAAGCCACAAAGTCCAAGAAAAGATCAAATATGGCTTGGTATGACCCTAGGGTTTTGCTCCTGTGGTCAAAAATAGACTCATAGCACCTCATGTTCATCCCTAAAAGCAGGACAACAAAGTTGTCAGGGCAGAGTTAGGTTATGTCCAAAACTACCTCTTCCTAAGCCCAGTTTGGAAGTGGTGACCTCCCAGTCTAAACAGAGGCTCTGCTATCCTGGGGAAACCCACAGTGGAAATGAAGCTGTGCCATCAGCTGCAGTGACTCTGCCTCTGCAACGTACCACTAGATGCCACTGAAAGCTCTTCCTGGCCTGCTCCCACATAGAAAACCTCCAGCTTTGGGCAATTTGATTGGTTTTATTATATTTTTGTAAAGATGATCCTCTACTTTTGATCTAATAAGGCCTCCTTGCATTTGAGTAGTATGTATAAATATACGTGTGAATATGTTCTGGGTATATATACATGACCTAGGTAGAGATGTCCCTACTCGTGTAGGAAAGTTGGACCAGATGACCTCTAGAGGTCCCTTCCAGCCTAAAACATTCTATGATTCCATGTATTTATATATATGTATATATATATATATAATATTTGCTTTTGTTTGTTATTATTTAGATGAGAACTTCTTCCCAGTGTCTCCCCAGACCAGGATCTCACCCCTAAACTCCTTTCCTCATCTCCCTTCCTATCAAACACCCCAGCTGCCCAAACCCTTCACCTGTCAAATACTTTAGCCACTGCATCATGACCTGATGTCCTGACATGGACAGTTGGTCCAAGAAACACAGGTGATGCCATGGCATGTCCAAGCCATGTCCTGCTCTGGGAGGTGATTCTTCATATCAGGTGACCAAGAGGTGAGACAGAGGTCCAGCTTATACAGTGATGGGAATAATAGCCTGGGGAAACAGACCTGCATGGAGCTGGGAAGGGGATCACAGAGCAGGAGCAAGTTAGTGCAGTAGTGTTGATAACCAGCTTGTTTGGTGTTTAGTGGGAAGGTGAAGTGAATGAAACTGGTAGACACTTCAGTACTAGGAAAGAAACCCTACATGGGGAAAGGGTAAGGAATAGATAAAGCTCACAGTCCTGTGCACCAGCAAGCTCTGTGCTGCACTTTCCAAGTCTAGAGATCAGTACAGGACTGACATAATCTCACATTTTACCTTTTAATGCCTGGAGGTCTGCACTTTGCAGAACATGATCTGTCCCATGCTACCCACTGATGTTTTCACAAGGTCTAAGCCTTTGAGCAGCCTCCAGGCTTTGCATACACCATTTTTTTCACCTGGCTGGTCAAGGTCCAAGTGATGGGACTATCCCATGGGCACTCAGAGTGAACACAAAGCTTAGCAGGTATCCATGTGGCAGGAGGCATATGTGTGTGTGTCTATGTGTGTCCTTCATGTGCCACCCTTCATGTCAGAGGGTTAGGAATGGCTTCACCTTTGGGCAAGTTGGTTGGTCTACTGTTCTTCTCCAGAGCCTGGTGCACCTCTTGCTCTCTGAAATGCCTGAAGCTCATTGCCATTGGAGACAAGATGTTAGGCTTCATATAGTAAAGGTCTGATCCAGAGTGGTGATTTCTGTGTTGCTTTTTCAGACAAAAACCAGCTCAGTGTTTGGACTGACCAACTGTGTCCGACAAGGCTGCATAGGATAAGTGAGAACTAAATTTAAACCAAGCTGTTACATGCTCCAGTGCCTGATTAATTATACAGTGAAAAAAAAAAAAGAAATTTGGCAAAATAAAGGAGGAGGGGTAAGTGAAATCTTCACTCTGCTTTAGAAGGAAATATCGCCACAGGTTTTATTAAAGACGCCACAGTTAATCACACCAGGAGGATAGAGGGTCCAAGGTGACTTGTGCTGGGTACACACAGTGCAGGAGAGCTGGACAATGTGACACGGATAGATAAGGGAGCAGGAAGCCCAGTTATTTGTTCAGGTGAGTCCATGATTGCTCTCAAGATTTGCAAACGTGACAGGTGCCAGCTGAGGCTGAGAGCCCTTAGCTGCCTTGCTACACTAGAGATTGTTTTTATGAATTTAGAAAACTACTCTCATAGCAAGGCAAATGTAACAAAGGAGAATAAACTGTTTAATTGGCCAGTAATTTTCCATTATATACTGACCCCCTTGCTTTTCTTTGGTTGCTTCTGAGTATCTGATTAGGAAGAAACGTTTGGCCCACATCTCCTACAGCTTCATTATGCAGCCCAAGCCCGCAGTTTCCTGTCCTGCTGCCATGAAAATAATTGTGGTGTCTGCGGCTGCTTCCATATCCACCATAATCATCTGATAAGAGCTTGAAATGAAAAACTGGTTTAAGCACAAATGGGCTTGCCACCAATTTCAAGCCTGGCCAGACCACAGAGACCCATCTGCCTGTCTTTCCTACAAGCAATGGGCTTCTCATACATGAAGACTCCAATGTTGTTTGGTTTTGTTTTCCTGGGGAGACCTGCAGTCAGGCCTGGTGACTGCAGGGCTTTGGGAGGGAGGCAGAAGAAAGCTTTATGGCTGCAGTGCGCCCAAATCAGAAAGCCCTCCTTGACCTGCTCACTCTGCCCGAAGTGCTGTCAACATTGCAGGAGGGATCAAACATCTCCAGCTCTTCTACACGGTGAGCAGGGAACTGGGAAGCTACAAGGACCTTGGGGCCTATCCCTGCACCAGTCACCCTTTCATCCTGAGTCCCACTCTCTTCCCCCTGGTTGCAACTTTCTTTCCCAACATGACAACCCTGTCATAACTTCAAAAAGCTAGTAGGATCTAAATGACATGCCCAAGATTGAACAGCACATCAGTAGCAGAGCAGAGAGGCATCTCAGAAGCTTGTGTAAGGCAGCACAGCTCTCTGCTGCCTAACAGAGCAGACTTCCCAGTGCCTTTCAAACACAACAGCTGCTATCCAATGCTCTCACTCTCCTGGCCTCATTCCTCCTTCACAGGTGAACGCTGTAGGTCCTCCCTGGCCATAATCACGTGCAATACAGTTGTGGGTACTTGAATAGTGAATTCTACTTGCCCTCTAATGACTTCCATTCCCCACTTCCCACTGAGAGGGAAACAAGCATTTATCCCTAGGACTGGTAGGTGTCTTCCAAGTCCAGATTATACCAGTGGAGTCTGGGCATGAGCCTGGCCTGTGCTGGTACCTCAGTTTCCCTGCCTGGAGGGCAGTGTGGGCAAACCCAGCTGTAGGCATCGCTGAGAAGGTGAAGCCCTTGCTTTCAAATACTTGCAGCAGAGCTAGGCTCCCTGGCAGTGAGAGGAGCTTATATTCAGTGGAGGAATTTCAAGGGCATGATTCATCTGCTCTAATTTAGACATCTGCCTTAGGCTGAGATGAATCACACGCTTGGTCTCTGTATGCTACCTAGGAAGCCTGGCTCAGGCACAGATGTGCACATATTGCTCTGTAAATCCTGCTGTCAGTCACCTACCCAAAGGACCAAACCCCAATGCGCTGGCTCTTCTCCTGACTCTTGACATCCTACTCCTCTCTGGGCTTTGTCAATGGAGACTAAAGGAAAGAGGCAGGTGTGAATTTACCCACCAGGAGGCCAAGGAGGCGTTATCGGTCCTCTGATGCTGCCCATGACACCACACGAGATGCAGGGCTCAGGGGGGAACCCCAGTGTACTCTGTTGCACACAGCCCTGAGAGCTGTGAACAGCTACAGGAGAGCTGCTAATAAATGTGTGACTAAATGCCCCAGGCTGCCCTGATGCACTGATCTTCCTCTTTCTTTGCCTTGTGGTGTAGAGGGTATTTCCTTCCTCTTTGCACTGCTTCCTAGATACGTCCCCCATGCAGTGAGAATACATCGTAAGAGGGGAGCATCACCCAGTCCCCTGAACCAAGTAAAATAGTTAACCCCGTACTGAAATGCTCAGTCTATGCTTAGAGGACGGGCTTCCTTTGCCATGAGGCAGTTATTTCTTCTTCTTTCAGCTGCAGTTTTAACTTCACCTCTCTGATCCCCTCTATCACCCTCCTCAGACTCATTCACCCTCCTTCACTTGAGAAAGGATAGACAGGATTTCTATATATAAAGCCGACAAGACTTAAAAAGGATAATAAAGTAATTTTTAGAGGGTAGAAATGCTCACAAGTTCAATGTGACTTTATCTACAGAGAACCAACTAGCCGGTGAGGAGAACAGTCCAAGCCAGACCTTTCACCAGCTTTTGTGATTCCTCAAGGCCTAGAAAGTAGTTCACAAATTTATCTCTTTTAAATGAAGTGAAAGGCCAGTGGAATTAGTCTTCATCCTTCAAAACCTAGCTGCTCTCATGTTTAGGGTGTGCTTTTAGCCAGTATGGCCAGAAAACCCTTTGGATTCAGGCCAAGCAGCCTTAAAAATCAAACTTGTAGATGAAGAAATGGGGTCTCGTGGAGTTACAGCAGGATGTGGGGGCCAGTGTTTTAAGAAAAATATCTGGGAGCCCTCCTGCTCAAGGACATTCAGGACCAGTAACATGCTCCTAGTGACTCAGCCACCACTCTGAGAGGAGACACCCAAAGCATTATTCGTACTTCTGCGTCCCCAAGGCTTCACATTGCTGCTGGTGAGCCATTGTGAGAGAACCAGCAAAGAGGGCTCTTGACAGCTGTTTATAAATCTTCAGCACTTTGCCCAGGTGAGGAGTCATGGTAAAGTGCCCATGTTTCCAGAGTGCAGGAGTTTGCAGCATGAGCTTACCGTAGTCACGAGGACTTGTTGGGTGCCGGCTCAGGGGAGAAAAGATGTTTGACATTTAAGTGTTTGTTGTCTTGTTTTCCTACGCTTCTTTCAGAGGTGGAGAAAATGAGTGACATCCTGGTTCTTGTATTTTAAATGCTACTTCAAAGGAAAGGATGCTTTAAAGGTCAGAAAACAGGGCTGGGAACAAAAAAAGCGCCTTGTTTCCACGTTAGCCGCTCAGCCAGCGTGGGCTGTGACGTGAGGTTAGACAGCTGTAGCTCTGCAGAGCATTAGAAACACCTTCACTCATCTCCCATGCTCTCCTCATTTTCTTTGGAGCAAGCAAAGTCTTTTATTTGAAGCAAAACCTTGGGCAAGCACTGGCTTTCAAAATTAGCAAAAAGCTGACATTCAACACTGGTTCTTTGCAAGAGCAGAGTGGATGTGAAAACCACCTGAGTAGCATTGCTCTTTGAACAGGTTATTTCATGCTCTGCGCAGCTCATATGAAGTTCTTGGAATCAGCTTGTTTGCAGGCATCAGAGTAGGGCAAGAGACTTTCTATCATCTAGCAAGGGCAAGAAATGTTTTTTTTAGTACTGATCTGCAGGATAAGGCCATACAATGTAAGCCAAGGGTATGGATCAATGGTTTAGTGTCCAACCAGCAGCTAGTGATAACCAGGGTGCACCGAGGATGACTAAGTCTCATATTGTCCAGCAAGTTCATGATCTTTAGTTAAAAGAAGGAACAGGCTGCCCAGTGAGGTAGTGCAGTGTCCATCCCTGCAGATTCTCAAGACCCAGATGGAGAAGCCCTGAGCAACCTTCTGTGCCCTCCTAGCTGAGCCCGCTGTGAGCATGCAGTTTGGATATAGACCTCCTGAGATCCCTTCCAGCCTGAACTATCTTCTGATCCCAAGATCCTATGACCTAGGTAACACCAGAGTTAATCTCAGAAAATCAGCAGGTGACAGAACTGCAGATAGAACAGCGGTTCAGAGTGACCTTAGGAAGTCTGAAGAGAAGTTGAGGGATCTGAGCTAATCTAGCTAGGTGAAGTGAGGCTGAAGAGCAGTCTTAACAGCTGTTCTGGCGGTTCTTCCATAGATCATTTGTAGATTTACTTTGTGTATGTATTTATAAAACCCTGGGGCGTTCATGGTGGTACCAAATTTGCTCTCCAGTAAAACTGACTGAAGGTCAATGGATGGTTTATTCCTATACTTACAGGAATTTCACAGAATCACAGTCTGGTTGAGGTTGGAAGGGACCTCTAGAGGTGCATCTAGTCCAACCTCCCTGTCAAGCAGGGCCACCTAGAAGTGATTGTCCATATGACTTTTGAATACCTCCAATTTCTACAGTTTTAAGTTCCCCCAAATTGCCATCACACTATAAGAGCTGTCCCAGCTGTAAAAATCGTGAGAATGGATACTCTTCAGCCACTCTATTCTGGGCTCCACAGAGGACGTCTCCAACTCCCTAACTGAAGCAAATGCTAATTGTGTGATGATAAGTCTCATTTAATGTGAAACCAAGTATTCATCTGCTCTGTAGACTGGGCTGCATTAGTGATTTGTGCTGCAGAACTGAAAACACGAGGACTTCCAACACAAGCACAACGCCTTTGTTGGAAGCCACATCCCCTGTTGTTCTCCAGGGTTCCTTCTGTGCAGTGTGAAGCTGTCACTCCCCTCTCTGCCTTAGCAGGCGAACTGCCATGATTATAAACATGGGCCACGTCTCTGGAGAGCAAAATGCTGTTAGCAAATCAGTGGATGGCTCCCTTGTTGAAAGGAACGGATGGTGCTTATTAACAGGATAAGAAACCTTTGAAGTGCCAGAGCTTTGTTGTTCTGCTACTGAAGTCAATGAGAACTTTAATTGTAGCTTCCACTGGAGTGGAACTAGGCTCTCTCCATAGATCTTGAAGCATATACTTAAGCAGAAGATAGACTCTGATCTTCCAGTCCCCCAAATCTGCTTAGGTCAGAGCTCTTCTGTCATGGTAATTTGTGTATGTGTGTGTCTGTGCTGTGCTTCAGGTAGCTTCCATTTGCACAAATGTCTGCCCTGCAATGTGCCAACCTCATGCTGAGTCCAACCAGCATGGTGCCAAAGTCTGAAGAGTCTTATGGGATGTCCTCCTTGAGTAGGAGTCTGCTCAGCCTCCAGACCCAGAAATACAGAGATTTCTCTTCTTACCTGTCTCAAGGACCAACCCTTGGAGTCAGCACAGCACGAGCTGAACGTGCTTGTGGTTGTGCCATCCTTGCAATGGGAGTTGGTTCAATGCCCAGGTCTGATCTGGTTGTACAGGACAGTGGCCAGAGAGGACAAGATCCCTCTGTCATGAGAACCAGAGCTGCTGCACATGTAGGAGCCCTTCGGCATCCCAGCACTGCAGAGCATGCCCATGTGCTTGCCTTCCTCTCAGTCTTCCTTAGGTAGCTTTATAGGCAGTACTAGAGTGGTGGTACTACAAATGACAGCAGTCCTTTGTCAGCTTTGAATCCTCTTTGAAGCCCTTGCAGGGATGCCCACTCTTGCTGCTCACTGACAGAGGATTAGGAAGTGAAGGTCAATGTCAGTATCTCCAGTTTCACCAGTGGCGAAACTAAGGCTCACAGCAATTTTGCTCCATGTTATAAAACACTGATATACTGCTGGAAGTTAAACCCAAGTTTCCATCCACTTTCCCAGGTATATGTAGGGTGGTGGACAGGACATTCAAGGCTGGGCAGTGCAGTTGATATGCCAGAGGGATGGGATGCCATTCAGAGGAAACTGGACAGAATGGAGAGTTGCACCCAGGTGAACTTCATCAGGTTCAACAAAGCCAAGTGCAGGGTCCTGCACCTGGGCTGGGGCAACCAGCATTATCAGTATAGGCTGAGAGAAGACATGCTAGAGAGCAGCCCTGTGGAAAAAGACTTGGGGGTACTAGTAGATGAAAAGCTGGACATGAGCCACAAATGCACAGCAGCAGCCCAGAAGGCCAATAGCATCCTGGGCTGCATCAAAAGAACTGTGGCCAGCAGGTTGAGAGAGGTGATTCTGCCCCTCTACTCTTCCCTGGTGAGACTTCACCTGGAGTACTACATCCAGCTCTGGAGCACTACATCTGGCTCTGGAGCTCCCAGCACAAGAAGGATGAGGACCTGTTAGAGTGTGTCCAGAGGAGAGCCACAAAAATGATTAGACGACAGACTGAGAGAGTTGGGGCTGTTCAGCCTGGAGAAGGCTCCGGGGGGACCTTAGATCGACCTTCCAGTACCTGAAAGGGACCTATAAGAAGGCAGGGGGAGATCCGTTCTCAAGGGTCTGTAGCGACAGGACAAGGGGTAACGGTTTTAAGCTAAAAAAAGGGTAGATTTAGGTTAGACATTGGGAAGAAGTTCTTTAATATGAGGGTGGTTGAGCACTGGAACAGGTTGCCCAGAGGTGGTGGAGGCCTCATCCCTGGAGACATCCAAGGTCAGGCTTGATGGGGTTCTGAACAACCTGACCTAGTTAGAGATATCCCTGCTTATTGTAGGGGGCTTGGACGATATGGCCATTCATCATACATTCTACGATTCTATAGTGCTTTATTTCACTCTAAGAATGATTTTAAGAGTTCTATATTGTTGCTAGTGAGCAGTTCTTTCTGAAAGTCTAAACAGAAATCAGTGACTCATCCTGGCTAGGAGCAGCCCTCTCTTTTGTGTTACCTTGGCATGGTCCTGCCCAGGAAGCAGTGCCACTGCATTTCTTTTCCCTCCAGGTTTTTGCATAAATAGAGCTTTATGCAAATGACAATCTTTAAATCTTTCTTGCATGAAATGAATTGCTCACTTTGTTCTGGGTTGTCTAACACCTGCTTCAAAACCTCCAGTGATGGAGAAGCTCCAGCCTCTGCAGTCAATAAATCCAGGGTTTTTTTCAGGAGGAAGCAGAATTTATGTCACAGTCTTTCTAATGCCCCCTCAGCCTGGTCATGGAAAGAGGCTTCTTTCATAATGAATCCTGTCTTGATCCCATGGTGTGGTTAGCCATGCAGTGTAGGCTATAGAATCATAGAATTGTTCTCATTGGAAGAGACCTTTAAGATCATCAAGCTCAATCGTTAACCCAGCACTGCCAGGTCACCACTAAACTGTGTCCTTCAGCACCACATCTCCATGTCTTTTAAATGCCTCCAAGGATGGGGACTCCAGCACTTCCCTGGGCAGCCTGGACCAGGCCTTGACAACCCTTTCAGGGAAGACATTTTTTCCTAATATCTAACCTAAACTTCCCCTGGCGCAACTTGAGGCTGTTTCCTCTTGTCCTATTGCTTGTTTCTTGGGAGAACAGATGGACACTCACCTGGCTACAACCTCCTTTCAGGGAGTTGTGGAGAGCAAGGTCTCCCCTGAACCTCCTTTTCTCCAGGCTCAACAAGCCCAGGTCCCTCAGCTGCTCCTCCTAAGACTTGCTCTCTAGACCCTTAATCAGCTTTGTTGCCCTTCTTTGGACATGCTCCAGCACCTGCAGGTGCTGGAGTTGTTGCTCCTGATGAGCATGACCTCACCACCCTCTATGGCACCTCACAGTGTGTGATTTTATTTGTGAGAGTGGCTGAGTGGTGCTCTTCATACCAAGCGATTGGTCACTGGTCTATTAGGAGCTGGGCAATGAAAGTTAATTACGAAGCAAACAGGCTGGCAATCAGGTGCCAGAGACTTTGCTTGGTAATGAGCTTCTAAAGTTTCTCTTTGTGAGGGATGCTGGGCTGTGTCTGTTTAGTAGGGAGTAGTGTTTCTGTGATTTTGCAAAGTGGAAACATGGTGTTTCTGAAACAAGTGGGGATGTTTATCCAACAACAATCCACAGAGGTGGCACAATCCCAGACGTGCTTGTAGACTATTTCCAAGATTGGCCTCCATGTTCCTCCTCCTTGCTGCCTTGGCTCCTCTTTCCAGGTCTGCTGCATCTTACTATAGAACAGATCCTGATAACTTTGCTCAGGCTGAGCAGCACGTTGGGATGCAGATCATCTGAGCTCACTTCAGACTTTGGAGGTAGTCTTGCTCTAAGTAGTCCTTAGGGTCCCTCTGCTGTTAGTAAAAGACATAATGATTTAGCCTACCTGTGGGCAAATGGACGGGGAGGGGGGAGGGAAATGAGAAAACCCTGTCTCACCCCCAGAGTTAGGCTCACATCTCGACATGAGCTGCAGCAGCCTTCAGCGAGACACGGTTGCTGATCACAGGAGTGGAAAGTGGTTGCCATGGATGTGACCGGCTCTGGCTAACAGGACTTGCTAACCCCCCTGAAACAGGGAGCAGGGGGCTATGAAGGTAGCACAGCCACTCCCCGTTATCAGGGATGAGGTAACTGACGATTGTTCTGATTCAGCCGAGCATGTTTTCGGTGAAGGCAACCATCTAGCCACCATCAAGAAAGATGGATTGCAACCAGTGTGTTAGCAACAATGGCAAATATCATGTCTTTCGATTTTTAATCCAGTCAAAATAAGATAAATGTATGACTAAAGTCACTCAGGCTCCACCTAAAAGTAAAGAAAC
>VZZY01020884.1:2014-51555 GCA_013400335.1 Eurystomus gularis
CGGGAGCCCGGAGCCCCGCCTCGGGGAGGAGGGCTCCCCCCGCACCCCCCATCGTGAGGCAGCCAGAGCCGTGAGCGGTGACGGCGCCTTGTGTCCGCCCGGTCCGCGGCTCGGCGGCCGCTCTGAAACTGCTGCGTGGCCCGGGGAGCCGCTGGCCACAACGGGGGTCCCCTTGGGCGACCTGCCGGCGGGCGTCGCCTCTGGGCTCGCTGGATATGAAGCGGGTTGGGGGAAATAACCAATTGTTGTGTTTTACAGTGAAGAAAACGTTTGGAAGCTTTGTGACTACATCAGGAGTCAGGATCAATTCCCTTTAGAAGAGTTCTATGCTGTGTTCATATCCAATGATAGGAGGATGGTGAGTCCGTCAGATGTGGTCAGGAGACTGGGGCCTGCAGACCACAGCCTGGGGTAGGTGGGATGCGGTCCCAGGCCTTCAGACCACGGCTTGGCACTTGAACCGCAGCCCGGCTGGGTGAGGCCTGTCCCCCTGACCTTTGGGCCGCAGCCCAACCTCTAAGTGAGACATGGTCCAAAGCCCTCCCGCGGCTCGCTTTGGCTGGGAGGCGTGCGAACCACACCGCGACATCTTCCCATTAGCTGGTGCATGCGGGACCATGGGAAGAGGCACGATGTCCCTGTGAAGTGTGCGGGCAGTTCTTCCCTATAATCTGGCAGTTTAGCAGAATGATTGTATTACATGGCCCAGAATAGTATCTCCAGCTTCGTACTCCTGAAAACTAAAAACTAGAGAAAACTTTCTGACTGCAGCAGGGGTGCAAGCTGAGGAAGTGGATAGGCTAGCAAAGAAGTAACCAATTAACCCCAAATTAACTTGAAATGTTTTATTCACTTCAGATTATAATTTACAATTTTCAGATTCCACTCTGGAAGCAGAAATCAGGACATGGAGATGAGCCTGTGGTCTGGGTAAAGCATTCTGTTATCTCTCAGTAACTTGGAGTGAGTGCTTCTGTAGTTGGTAGCTGCAAGGTCAGGCGTGGGCAGTGTCCACCACCTTCACTGTAACATAACTGTTATGTTTATGTTCCAATCAAACATAAACACTTTTTTACCGTGAGGGTGATAGAACATTGGAGCAGGTTGTACAGAGAAGTTGTGGAGTCTCCATCCTTGGAGATATTCAGAAGCCATCTGGACACAGTCCCAGGGACCTGGCTTTAGATGTTCCTGCTTGAACAGAGCAGTTGGACCAAGTGACCTCCAGAGGTCCCTTCCAACCTCAACCCTTCTATAGTTTTGTATTAGTATTTATTATTTGTTTACAACACATCTATAAAGAGCCTAAATCTGGTGCTGCATTTTACCATTATAGTAAGTTAACAGCAAGACAGTCAGTAAAATATGCAGGTGACAAACCAAACATTGGCGTGAGTACATAACAGATTAGTGAAAATTATTATCTGGATGTTGTTAAGGCTACAGCTTTGTAAAACTTTAAGTAGATGCCTGTACTTGTAAGAAGTAGAAGAGTGAAAATATTCCTCTAGGCCTGACAGAAGATAGAAAAATCTAAGCAATAAGTGTATTCGGGTGTCAGCAATTAAACCAACCCATAAATGGTGGCTTTGGAGTGTCATTTGATCAATGAGTGTAATTCAGTAATTGCCACTACGGAATTCCTTTCAAATACTGTACTATTACAGAGTTCTTGCAGTTATCTGGCATGTGAAAAACCTCTATTTCTTGTGACAATTTCTCTTTCTGAAATTCTGCAAAATAGTGTGCAAACTTCTGAAGTTCTGCAATTTCTGAATCACTTGTTCTCTTCCAGAATATCAGTATATTTATAATATAAAAAAGGCTTAGTTTAGAAAGAAATTCAAGTGTTATGAAGATGATCTAAAAAGGAATAGAAGAGTCAGGGAAAGGCCACCACAGAAAGTGAATTTCTCTTAAAATTTCATGGATTTAAAGGTTTTTTTCCTTTGGTATTTCAGTATATCATAGGATATGTAAAGCTTGTAGTTAATTTTTCTTATCCTCTAACAGATTCTTCTAAATGTTGTTGGTTTTATGTGCATTGGTTTGGCAAAATATCTTTCCCAAGATCTTTTCCATTACAATCCCTTTGTGGGTTGTTTGTTTGTTGTTGGTTTTTTTAGTATTGAAAGTGTCAAAAGACAGTGCTTCAAACTTTTTGTGTGAATGGATTTAATGTAAGCTTAAGTAAGCTGTTAACAGCTACCTTCAGTTTAACTGTGGAAAACAGCACGTACGGCCCTGGCTCCTAACATAAGTAACTCCAGTTTCTCCAAACCTCCACCACACCTCTGTATCTCACAAGTCGAGGAATAAAACTTTACCTCAGAACCAACTGTCAACTCAAAATAGTTACTGTGAAAAAGTGTGATATAGTAGCCAGAGCTTCAAGAGCTACTACAGGAATTTGACTCCTGCAGTCCACTTGATCTGAGCCATTTGCTGCTTTTTCAGTTGCATGCTGGTTTTTCAGCTGCTTCTGGCAGCTAAACACTCAGCACTCAAGTTCACAGACCGTGTTACTGCAACAGGTACAGCATTGCTTACTGGAAGAGAACACTAGGTAATATTAATATTAAGCTATCATCATACGCTGTTGGGAGGTTTTGTTTAGTACTAAGTCTAAGCCAAAAATGCTTATCCCACTCAACTCTTCTGTTTTGGTGTGGGACATGAAAGAGATTTTTCTATGTTCTTAGGAGTAGTGTACACTTCTAGTTTAACTATCCAGGCTTCAATCAAAGGAGGCTGCCAAGGAATGGGAAAAATACCAAGGATTCCTGAAAGGCATGATGGGTGTGACAGGCATAAGGAAATCTCTCTCCTAGTGCCAGAAAAGTTACAGGCTTAATACTTCAAGGGCAGAAAGCAGGATTTAGAGAAAGGATATGTAGGTTCTGCTATTAGGAAGCATTTTTTCCCCTCCCTTTGCCAGTTCCTTATCAACAGCTGTTTAACTAATGACAATTACCTGTCTTCTCAGGACTACCATGTTATCCTACTTCATGTGTCCAGCGGGGAGCAGAACTTCATTTATGATCTTGACACAGTGTTGCCATTTCCGTGTCCTTTTGACATGTACAGCGTGGAGGCCTTTAGGTTGGATGACAGCCTTTGTCCAGAATTTCACAGGTGATGATGGAAAAAGATAAAGACCATGAATGTTATTTCATGAAATCAGAGCTCAAGTTCTCTGTGGATGTGTATTGATGGAGGTTTTTTGCTGTACTCCAGTACAATAAATGCACTGTTATTTTTCTGAAACTTAGTCATCAAAAGCCCATTTCTTAACTAGTTAACTGCTTGGCACAATATTGCTGATCTATTTATTTAATGAAATTAATGTTCCCCAATGGGAGGAAAGGGCTCTTGTGCAGTGTAACTGATGCAGTATTGTATACGTGCATCTTTTGATAAAATTTTGCATTATTATTTAGGAAAATCAGAATGATTCGAGCAGATTTGTTCTTGAAGACGTTTGCTTCAGATAGATCTCATATGAAAGATGCAAATGGGAAATGGCAGAAACCTCCTCCTCCGTACCCTTGCATTGAAACAGCAGGTAAGCTGCCAGAGCTTCTTTTTCCTCCTTACAGTGTTGAATGACATAGTCCAATATACATACAAGAAATAAATATGCTTCCATAACATGTATCCAGAAGCACATCCAGCTAGTTTATTATTTCATATGGAAAAAAAGTAGGGCTATGAAGCATTTGGCACTTCATTTTCTGAACAGGTGAAGTCTAGCATGCCTCCTGGCATTTACTGTTACCAAACATTAATTACTGGTCTTCATTAACTGAGCAGAGGATGAGAGGTAAGTAATACTGTTCTCTTGTTATGGCAGGGAACTGAAGCAAAGAGGCCAAATAACTTGCTTAGGGGTCACAGGGAATTTCTAACACGCTGATTATAGCACACTTTAGCTGGCAGGACCCATCCTGCCATAGCAAGTTATTTTGACAGATGGAAGTTACTGGGTTTGCTTGCACAAGACATTTGAGGTTTCTCTACCAGGTGAATGGACCTGGGGACACTTTAAGGCAAATTGGCAATTTTTTCTCAAAGACGTCAGCCTCTTTTAAGTGATAGTCTAAATAACATAGCCTCTGGGCCAAGCAGAGAAAGAGGTAAGACTTGCCATCTCTTCTGTTCTGTAGAGCTGCTTAAGCCGCTTTTACCACACAGCACTTCAGTTTATTCTAATCATGTGTTTGGCAGGCTGGCCAATATTTGCCGTGTGTGTTTGTTCTCTCATTTTCTTCCCAGACGGAAAAAAGCGTGGTGAAGTTTTGCTTTGAAAGAGTTTTCATGTTATTGCTCTGCATGTTTGGTTTTGTTGTTGTTTTAATAATGTGGTACTGCTAGGTCTTTCTGTTAGAGAAGGCAGGGTCAAGGAAATGTGTTTTGTGTTTAGGGCCAAGTTTATTGTGTTTTTTAGCTGCTGGGAAGTTAATTCTCAGTCTTTGCTTTGGCTTGTAAGGAAGCTTGGTGTTTCACAGCAGAGCGGAAATGAATTGTGAATGTGGGCAGGAGCACAGATGTAGTCTTCATTGTAAAGCTTCAGGTGTTTTCTAGACAGTCTAGGTTAAGAAGCACCTTAAATTCTGTGTCTTGGTCTTTATCTTTAGTAAAGTTTTATACAAAGGTAATATAGCGAGTGGAGAATGCCCAAAGTGTAGTTCATAGTTCTCTTATGATTTATTTCTTTGCTCTCTACCTTGCCATGCTGAAAAAAAGATCCGCATGTCATCCAGGCCAACACCTGCTCAAGCCAGGGGTTTGTTAGGCCTCTGTCCAGTCCAGTCTAGTCTTAATCTCCATCCTCAAAGGTGTTCCTATCACCTTTCTGGGTAATCTGTTCCAGTATTTGACCACCGTCATGGTAAAAAAAGAAATTCCTACTATGTATTCAGAATGTCCAATCTTCCAACTTGCACTTTTTTGCTTCTTGTCCTGTCACCAGGCTCTTCAAGAAGGCTCTGGCTCCACCTTCATTTTGTCCTCTGCTCAGGTAGATACAGACATCAGTAAGGTCTCCCTTTCATCTGCTCTGTTTGAGACTGAACACACCTAGTCCTCTCAGCCTCTCTTTGAATATCATGCTCTTCCACCCCAAATAACTTGGATGTTTCTCTTCTGGGCACACCCTGGTATAACAACATCTTGAGGTTGGCTGTGGTCTTTTTGGTTTTGTTTTGGTTTTTTGTACTGTGGAGGTCCAGACTGGACACACTATTCCAGCTCTGTGTAGATGTGCTGCTTAGGGACGTGGTTTAGTAGGAGACTTGGCAGAGTAGAGTTATGATTGGACTAGGTGATCTTAAAGGTCTTTTCCAACCTAAATGATTCTATGATGCACTCTGATCTCCTGGTCAGCTGGCTGAAAGAAACTGGTTACCCAGCATCCATTGAAGGTCATTCACTTGGTAGATTCAAGATCTGTCAGGGTAGGAATAGATTGTATCAGATCTAGGATGTCTAGTTCAAGTTGTCTTTCACACAGTACCAGTTTCTCCAGCTTTATTTTTTTTTTTCTCTTCCCTATATTCACTTGAGATACCTTATAATGATGTGTGCTTCAGGGTGCACGGTGCTGTAAGTCGCGGAGGAGTCTGGGTTTAACTGTTGTGGAGCAAGCATGTAGTTTAAATTTTAGCTGAATCCAAGTCCTGTGCTTCAGTGATGCAGCTCTGTAGATGAGCATGTGTCCTGCAAGCCAACATGCAGGTCTAGAAAGCATGGCTGTCAACAAGTGGAACTGGTCATTCTCTTCCTTTAGAGACTGGTAAAGTAATGTCTCAGCACAGTTTTATCAGGCTTAAAAGCACCTCGTTTTAAACTTGGTGGAAGAGTGGGTGGCAGACCTTCTGTTATCATAAGGAGCCTGAGGTATTAATGTTTGCATCCATGCCAAATTCCATTGCAGATAACTGTTTTCTCCCTGCAGTTTCACTTAGATAAATTAACAGGGAAAGCAGAGTACTCTGTGTTTGTATACGATTAAATTGCTTACATTTCATGTTAGAGGTGACTGCCCCTTAATGGCTGACAGAATTGACCACATAGTTTGTGTCAATTTTTGTGAGGCACATTTAGATCAAAGCATTGTTATTTCTTTTGCTATCATGTAGAGTAGCCAAAGCTCTGGAGAAGATTACAAAAGCATGCAAGGCTTTTATATTGCTTCTGTTTGCTATATGACTTCTTTGATGTTAAACAAATCTTTGAAGAGTGAAACAATACAATTAAAAATGTTTCGGTCTTTTTTTAAATATATGCACATTGTACTGTTAAAAATAAGTGTGCCCATTAACGCTTGGTATTTGAAGATGATCAGCACTCGGGTATTATTGTGTGGATACAATTTGCTATGTGCTAAAGTGCGTTAGTTACATTTCTATGCACCGCTCTTCTTACTCCACTGGGTTTTAAAGCTTTTAGTAAACTTAAAAAGACAAGAATGTTTGTTCTTGGTACTAAAATATTACCTCTTAGAGAGCAGAGCAGCTGTTAAGCCTGGGTATAGCACTTTAGAAAAGGAAATTCCATAGTTTCTAAGTTAAATGTGAGCTACGTAGGACCTTCAGTAGGATAATGGAATTACTCAGTGCAGAGCTAGGATAGGATACGAGGACCAGTGATCCCTTTATAAAAAGTATACCAGGAAATGTTTAATGACCATGAAATTCCTTTTGGAATTGAATCAAAGAATCTCTACCAGTAACCAATTAAACTTTTTTTCCTACCACTAACTCAAAAGGAATAATTCTTAAACTGTATTTGTGCTGCTCATGAGGTTTCAAAATAAACCATCTAAAATAACATTATCTTGAGTCATTGTCGTAGCTTAACCCCAGCTGGCACTGAAGCACCACACAGCCATTCACTCATTCTCCCCAGCAGTGGGATGGGGGAGAGAATTGGGGGAAGAAACAAAAGTAAAACTCATGGGTTGAAGTAAAGACAGTTTAATACCACAGAAAAGGAAAGGAAAATAATAACGATAGGGTGTGCAAAACGAGTGATGCACAATGCAATTGCTCACCACCTGACTGATGTTCAGTCAATTCCTGAGCAGCAGCACCCTGGTCAGCTTTCCCTCTGGTTTCTATACTGAGCCTGCTGTCATATGGTGTGGAATTTCCCCTTTGCCAGTTGGGGTCAGCTCTCCTGGCTGTGTCCCCTCGCAGCTTCTTGTGCACCCTCAGCCTCCACTGGCAGGGCAGAACGAGAAGCTGAAAAGTCCTTGACTCAGTGTAAGCACTGCTCAACAACAGCTAAAACATCAGTGTGTTACCAACACCCTTCTCATCCTAAATCCAAAACACAGCACTGCACCAGCTGTAGGAAGACAATTATTCCTGCTCAAACCACAACAGTCATAAATTCCAGTCCATGCTTTAAAAAAATTGAAGTTAGAACTGGATGATTTCTTATTTTTTAAGAACCTTAGCATTATTTTCTTAAAAAAAAAATCCAAAACCAAGCAACTAAGCAAAAACTCCTCAATACCTCATCAGAGCTCACATGCTAAGCATTAGGTTTTTGCAGCTGGCTCTGCTCCAGTCGTTTCCTAGAACTAGACCTCTGTGTTTCTTACTGGCAGTGCTGTGGCCTCTGTTGTGCTCTGCTGGTGGGCATGCCAGGAGAAGCTGGCTGACCTCACTGGGTACACGGTGCTTTTGCAGCCAGCCTTATCCTCAAAGCAGCTCTGCTGGAATAAGCATATCTGAGCTGCAGCAGATTCCCCTGGTCCCACCTGCTTGCCAGGGGCCTCCTGTTGAAAGAAGACAGGAGTGAGTCTGGTATTTTGTTCAAATAATGAAAATTATGAAGATATGGTTTGGGATACAGATTTGTCATTCTAGGGCTGGTGAGGCCAGCTTGGGGTTTTCTTTTAAGTCTTCTCTCTACAAATTAATGAGGTCTGATTCTGCTTAGTTTGAGTCCTGATGAGATCAGCCCGCCTTGCTGCAAGCCTGGGTAAAGTACAGCTTGCACAGTGCGTTTCAGAATTACTCAGAACAGATGGTCTTACAGCTTAAATCCAACTGTTAGCATCAGCTCTAACACTGCAAAGCACTGGTTTGCATTTCAGTTCTCCCTCGGTGTTAGGTAGCACACTGGCAGGATTGATTTGTAAAAGCTTTTTGTTCTTTTTTATTATTAAAATCCACGGTAGTCATAAATCATGGGATTTTACTTGTTCGGGTTTGTTTTGTTTTGAAGAGCATGAGTAGGACAGCTGAGATATTCTGGAGGCACTGCGTATGACACATCTATGTAACAGGCGAGCTGCTAGACAGAGGCCAGGCGGGTGTCTGCAGTTTCTTTCTGTATCTCCTCTGCGAGGCAGTGGTAGAATCCTAGTGAAAGCAAAAAAGCAGCACTGGTATGGATATAAGCAGTTTATATGCACTTCATGGGAACCTTCTGCTCCTCTCATTTGCGAATAAAACTCCAGTCTGTCAGGGGAGGTCCTTACTTCATGAGCTTTTGTGGAAGTAAAGAATCAAGTCAGGATAGAGCCAATAAAAGTACATCTAAGGAGGAAAGTATTTAATTTTTGTGACTGGCTTGTTGAAATTACACCAATTCCTGTAAAAGATAATTTAAGGTGATGAGCTTTGTTTTGCACCAAGACGGACCAGGATGGGTTGCATAGTCAGCTACGTCTCAGCTGTGGAGACAGCACCATCGGCCTGAGGGTGGCAACAGCCTTTCCAACTCTACCTGCAAAAACACTTCTCTCCCTGCTCAGGCAAGGGAGGGGGATCTGAGGAGAACTGAGAACACCTACGTGAGTCTCTGGAGAGCCCAACTTTCTAAGTATTTTAGGTGCCTCCAAGGTTGGGCAGCCACAGAGCTTATCTTAGCTTTGTTTGACTCACTCACCTCCAGCAGCCCTTTGGCTGCTTTCTAACTACTGTTGGCAGAAGCCACAAGTCTCATGGCTAAGAATGCCATCTGATAGTGCATGGCCTTTTGTTTTGTCCCTGCTTGGGGCAGCAGTGTCAGACTTGATTAGAAACAGAAAATGATGCAGGAATCCCAGAATGTGCCAGCTGGGTCCCATTGGCAGCGTGCGTGTATAACAAGGTAGGGTTCGTGAAGGAGGAAGATCAGCTCTGAGCACGCACAAATGCAAGCTGGTATAACAGCCACAGCACCTGAGGAGGACTGCAAGTGTAATGTAAATCTTAAAAAAAAGTGTAATCTGTAGCATCCTGATGTCGCTCTTGTAAATTCTGCTGTTTGTAACTCCTTACCTCCTTCTGGAAAAGGACTTTGTGATGTTCCTGTGCGTTTTTGCAGAGCTGTTTCCTAAAGCTGCAAGGTCTAACATAACATGCACAGTATTCAGATGGAGCACATGAGTAAGAAGAGTGACACAGAGAGACTTACATCCTCAACTGGATAACATGAGAAGTTTCACTGCTCTCATACTGCTTCAGTGCCATCTACTGACCAGCTCTTAGACCATCTGCTCTTTACAGGAATGTTCTTGTTTCCTTTGTTAAAACAATTTTTCATTTCACTGAACTTCTCTGATGGACTGTGTTACACTGCCACAAACCTGAATTTAAGAGAGTATTTCACTTCCGGCAGACGTTGTGACAGCAACTTCCAAGGCACTAACAACAGCAGCTGGGTTTGGAACTCTACTGGAACAATCCCCTGTGGGCTTCTTTACCAATCATTGAACAGTTTTATGAAATGATCGTTCTCCTATGCTCAGTGCACATAAAGCAGGGGATTATTTCTCTTTCAAATCTTCAACTATATGAAGAATCACATTAATTTTAAAATGAAAGAATCTGGGAGGAAAAGACAATTTGGGAACTGGAAGACAGGCTTACAAGTGTACCAGAAAGCAGGAGCTGTTATCCACTCCTAACTGCTCTTGAGCTACAACAGCAAATTGCTGGGCTTGTGCCATTTTAAATCCCCCCATAGGCAGAAATTGGCCCTGCTGTGCCAGGCTCACTTCAGCAGTAGGAAGATGCTTGGCTGAACCTAAGGATTCTCAACATGCAGAGCTCAAACGGGTTAACAAGAAAAGCGTTAGGGGCCAGTCCTCCGAAGTGGTGAGAGCTGGGATTAGGCAGATCACAAAGCTGCACCGTAGTGTAGATGTGGTGCAAATAGAGGGCTTCAGGGGCTGGATTATGGCTGGGACTCCTGGGTCTGGGATTCCCGAACATTGTCTTCCCTTCCTCACTTATGCTGCCCATAATGGTAAGCCTAATTACGCAAGCTTTTTGCAGCTGAAGCAAATTCCATCCTATGGATTTTCTAATCCATTCATTAGAGCCTACTCTTGTTTGGTTCTTAATCCTTAAATGCGCGCATGAATCAGCCATGTTAAAATAAATACTTAAATATAGCAGGAAAGCTGTAACAGTAAATCCCATGGCTCTCCCACTCTGTTCTTCAAAGTCATTCTCTTCCAGTTTTCTTTTAATGGGCATTTAAAGAGATTATTTACACAGATTGTCAGTGAGAACATAAAACAACAAGCCCACGATGTTTGTAGTCAGAACCGAATAGGCTGAGGAATTGGAAACCCCTGATCAGCAGCGGTTCCAAGTCAGCAAAGCTTGTACGAAGCCGGTTCCAGAAAAAGGAGGCTAAGGCACCAAACCCCAAAACTGCACACCAGCACTTTCCAGTGAGTTCCCTGGGATCTATGAATGGGACAGGATGGATGATACCTCTCGTTCGGGGGTCAGAGCAGATCAAACTCCTGGCAAAGAGCACTCGCTTACTTTTCTCTTGAAACCATGGCAGTTAACCTTTCCCCCCCCCCCGACTTCACTGGTTCAGGAATTAAAAAAAAAAAGTATTTGCCCCCAAGCTAGGTTTGTGCCTTTCTTTGCCTGAGCATCCCTCAAGGCTGGAGAGTAACAAATTGTAGGTTCGCGAAGGGGCGAATCACTTCGGAGAGATGCTAAACAACTTCCAGTTGTCTCGGAGAGATGCTAAACAACTTCCAGTTCTCTCTGCAGCTCTGATCCAGCTCCTCTGTAGTCAGTGCAAAAGCTGATTTGGTTGACTGGTCCATAACTTACTGGGGAAATGGTATCTTCCCTGCCTTTGGGTAATCAGATGTGTGTGAACGGGAGGACTACAGGCACCTGTTGCTCTGTGGTTCCCTGTGGTGGGTGTTACTTGCACTCCCATTCTCTGACACTACTTGACCCTTCCAGGCTGCTGTTGCAGGGAGAAATCTAACTCTTTCCTAAGCAGACTGGTTTCTAATGACTAAGGACGATTACTGATCTGGGAATGTGATTGTTGCCGTGGATAGAGAGAGGGATCAGTGGCAAAAGCACCATTTCAGAGACTGGAAATAGGTGTTTTTGTAGCACCATAGAATTTGCAGAATCTTGCAGGACTGCAGCTCAGCAAGGGTGCTATGGGCACTTCGCTATTTGAACTGAACTGTCAAAGAGGAGCTTGGGGGCATTTTCTTGAGAGATGTGTATCTGTGCTACAGGTGCTGCACCAGGAACTTAAATATTTCCCTTTTCTGATCCTTTTTTAGACTCCAAGATGAACTTGGATGATTTCATCAGCATGAATCCCAAAGTAGGATGGGGCTCAGTGTTCTCCCTTCCGGACTTCGTGCATCGATTTAGCAGACAGACTGAATACAGCTATTCTGTGGAAGGACAGTGAAGTGAACAAACAAGTTCTCCCTGGTTCTCTTTTGAGTGGGTGCATTTTGTTTTGCTGCTTTTACATTCTGTTTATAGTTTACATTACTGTACATGGAATAAGTATTTGGGAAAATAGGATACCCCATCAGAAATATCATGAACTGAATAAAAACTTTTATTTTGATTATGTAAGAATGAACTTGGTTTTTAATGTCAAATCAAAGGTAGACATCCCACCGTAATAAACATACTACTTTTCCATCTACAGTGCCCAAATCGAAAAGAGCATTTACATGCTGTGAGAAAAGCTTTTCGAAAAATATACACATGAAATACTGAACAATTTAGCTCAGATTGCTACGTCACCACATTTTAGAAGTGAGATAGAGTATATTTTCCTTATGTTATGATTCCTGTCACTTATATAAGCTGACTACATCTCAGTTTAGTCACTAACTTTATCAGTTAGGCCTTACGTAGCAGAAGCCTAAAGACCAGACCCAGAAAGGGAACAAAGATTTAGTAGTATGGTCTTGAACCCTCATGAATCATTGTGTAAAACCAGGTAAGTATCCAGGTGTCTGTGTAAGGGGAGAATTAAATGCCAACTATTTCGGTTAAATGGAGCTAGTGCTGATGGTTGTGGGACGATGCGGTCGCTTTTCCTCCGTACGCTGGCTGTGCATTTTTACCTGCCCCTGCGTACTTTCACTTGGCAGTTGTCAGGTCCCACGGTAATCCTCCATAGGAGGCTAAACCAACAGAAAGAAGTAAGGTTGGTTTTTTTCTGCCTCTTAGCTCTGTGAACAGGCTTGCCATGAGGTCAGACAGCTGCTCCTGCTGGTGTAAGGAAATCAGCAGGGACATATGGCTGGGGGGAAGGGAATGAGAAAGCCTCCTCCATACAGGGTCACTTGCTGCTGAATTTCCTTAGAGGTAATACCAAGCTGCATCCTTGCAGGGGAACCCAGGAAAGCCATCATGTTGGTTGGGGGTTTGGAGCACAGTCTCCCACATCCTGAGTGCCCTAAACATTATTACAGCAATAGGCTAAAGTGGGTTATTTAATTCTCTGGTTTTGGACCTACTTTACTTTACATACTAGCATACCATAGAATCACAGACTGGCAGAATAATTCAGGTGAGAAAAGTCAAGCAGTCTCTATTCTGATCTGTTCAGATCAGACCAGGCTGCTCAGAGCTTTGTCCAGTCAGGCCTTGGAAACCCACTGGGATTCAGACCACAGTAAACATTTGTGATGGACTTCAGTCTTGGTGAGGAAAAGCACAGTAGCCGTTTTAAGGGATCATTTTATTTTTAAGTACAGAAAAATACAAAAACTTTAAATATGCTTACACGTATATTACTGTTACATAGATGTATTGTTACATATGTATTCTATTACTGTATCTCCCATGAGTTCCAGAGGATTCTACTCGGCATGTTAACAGCAGACACAAACGGTTGGACAAGTGTGGGATTGATTCACTTCCTCCAGTCTGTGTCATAAGGGCTGGCTGAATGTAGAAACTTACACTTTCTGTTGCCAGATGCAGCACAGCTGGTTGGCTACGCAGAGAGGCTGCTACCACATGGATTCCTTGGGTGCCAGCATGGACTGCAGATAGGAGGACAGTTCTTGGGGCACTCATCGGCAGAGCAGGAGAGTTGATCTGTTGTTTCTGTCTCTGTGAACCAGCTTCACCAGAAGAGATTGAGATGATTGAATTTGGGATTCCTGATAAATAGGTGCTCAGAGCTTTCCTGAGAGGGGGCAGCTCTGAATTGAACCAGATAAACCACTGTAAAAGATCTGATTTATCGGTGTTTGCATGGAATGGCAGCTCTTTCTGCATTACACTGATGTGGTGCGCATGCTTTGAATGAGTGAAGACATTATTTTCTATTTTTGAGTGATGTCAGGACTGGTGTAAATGTGCACAGCAGCAGAAATTTGCTTGCTCAGCTCTGTAGAGATGCTAACCCAGTGCCTGGGGCAGTGCAAACACTGCCCAGGTTAGACTGTAGCAGAACAGAGAATTTAAAGATCCACATTTTAGATCAAACAGGTTAGAATAAGCACTTTTTATCCTTCAAGTCAGTGACTGGATCTCATATACACAGAGTTCCTGTGCATTCCTCAACAGAATGAAATCCTTTCAGTTGCTGCAGGACATTAGGTCTCATCCCTGCCTACTTGAGTGTGTCATTTGATTTAAATACTGAGCTGCTGTTCTCAGCTGCTTTCTGGTGCCTGAAATACATGACACACTCCCTTTAGTGAGGCTCAGCCACAAGAATTTGCCTGGTTTAATCTAGTTTCAGGATTGAGGCTGTTAAGAACAGTCACAACCGTTATTCAGAATATACAAGTCTTTTTTAGAAAATCGTTGTGAAGAGACAGTCGTTTTACAGATGCTGAATTTTACATGTAGAAGGCTGGCTGTGTGTGATGATAGCTTTTCTATAATTAACAGTCTTGTTTGTAGCTCTTGTAAAAAGTTGTCATTCCAGAGGGAATTATTTCATTCAGTACTGAGGGCATTAATATTGTGGTGCTGTCTCTGTAGTCCTTCAAGCCTTGGGGCATTTTGTCATCACTTCAGAAGGTGCTGGACATCACCAGTTACCAGCTCTGTGATCACTGACCTATGTAAACACCTAAGATTCAAGCTACTTTCTACCATGGGCTTACATATGTCTGGGGTGCACCATACAGCAGAGCATGACTTGGTGGTCTTCAGGTACAGCTCCAAGCTGGCTGGTACAGCCACCCAGCCAAAGCAGTGCTCCAGGGAGAGCCTCACTCCTTGATGCAGGGGAGATGGGCTCATGCTCCTATGAGATATGAAAAAATATGACAGCTCTGACATTACTGCAGGGCTGACTGGCTGGGGTGCACTGGCACAGCAGATCAGCATGTGCTCACCTGTACTCCATGCGGTCAATAGCCCTTGAGACCTTGAATCTTCCCTCTGTCCAGACAATGTCCCAATGTGTCCAGCACAAAGTGGTGCTGCCTATTTGCTTTCAGCACAATGATTTCTTAGTGCAGTTGAGCTTTCCATTCCCCTTCAGCCTTCTTTACCTTGTCCTTTCCCATAGTAAAGTCTTCCTGTTGTCCAGTTACTACAGTATTTATGTGCTGAGAACCCTTGTGTGGTGGCTTTTTGGACTAGGTCACCCTTGAGTCAGTCATTGAACAAAGCGAGGAGAACCCTCCCCTACCCTCAGGTCAGTTACACACAGTCCCACTGTCTCCCACCTTCTATCCTGTTGGTCACTGGAAATTCTCCAACACTTTTCCTTCTAGACATTGTAGGGCAAGACCCTGAAAGGCTTGTACTCATAATGGGAGGAATTCCTATCTCACAGGTTAGTTCCTCTCGACTCCATTGGGCTATTGATGCAGTAAGCTGCAGCATGAGGTAGGACACCCACATCTCTCCTTCCTTACTCTCTTCTTCTCTGCTCGTTTTTAAGTTAAAAATGTAGCTTATTTGACAACTAACCTCTTTTATTTGGCCTGTTTGGGACTTTAGAAAAAAAATGCTGTTTTTTCTGGAACGCATTTGCTTGTTCAGCGCATTTTCGCAAACTTTTACATGACTAGGTCTGTCTTGAGAAAATACCGTTTCTCAGTTGGCCAGCAGAGAGAGCAGTCAGCCTGTGGTGGAGGTGCGGGTTGGGACGCTGGGCCAGAGACACTCTCCTGCACGCTCAGTCTTGCTGATAGCTCAAAAAAACAGAATTCTGACAGCAGTGCAGAGGTGATCCGTATCTTGCAAGGTTGCAGCGAATGGGTTACGTATTGTCCTAGACTGCCTGAGTATCTAATGTCAACACAGGTCCTTGTGCACATCAAGGAATATATGCCGGCATCGTCAGAGCACCTACTGAGTTTTGGGGATGTGCTCAGCATTCACAGTCCCTGCCACAATGGATGCGTGACACCTTAGAGTATCAGACTAATTGCTTGGCTATCAATTTATGGGCTTCAGAGGCTAAATTTAGGTACCTGGGATGCTGTACTCTGGTCTGTGCTATTAAGGAGGCAGGGAGGCACCAGGGCACATTTGTTTGATTCAGATTCCAGGATGAGAGCCCCAGTCACGACATTTTGACCTACGTGGCCTCCTCTGCTCACCCCCTCATTGTCCAGCCTACGCCTTGTGCATGCCTTCAAGCACTGTTGCTCTCCAAACATCTACTGTACAATGGTCATCTCTGGGGTCCACTTTTCCTTTCTTAGGATGACTTTGGTCCAGATTTTCTCATCTTTTGTAGTTTTTTTTCCCAGTCCTTTTCAGCAAACATGAGTTGTAGACTGAATGACCTGAGAAAGCTGTACCAGAGAATAGGAAGAAGATGTGAAAATCCCACTGTGTCCCTGCAGTAGTCACAGTTACCTCCTGCTGCATTCCTTGCAGAACCATTACTGAGGCACCATCCATGACCCAGGTGGTGGCTGTGCCCTGCGACTGGCACGAGCCACGCTGTTGGAGGGGAGGACCTGCTTCACACATTGCCCAGCTGAGCAGATGGCTCCAGGCTTGGTGGGGTTGCCCTCCTGCAACACTTCGGATTCACAGGCTTGGAAAATCTCATCTCCTCTAGAGGTGAAACCTGTCTGGACATCTGTCTCTCTTCAGGTAATTACCTACTCAGAGATTTGAGAGAGGGAATGCTGGTGATTTTCTTCTCTCTTCTGGCTTCCTCCTTATGCAAGAGTTGGCCCAGTTGAGGCCGAGGTTAATGAAGCATACCCAGGGAGGGAGTGTCTGGAGACATCTGCTCAGGTTTAGCTCAGCAGCTGCCTGCCCCCTTCCCCGTGGAGCTCGGCTCTCAGTGAGGGTTTTCATTTGCGATCATGGAGTCAGAAGCGGAGCGCTCCATACAACTGCAGCCTATCCACAAGTTAAGTGCAGCTGCAGTAGTGGTTCTGGAAAATCTCTCCAGTTTGACCTAAGATAAACAAATATGGTTGCTTAAGTGTCTTCAATGTTTCCTTATACTTACAGTAGGAAATACCTTGGATACTGAGAGCAGCTAAAACAAATCTTACTTGGTTATCTAAGGCCTCTGGCAAGTCCCTGAGTTTCAGAGTGAGCTAAGCCACTTCCTAGGCATAAGGCGTACCGAGCTTCATTTACAGCAATAAAAATAAACATTGAAAGGACCTGAGCTGTAAACTGTCACTCACAAAGTCCGAGTGAAGTGACATTATTCACCTGAAGTTCATTTTAAGTGTTGGCACTGGAGCAGAGGGAGATGAGCAGGGTGTTTCCGATGAGCTGAATTCCTGACATTATACTACTTAAAAGCAGGAAATGCTCATTTGCCCTGGTTCTGTGTCATACCAGCCTTCCTATGCAAGGCTATATCTGGAACCCAAACACTGCAATAAGGCAGGAATCATTATATGTTATTTTTTTTAAACGGCCTACACAGTAAGAAGATGGTAGTTATCTCAGCCTTCCTTTCTTTTTAGTATGCAATTGTGGCGGCGTGCTTCCCACCGTCTCAGCTTGGCTGCTGAAATGGCAGCGCACCAGCTCCATGCTTGGAGCCATCCCGAGAAAATGTTCTGCTGTGGCTTTTAACCATTTAGCCGTAAAGCTCCCTCTGTTTCCACCGTTTCTAGCTGCTGGGATGAAGCAAGGGTTTCCAGTCCTTGTTTATAGCCAGTGTAATCAGTTCGGCTATTTATACTGTACTCATCACGGAGCACTTTGCTGTATGAAATGGTCACAGTTATATTTATACCAGTGCAAAAACAAAGTCATCACAAATTGAGGAGGCGACATTCAGAGTATTTTCTCCTTGCTACATGACACTTTCTTCAGCAATTCAGGCTTTTAACTGGCAAAGTCATGCTCCTAGGAAGAAAATACAGCCTGCTGTAAGGCAGGAATACCACCAGCGTTTATCTGTGCTTGTGTTTTCGTCTTGCGTGAAGTAAATGCGACTATTGAGTCAAGTAGCTTCTACCAGCTGCTACTTTGGTATAATTATGCAGCGCTGCCAGCAAAGTCCATAGAGTTGTCTTAGTACAGCTGAAAACAGAGTTTGATCTGCTCTGCCAGAGGTACTAAAAATACCTTTTAATATGCTAAGGTATGTGTCTAGCCAGGAGTTGTTTTCAAATGCGTGGTTCCATGGAGTTGATACAAAGTAAACAGAGCCCAACCAGTCTGGTCCCTAGATGCGAAATGTCCAGTGCTGGGAATGGCTGCGGGGGTCCAGCCTCTCCCCAGGCCGGGTGGCACCAGCACGGTGCTCCCCTCACCTTGTTCCCAGCAGTAGGTTGGGAAGAAGGGACTTGGAGGGGTTTTGCAGTGCCATGCCTGCCATATTTGTCAGAGGTGATTTATGGAGAAGATTGTTTCCTTAATCCTCATTCTCATTTAACTTATTTGATAATTATTAAGTAAAAAAATCCAGGTTGGGGTTTTTGAGAATTGAAAGGCCAAGTGAGGGGCGTTGTTCCCAGCAGAGAAGACCCACGCACGGTCCCAGCAGTCCCCACTCTCCAGCCTCTCTGAGCCCAGCCATGCACGGAGGTGGGATCCATGCACAGGTGCAAAGCCCCAGCTTCTTCCGAGCCACTGCCAAAGGCTGCATCAGCAGGGGCAAAGCAATCACCCTTCCTGATGGCTGCAGAGCCCAAGTGAGACCTTTCTGGTGATGATCTCTGAGGCCTTGCTACTTTGAACTACTGTGGAAAGCCACGGCTGTGGGACAGCTAAACCCAGCCCTGGCCTCACGGGTGCAGGTCCCAGCCCTTGCCAGGGACCATGGTGTCCCCACTGCTGGCTCCCTGCAGGTGCAATTCAGGTGGTGGAGGTGACAGGACATCACCACCCCTCTTAGGGTGCTTGCTGTGTTCAAAGAAATCCTCAGAAATGGAGATTATTTGTGCTTATTCAGTGAGCAAATGCCCTGGCTTATCAAGTGGAGTCCACAGCAAAAACCCATGTGTGGAGCTTGTCCAGTGTAGAGGACATCTGAGGCCTGACATGTGACAAAAGCACACGTGTGGGGTCCAAAAGAGATGTTAACATCTTCACCAGCACTTGGTGTTCTCTGAGATGGCATCGTTGTATCTCACACTAAGGTCCTCAGCCCTGCCTGCATAGGGCCTGCTCCCAAATAATGTTACAACTACTTCTGGCTGCTGCTTAATGCTCTTTGGAGAATGATGGAGCACCAGCGGTACAGCCATTAGCATGGCTGGATTAGCAAGTAGGAGCTTTGTTTGGAGCTTTCTGTAATAAAATACTGCTGTGCTGTGGCACATCGACTAGCTAGGGTTTCACTGCCAACTTAAGAAAATGAGGGCAAAGGGTGATTAAATATTAAGTGGGATGCAAGATCCCAGCTGATGCAGTTCATCTGGTAACCTGAGGATGGGCTGGAAGTAAAAGTGGCTTCCTGAGATACCTGAGAAGGTACTACAGCAACCCATCCTGGCCAGCAAGAGGAGCTTTGGGGTTCCTCCAGCAGTGTCCAATGCCAAGACACCTCAGGTGTAACATGTGTGATCATGGAGAGGGACCAAAATGAGGACCCTTGGAACATCTGTATACTTTCCTATTCAGCTTTCCACCTCCTCCATAAATCAAACACCATTTCTTATTGTGTTAGACTGCCAAGCAAGCTGTACTTACATCAGGCAGAATATATTCATAAAAAAAAGAAAAGAGGTTCGTGATTAATGCAGAAACATTCCTTCCCCACCACAAGATGAGCCATGTCCTAAACCCACTCCTTCCAGCAAAGCTGCTGCTGACAAGAAAATTATTGACCTTCTTTACACTACAGAGCAAGGCTTCTGAAAGACAGCTTTTATTAACTGTGCGTCTGTGTGTCTGCACACACATCTGTGCGCCTCGCTACGCGTACGTATACCGACAGCTTCCTCCACAGCAGGATATTTTGCAGTGGGTATCAGCTCCCTCGCTTGCTAAGCTCACCTTAGCGTTAGCAATGAGCAGCGTTAAATTATATCCTCACCGCTCCCATTAGCAGTTGTCTCTTCCTGAGGAGGACCCACACCTTGGCTGCTGCTTACACTGGGTGTAGGGGCTGCGAGGGCTCCTGCTCTGCTCCCTCCCTCACTGCCACGAGCATGGACAAGTAAATCTGGATAATTTGAGGCCCTTTCCGTTCTTAGGCCAACATTTTAGTGCACTTCTAATGATTTCAGCTCCCACTGTCCCCCCCCTCCCATCCCATAGCCCCTTGGAAGCATTTAAATGTGTTATTTTTTTCTGATATAAGCTGTGCCAAAGCTTGGTTCCTTTAGGATGACAAACTGGCAGTGGAAACATTGACAACTATATAGGCAAACATTGTATTGCTTAAAAGACTATTTAGATTGCTCCATTGCGGAGTGAGTTTGTTGTTTGTTGTTTTTTTTTTCTTTTTGGATGGTGCTAAAGACGCCATAAAATTAGCTACAGTATTATTCCAGTGATTTGTACACTTCATATTCATGCGCCTTCAAAATTAAAAGCAACCATGATACAAAGAAGCAAATAAACAGTCCCGAGGAGGACCTAATCCCTTTCCTCCGCGCTCCCAGCAGCCACTGAAGCCAGCGGGGGTCCCAGGAGGGCAGGAGCAGCAGAGCCCAGGCTGAGTGGCGCGAAGGGTCCTTGGGAAAGCTTTGTTGCTCTGCCATGGGGATATTAATGTTCCTGGCCAGCTGACAGCATGTGCGGCGAGCGTAAACATTTGGCTCCAGCAAAGAGTTGCAGCCAAAGGAGGCAAGTTGTGCATGAGATAACCCAGGTCCTTGCGATAGCACCCAGCTGAGCACGGGCTGTCTCCGGAGGGTGCGAGCGTGAGGGCCCACAGCACCCTGGGGAGAAGTGGGAATGGGCAGAGAGAGATGCAGCCGTTGGTGGGAAGATGGTGTTTTTGCAGTGGAGCAGGGCACTTCCCAGTGTCCGTGCACCTCCTGTGGCTCCCGGCTGCTGGCTTGTCCCAGGGCCCTGCCAGGGGTTGAGAAGGGCTTGAAAATACACCATAGAGAGCACCTTAGGGGGCTGAGGAAGGAGCTCAGCAGTATTGAAGATGCTTGCTGTACCACTTTCGATCGTGCTGTGTTTGGCATCCCAACAGCAGCCATTTTGCAGGGGGCAGGGAGGAGAGGTGGGTAAAGACCACACAGGCCTTGGTTTTACAGCTCTTTTGAGCAAATCAACTGTCTGCACTCGTCCGGGCTTAATTCATGCTCTGGGTTCATTGCAACCATTCTTTAAAACTTGGGGCTTACCCTGTGTGCTGGCAGACAGAGCGGTATCGCTGTGCTGCTGCCTGGGGTCAGCAAGTCTTCAGGCTCTTATTTTCCTGAAGAGCCAAGTGAGGGAATTTTGCATTTTTGCAGTCTCTAATTCAAACAAAGAATAAATTACTTTGTAAATATTAAAAAAAGACCTTGAGTCCTTAGGCAGACTGAGGAGAAGGGGTGTAAGGTGCTGTTAAACCCCTTCTCCTCAGCCTGCCTAAAGCCTCAGGGTGTCACAAATGTGCTCTGCCTGGCTCCGTGTGCTGGTGTGTGGTGGCTTCTCTCTTGCAGCTACCGCACGTGTGCGTGCATGTGTGAAACCTGTCAGCTTGGCTTTTTTTTCTCCTGAATGTTCAGCATAAGCAGGGAGTAATAAAATGCAACTTTTCCACATGGACCAGAGGAAACAAATTACTGCCTGGGTGTAGCTGAGGGCAGAGTCTGGCTCATTATTTTCTGTGAAATAATTCCCACGAGGTCTGGTGGAAATCCAGCCTTTTTTTTTTTTTTTCTCTACTTCCTTAAACTTTCCAAAATACTCTGCTGTAACATATTTTCCCCAGTCACGTGTTAGCGAGGAGAGAAAAGGTTAAATTCTCCTTTCATACTATAATGTAATTCATTTCCTGTTTTTCACAACTGTCTAGACACAGATCTAACGAGCATTAACCCTGAATCCCACCATTGGGTTAAAAATAGAGGCTTTAAATATAAAAGTGTGTGGTAAACTAAAGATTGTAGGTTTCTACCTACCACCAGGAGCCAGCTCTTTTAAATGAGAACCATTTAATTGTCTATAAGCAAGAAAAAACCCACAAATAAAATGACTTCAGTTTCAGAGGTTTAAAAAGGCTCTTGGTTGCTTTATATACACCAGCAGCGACACCGGTGCTGCTAAGCTGTGGCATGGACAGGTTGATCCACCTTCAGGAGTTATATTTGTCTGGATTTACACCTCCAGCTATATCTAAAAAAGAAAGAATAAATTCCACTTCAGCAGGAGAGCTATAAAAAGACCAGCAGAAAGTAATTTCAGAGATAACCCATGTTGAAAACTATGGTCAGGTTCTGGTGGGAGACCCATGGACAAAATGTCCTCCCAGGCCTAGCTGAGGAGGGTGCTCCAAACCCCAAGGGGAAACATGATTGCTGTAGTACCAAGACGCACCTCATGTTGGGAAGGCAAGAAGGCCTCAGTGCATTGAGTCCCAACCTACCAAAGCATTTAAATGCTTGTTCAGTCATGACTAGACCACATGGGACTCTCATCAGCTTAAGCTGGATCACAGTTGGGCTGGACCTTGGCCCTAGGTTAAGCCTGGCAATTGCCCTGCAGGTGTGTAGCCTCTTCTGACACAATTCTCACAGGCTGGGCTGCCGCACTAGAGAGGGAAGGAGAGAAAGAGATACCTGGCCTGCAACATGAGCTAAACCCCTCACAAAAGTGTGAGTTTTACCTGAGGAGTAAAGGCAAGGAGAAAAAACTGCAGCCCATCTCAACCTGGCTCTGTACCCAGGCAGGGAGCGAGGTGCCTTCTAGGCCATCACTAGACAGTTTGTCACACACACTATCCCCATCAAAGATTACCACCTGAGACATAATTTTTTACATACCTCACAAATAAAAATATCTGCCCTTAAGAGTAAGCCCTGTTAAAATAAGGCAAAATTCATGGTGCGCTGTGAGGAGGAGGAACTCCCATTTCCTGCACTGACTGCATTTCTCTGTCTACAGTGCAAACGCCCCGAGGTTGTTTCTTTATTTATCCTGTGAAGGTGGGAGTGGGCATCTTCCCTGTCCCACCACTTGCTTGCAGCATGAAAGCAGCAGCATCCTGGGGGAAAACAGGCTGGACCTGCCATCTCAACCACAGAACCTGTGGGTTCTATCTCCTGCATTGAAGGCCTGTTCTGGCCAGGAGCAAAACAATCCAAGAAAAACATATTAAAAAGACATTAGTTTGTTTGTTTCCTACTAAAAAACACAGTACACCACGCATTAAGAATGGCAAGGGGTGAACTGGCGTCTTTCCAGCTTAGGGAAGGCCTTTGAACCCATATGAGTTATTTATAGAGCCTTTTACAAAACAGCTCTCTCCAATTTCTGCAATTTTGATGACAGGAGCAGCTCGGGTTGTCAAAAATAAAGCAACCCCCTACATGATTTATTGGGTTCATCCCACACCCCTTGTAAAGCAGAGAAACAGAACTGAAGATTAGGGAAAGTTGGGGCAAAGCTGAGTTGTAATATTCATC
Source organism: Eurystomus gularis (assembly GCA_013400335.1). Classification (NCBI taxonomy): domain Eukaryota; kingdom Metazoa; phylum Chordata; class Aves; order Coraciiformes; family Coraciidae; genus Eurystomus; species Eurystomus gularis. The sequence continues at coordinate 25,239 of VZZY01020884.1, forward strand.
TTGTAAGTAGTTTTCAAAATGCATTTAGCCCAAACTACTTCTTTATTAGGCTCTGAGACAGACAGTGAGGGCACTTCAAGGAATTATATAGGGGGACTTGTTGCCATTGATCAAGGAAGGATCTCATCCACATTTCAGGCTGCCTCACCATCTACCCCTGAGAGCTCTTAAAAGGGTGGAGGTATTGGCAGCAGTTACATGCAAATAGGAGGAATTATAGACAGACCTCACTGACCCACCCAACACATTCCTAAAAAGATCAAATATTCTCCTTAAATGATTTAGTCCATTCAAATAAGTAGAATTGAATATTTTCAAGAAAGACTGAGTAAGAAATGTGTCTTAACAGCTTTCTCATCCCCTTCTTTAAAAGGTTCTACTGATCTTGTAGACTGTCCCATGTTTCTGAAGACTTTTATCTGGGGGGTGCATGCAATCGTCTAACTATAGACCTGAGGCACAGCAGAACTACAAAAAGACTTATGAACCCACTCAAGCACACCTTGACATTGCAAATGAGATTAAAAACAAAGCATCTGCATTGTGTGCTTATTTTCATAGCCAGCATAGCTTTTATGAGGCAAGTAGACCTGTTTTACCATGGTAACTTCTCCTGTTCCAACCTGAGACACATTTCATTTGCCGTTTCAACTGCTTTTCCTCAACTTAGTAGAAGTCTCTTCAGTGGGCTCTTACTCACATCCCCCCTGAGCAGGAACCTGGGTCAGACTGTTGCAGTCCTAACTCTAAGCCAGATGCAACTGTATCTGAAAAAAGCTAAAAATCCAAGTCATTTTGGTAACATGTCTAGAAAAAACATTATTTCTGTAAGCCACAAGTTGAAGTTGAATCTATCAGTCAGCGTGTGCACTGGTGATGTCTTTTAGGGTAACAATCACTCCTTTTGTGTGAGAGTACAGATTCATAAGCATGAGCTCCACCTGAGTACTGCTTTTGCTAGAAGCAAGGACTCCATTCACCCCATTTTCCTTCAAGATATAATGAAGCGACAGCTCTATCCAGGATATTTGTTCTGCTGCCACAACAACCCAGATGTTCCTGCAAAAGAATCTTTGCTTACAGTCACCAGAAGCTCAAGGCTGATAAGGTCACCAGCTTGGAAGCAGTGAGACAACCAACTCTGTGGTTCACATTGTTTGAACATTTATTGCAATTCAGTGTCAAAAATGTTTTACAAAAATACATTACTGTCTGCACAGAACAGCTGTAAAAATCCGAGCTGAACATGCAAGGGAAAAAGAAAGTGTGCAAATTTATAATGGAAGGATTTTAACCACACAATAATATTAAACAGAAGTCTTCTATAAGGGATGCCTTTCACTTCATTTCATGTCTAGTTACAACTTTAAGGAAAAACAAAACAGAAAACACACGCTGTCTTCCACATGTAAGCAGGTATTTATAATTACTGTAGCTTAGCTCCTAAAGATGAGCATATTTGCTATTTCAAATTAAAATGTCCTTTTGGTAGCAGACCTGTTAGCATTCTGTGCAGCACATGATGGCTACAAAAACAAAAACAAGAAAACAAAACAAAAAAAAGAGTAAAGTGAGTTCCACCCTCAGTTGCTCTCCCAGGAGGAGAAGCAGCAATGTTGCATCAATGGAGCAAGAATTATCTCTGGCATTCAAGGTATTAATGTACTAGAGACTGCGTGTGTCAAGGACACGACACATTGCTCTCCCTAGGGCCAGGGGAAAGCCGCTTCGCTACCAACAAAATTACTGGAGGAAGATGTGGGACAGAAACCGGGCACTGGTAAAGACACAGAGCCCAGCAGGCACACACTGACAGCTGTGTGGATGGCCCAGCCACATCTTTAGAGCCTTTAAGAAGCATCACTGTAAACAATGACCTGAGAGAAACAGCACAAGCAGAACAGCAAACTCCCAAACTTTGTACTTATCAACCTGATCAGCCATCGGCTCCACGGGGTCTCTGTGCCAACAGGCCAGCTAGAAAGAGTGGCATTTTAATTTAATGCTCTCTTTTTGGCAAGGTGCTGATCTATGGGGAAGCTGTGCAACAGGTTTGTAAGAACAACTGCAGAGGACAACGCTGGTTTGCTGTACTGAGCATGAGATAAGCATAAAACAGTACATCTGATTTATTAGCTATGTAACAGAATTTGAAATGTTCCTGCTGTAAATCAACCTTTTAGCTACTAAGGGCCAAGGAATTTTCTGGGCAGGAAAAGCTGGTTTAGTACCTGTGTATGTTCTAGAAGGTGACAGCTTTGCAAGTGTAATTGCAGTCAAACAGAAATGGGAACACAAACAGTTCAAAACCTGGGGGCAGCGAAAAAGAATAAAAAAAGATATTCCCATATACAGAAAGTGGCAGGGTGCAATTAAATGTTTACATACAAAGCAATGTCTTCAGAGCAATACAAGTTTTCCTAATCACTTTACAAAATGAAAGGATCTAGAAACCCCCACGATTAAAAAAAGAAACCCAAACAATATAGGAGGAGGTACACACGTTTCATGATCAAACTTTACCATACCATAGTTAGTATAAACAGCGTAAGGTATGTACAGCTGAAATCGTGCCTCTTGAAGGTACCTATCACATTAAAACAAACTCCAAATACCTGCCTCTTCTAGAAAGGTGAAACAGATCTTGAGGATCTCTCCCTTCCTAAGCCTCCTCCCCTGCATGGATCTATTTTTCCTCTCCACAGCACCACATAGAATGTTGCACTGGTTAACACATCATCTGAAGATAATGAGGTTTCTCATTATCTTCATTATATGCTGGCAAGAGAAAATCCTGAAGAGAGAAAAACCCTCCTGTCCTAGTATAAGAACTGATGCATGTCTAATGGGAATGCATCAACTAACTGGAAGGTGAAATGTCATTTGAAAAGAACATTCTGTTTCCAAAATACAAGTAAAAGTCTGTTTTCCCTTCACAATAGCTTTGCCACAATTGTCTTAAAATAGAGGTCCTTTTTTTGTGTGAGAGCAGCCTTAAACCATCCTGCCTGGAAGTCCCTGTTATCACTGTCAGTTTTGTTACTCTGCCATCCTCAGCCGAGTAGGTGCCTTCGCACTGCTCAAATACTGATTGCTTGCTTTGTAAGTGGATAGACCAAGGTATTTGGATGCAACAGCATTTCATTTTCAATATGGGAGTATTGAGTTCACCACAATATCTCCCTGTACCAGCCCCTCAAGAAACAATGAGTCTCCCAAAGAGACCAAGGTCTTATTTGACAGTTGCTGTAGCAGGCGGGTAATGACTGAGGCAGTAACTGAATGAGGCTTATTCTGTTTCTTTTTGTTCAGTCTGTTTTGTTCTCCAGTACAGTAGTTGCTTGGTTTTCTGCTGCTTTGGACACTGACAGCAATATCCCAGGACCTCATATGAGGAACAAACAAGTGTCTCTATGTATTAATAAATCATCTTCAGCACTTTGACCCTTGAAGATTACACAGTGCTAAGAAATAAAAAAACCCCTAAGTTTTATAAATAGAAGCCTCGGTTGCACATTAAGTTTGTTCTCAGCATGATCTGTGCTCTCTGGGCAGAAGGCACAGAACAAACTCTTTGCTCAAGGGCAGCAAAGGGCTGATAGAGGCAATGGCTAGAGCTGAGACATTCCCAAATCACAGCTAAACACCAGGATTTTCATCTTGCTATGCAGGGAATGCTCTAGGCCAGATTCAAGACTGAAACCAACCCCAAGTCAGAGCTGGAAACAAGATGCCAAGTGGCACGGGTTCTCTCACTGCTAAAAAAAAGGAGCTACAAGAATCTCCAAATAGTGGCAATGCTTCACTCACTCCACTTGCAGGTTCCTCTCCTTAATGTCCTCATTCGCCAAGCCAGACTTCAGCCTTGTCTACCCATTGCCATCAATGCGGGAATGAAAACAAGCTGGCATACTTCACTCAAACATCCCCCCAAACACGCACAAGTTCTTTTTTCCAAGGTAACAGCTTTTAAATCACTTTCCGTTGACATGAATATAATCAGCAGGCATATGCTTTCCACCAAACTGATGGATGAGGCATCAATGCCAAGATAAAGCTCCCCATCCTGCACATGTTCTCTCCTCATCTCTGGAGACTGCCAAGCTCTGGGCCATGGCTGAGGGTAGCACAGGCTCACAGGGGTCTCCGGAAGAGCAAAAGCTTGGGTTTGCTGTTGGAAGGCAGGAGAAAGGCAGTTCTTGTCAGCATTTTCCTGGTTTTCCTTCCCCCTTCCCTACTGGCTCCATCTAGAGGCAGCTTTTTTCCCTTTTTACAGCTCTTCCAAGAGTATGCAAAGTGATTTAGTTTGCAAAAATGCAAATACTGTCAATTTTTAAAAATATAAACAGCTGCAAAAAAGTGTTGAAAGTCAGTTATAAAAATGTAAAAAAGGAACAGAATATTTAACATTAACTCAAGTAGTTCTTCCTGAATTGTCCTGAGTACTCCTCTTCCTCACAATTCTTTTTACGTAGTCACACACAACCCACTAAATATTTACCCTTCCGAGGTATCCTGCTTACATCATGCACAGAGAAAGTGCCATACAGGAAATCCACTGGCAAATGGCAAACAAAAAATTCCACTGCAGGTTTTCAAATTGTTACATGTGAAGTGGATTCTTCTAGCTCCACTGTAGGGAAAAGTGAAGCACTGTATGCAACAGAGGAGACGGTGAGACAGATCATGGCCACACTGAAGGCAGATTGGCCACTTACACCACAGGACTGAAAGTTTAGCTCTAGGCTAGTGTTAGAAGATCCCATAAAGAAGCTCAGCACTGGAAGCGGAAAGGACTAAGCTGGGTATTTGCCACCGGCACAGAGAAATAACCAAAGATGTCAAGTGCCATGTTGGAAATACCTTGCCTGCCAGTCCTGACTGCTGTTTTTTGGAAAATGCTGACCCATTTCTTCACGCTGTCTCGCTCATAACCCTGAACTCCAGTAGTCTGAAATTAAACGTGATGCTGCCAGTCTTCCAGCAAATAAAAACCGCATCATTCAGATTCAGCAGCCCAGTTCTCCCTGCACTTTACCAGCTTCAAGATGACTGAATTCACTTGACAACAGTGGGAATACAGAACAGTGTATATGTTGGAAAACATGGGCTTGAAGACGCTTGGGATTTCAAACAGGGCAATAAACCTAGTGGAGCTGATACAAATTCACACAATTAGATTAAATTCAGTCCTTTGTTTCTATATAATAGAACTTCCTCCCTTTCAGATAGTCTTCATCCTTGTGGCTTCTTTTCCTTTTTGCTTAGTCTTTCATAAAACCAACAAAAGAGGATGGAGTAAAGTCTTAGGTATTTATATGGTGCCTATCATCTAGGCATTCAAGCACTGAGTAGAGCAAGAAAAACTAATGTAAAAAGGTAAGCATTAATACAAGAAAAGATGCTTACTATCACAAACATTTCCCTTTAAATCATTGTACAAAATACAAAAGTTCACATTGTACACTGGATTTTTGTTTGAAAGGTACTCAATCTGTTAGAGGTAGAAAGTGGTATGTTGCGATTCTCTCTCACAAGTAGGCTAGAGTTCTATCCTAAGTACTTCAGAATGTGTCCTTTTTAAAAACATAAAAGTATTATTAAACTTGTCACAGGGATTTCTCATAAATATTTTAAAAACATCATATTTATAAATATGTATGCTAAATAAAACCAGATGGAGGAACAGTTCAACAGTCCTAGCCTCATATTGCTTTCTCTCTATTAGAAACAAACCAAGAGAGTTCTCAAATGGTTGCGGGGCAAGTTCATTCTTAACTTCTAAAAATGAAAAAATGAAGGGTTTTTTGCCCTGTATCTTGTACTCTGATCATAAGAAAGGGACTCTGTACAACATGCTGCATTTATTCACCAATCCTATGGAAGTCTGTATTCCTTAGGTGCTGCACATCAGTGAGCAACTTCACCTTTCATCTCCAAGATCCTCTTGTTTCTTGACTCAGGAGCTTTGAATAAACATGAATATTTACACTATTTACAATTGGAGTGTCCAAGCTCAGTGGCATAAGGTGTCCTGTAAATTGCATAAGCTGCGGTGACCCAAGTTCAGAACCTGAACAAGTTGATAAAGTCTTGCGGTGAAAGAGAGGTGGAGCAAGTCTCTGGGTTGTTGGCTGTGCAAGGGTGATCAGTACCCTAGGAAAGGAGAGAACAACTCCATTTAGAGAGACTGCAGAAAGGGTGCCAGAGCATCAGCCAGCTCAGTGCTGCCCCTCTGCCAGATGTCCCACTTGCAAATAGCTAGAGCAGAGCCCAGAATAATATTTCTGCTCTCAAAGTGAACAGCTCAGAACTAGGCTTCATTTTAGGGAGCTACTGGCAAGTCATGGGAAATAAAAATAGCAAAGATCCAATTCATTCTTTTCCCCTTTTCTGAGGGAAGATAGGCTGAAGCTTACCATCAGCTACAGGAGTTTAACTCCAGAGACGTTCCTTGGATATCACCACAGTGGCCAGTAGATTTTTGTCCTGGGCTGTTTTGTAGCCATCAGCTCTCATCCCAGCTACTCCTGTTGCCAGGACCTCCACCTCCATGTAATGAGTAGGAGTTGCTGGCAGTGCTAAGATGATTTACTGCAGGCAGCCCTACAGTATGCCCATCTCCCTCCCCTCTAGCCTCGATGGACACTACTCTTGCTTCACATAAAGATGGGATCTCTGAAGCACAAAGGAGAAAGGGTCTAGTTGAGGGAAGATAAAGATGCAGGAAAACACTAGGTTTTCTAGGCAAGGAAATGCAGTACCCTAAACCAGCTGCAGAGGTGGCACTGGGTGGCCTGTGGCTCCTGCCCCACTCAACTTTGTCCCACCAGCACCTCATACCTTCCAGGAGAGGATGTGGCAGTGCCTGCACAGCTGCAGTGTGTCACCATACTGCTCCTTCCGTGGGTAACACCTTATGAGCTTGAAGTACATCTTTTTCCAATCCAGCTGTCCCTTGTCAGATAAGATTAGCCGTTTGCGAATCTTAAAGAAAAAATAATCATAATTGCAGCAGGTCAAAAAAGTAATGATTTGTTCTTTCCAGCTCATGCTCTTCTCCCTTGCGTAACTGTCATCCTTGACAGTCCCACAACTGCTCCCTTGTAACACCAAGAAAGCTCCTGCTCTGAATATCCAGCCATAACCAGCTTCCTGATGGCAACAGCCCCATCCAAGGATCTATCCCCATTTCACGAATATTACTGTGCGAAAGCCTGGAACCCGGGGAGCTATTTTATACCACTTTAGCCACATTTCTGGCTGGCAGGACAGTGAGTGTAACTGTATTTAACAGTTTCAGAAGTTACTTTGTTTCTTCATTGACTCTAAAAGTCACCGATTTGTCACATTAGCTTGGGAGACACCCATCTTCCTTGTAGGGTTCATTAGTTGCAAAGACTAGATTTGAGTTTAATAGAAATAACTTCCCCGGAGCCACTTCCAAAGTCAGATCCCCAGTGAGCAAATAAAGCCAAGTCAGCAGAGGAATCTGGCATGTGGTCCCTAAAGTGCAGAGGTCTGGTATAAACACTCCAGACATTCACCCATAAACAGAGAGAAGGACTTTGTTTTTAAGTTTAGAAGGCCCCAGACAATTACCAGCCTCCAAAGAGCCGAAGATGTTTACACAGGTACGACAGTACACTGCTGCAGGGCTATTTTCCACATACTGCCCTGTCACTCATAAAACAGCTCAGAGGGGATTTCTTGCTCTAAAGGGCAAGAGAGTACAACTCATCGCTCATGGACCACATCCACAGATTCTCTGCAAGGGTGTCAGTGCTGGGGACACTGGGGTGATTGCTGGAGCTCGCCTGCACGTTTTCCCTGCACACGTGGGGTGAGGAGCAACTGCATGACTTGCAGTTGTTACCACCTGGATTAGGGTTGAAGTTCACCATACAACTATAATTCCTCAGGCTCTTATTTCAGGAATCATTGCTGTGGCATGCAAAATGTTCTACATAAATCATCTTCACAGTCATTCTCATGCCAGCCTGTATTATCGGCTTTCAGCACAACCCTTAGATCTAAGACATAGTCAAGTAAGTGTCCTATCCATGTGTGTTCACTTGCTAGTGGGGTACAACAAGCAACCGATGGCAGTTTGTATCCCTCCTTGTACCTGTCTGTCTGTGAAATGGTACTGGCAGAGTTTCTTCCACAGCAACCGGTCTTCGCTGAGCACTTGCAGGTCCGGAGCCACCTGACCGAGGCTAACCAGGTCTCTCCCATCACTCAGTCGCTGCATGATGTTCAATTGTAAACACAACGGCAGGTCTGTGAAAGTGGTTCCTTTAAAGGCAGGCTGGAAGAGACAGACAAAGTTGAGCTCACAGTAAGCTGAAAACTCAAGCAATTTTAGCTTGTGACACTGCTCCCAGAAGCACCACCACCAGCTTTCACTGCAGCAGGACACTGGCTACATTGTGGTACCAGTTACTAACCATATAGGTCTCTCCACCACAAGGGACATCAGCATTACTTCTCAAGCAGTCTCCGGTTATACACATTGCTGGAAATATCATGCTCTTCTGACTTTTTAGCTTCTGTCATCACAGGATCCGGCCCTAACCGCAGCAGTGGCTGATGAGTACACACAGCAGGATTTTTCCCTGCAGGGCCTACTGCCGGCAAGGCTAGCTTTTCCTCTGTGAACACTCAAAGGTCTTAACCCTTTCTTATCAGCTACAGCCACAGCTTTCCAGGCTGTTCAGCCACACCAAAGCACATCCTAGCCTAATGAGCCAAAAGCCACCTTCGCCTGGTCTACATGAGCTCCAGAAGTGTTTAGCAAGTCCACATGGTGGCACAGCTCCAGGAAAAATTGACCATGATGGATCGGCAGGTCCTGCACTCGGGGGAAATCCAAGGCACACACAGGAGCAACACATCAGCAAGGACCAAAACCCAGGCTCCAGATGCTCCAAAACCAGCCCTAGACTTAAGGCAAATAGGAGCTTTTAGGATTGGGCCCCAACAAAGGAACAATGTTAGGCAGATGTGCCAAGTTTATCATTTACCCTGCACAGAGATCCTGCTGCTATTTTAAGCTGCAGAGTCACAGCACCCATCTCACAATTGGCAGCTATTAACTGTTTCAAACAAGAAGCACGTGGATTGCCATCAGCAGGGGAACACTGCATGAGGCTGCTTTTAATCACACGGTCCCATCTCCAGCCATCCCACTGCATGTGAAACTCCACAGGCACACCAAGTATCTCTGTACACAAACAGCTCCCACCTTCCCTTCAGTGGCCCAGTTACCAGCCTTTCCAGACCACACAGCACTGACTGGTATCTGCAAAGACCACAGCTCTTCTATCAAGGCATCATTTTTGGCCATCTCCACCAGCAAGACGGGCCTGAAAACCCCTCCAGGAATGAACTGTCTCTGCCATCTCCAGAGGGCATTTCTTCCCATGACAGCTTTAACACTGCATGCTAAGAGCTAAGCTGTAAGTGCACTGGTTGGTTACATGAAGATGCTTCCTTTGCACAATCCACAACTCCAGACTCAGTGTCCCTGCCCACCAGTGCAAACTGAAGTTATATTTTGGGGTAGGAAGAATGCACTGGAGCTGTGGACCACCTCCTGTTCATCTCCCTTGTCAGCTTGTCTTTCGCATCCTCCTGCACTCTCTCTACATATAGGCTTTGCCAGGGCAAGACTAAGCTTAGAGGTTCCTGGGTAAAACAGAACAAAACAAAACAACCCCACCAACCTAAAACCCAATCCCAAAGCTCATGCTTATGTCTTATTTCTAAAGAAACCAGTGTGACCCAAGCAAATCCTTATAGGTTTTCTGAGTCAGGGCCAAAGACTTATCTGCTACCTCTTTTCCCTCAGTGCTCCTTTCCAGGACTTTTCAAACATTACTTTTTTTGGAGAAAGAACACAGATTAGATCAGAGCAGATCAGTATGCTGTCACTTTCTGGACAGAGTTTAAGCAGCTCTAGCACACACAGTATTTTGCAAGCTTTTTAAAAAAGATTTAGGTCTTGGCTGTTGCAAGACATTTTCCCCCCTCCAGAAACACCAGAAACACTCAGCGCACTGTAGGCAACTGGCTGTGTAGAACTGAGCTTGTTCTTCCTTCCTCTAAACTCAGCTGGTCTTGTTCTAGCTTGATCTGAAGTCATCTTCAGTGGTATGAAATATTTTGCAAGCTCAACATCCATTTCATTTATTGCTCTGGAGCCTCCAATACGAGAGGGACAAACTTGTTGGAAAAGGTCCAGAGGAGGGCCATGAAGATGACCAATGGGGCTGGAGCATCTCTCCTATGAGGACAGGCTGAGAGAGTTAGGGTTGTTCAGCCTGGAGAAGAGAAGACTCCAGGGAGACCTCATTGCAGCCTTCCAGTATCTACAGGAAGCCTACAAGAAAGCTGGGGAGGGACTTTTTACAAGGGATTGCAGTGACAGGACAAGAGGTAATGGCTTTAAACTGGAGAAGGCGAGATTTAGATTAGATGTAAGGAAGAAATTTTTCAGTCAGAGTGATGAGTGATGAGGTTGCCCAGGGAGGTTGTAAATGCCCCACCACTGAATGTGTTCAAGAACACATTCGATGGGGCTTTGAGCAACCTGGTCTAGTGGGAGGTGTCCCTGCCATAGCAGGAGGGGTGGAACTACATGATCTTTAAGATATCTGTAAACTTACATATAAGTCAATATGCATAAAAGGCAGTTCTGTCCACAAGCAATATTTTATCTACTTTTGCCTGGATAGGCAGAGTTCTTTGAAATGCTTGTATTTTAGGAGCCTCTAAAGCACAGAGAAAAACTCACATTGTACCACAGAGTTGAGCAGCAGGAGGTAGGTTCTAACCTGTGGTGCGCTCAGGGCAGCAGATATCCAGGTGGAGCTGACCCCAGCAGTGCCCAGACACAGGGCAGCTCCCCAGTTCACAGATCTGCTGCAGCCCAGAAGCCACCTCATAGCTGGGCCAGTGCTTCTCCTGCAAGGCAATGGGAGCTACAGCCCATCCAGCTTTCAGCTGGATGCCAGGAGGGACGGAGGTGGAGCAGAAACCACTATCAGATAAGGCACTGCTGCTTTTGCACCTTCTCAAACTCCTTGGGACCTCCTGTTCATCCCCCATGTCCTGTTGCTTGTGTTACTTTAACAGAGGACTGGAAATTTTCCTGGTGTTGCCAGAGAACACAGCTATGTAAATGTAACAAAAGCAGGCCCTTTGCTTAATCCTTTGCAAATGCCTCTCTGGTTGACCCACTAAGGAAAAATGTGCTTTTTATATTCTCTGGACCATGCCTTGGTCTGCCCAAGTGGGAATTTCACAGTCCAGTTCATTACAGAAAAACCCTACAAGGGGCACACCAACACAGAGATCAGCACTGAGGGAAAGCTTTAGCATTTCTGTGGAGTAAGTATCCATTTGAGGTGGGGAAAAAACCCATCTAGATATGGTCCTGGGCAACTGTTTTGTAGGTGTCCCTGCTTGAGCAAGGTGGGGGTTGGACCAGATGACCTCCAGAGGTCCTTTCCAACGTTCTGTGATTCTGTGAGGTGAAGCAAGTTCAGATTTGATTCCCATGCAAAGCCAGGTTAGGAATTTATCAACCAACACATCTCCTTCCCATCCCCATAGACGCTGTTGAAGAAACAGGTGTTTTGAAAGCAGGACTCGTCCAGCTGGAACGGGCAGCTCCAGACTAGTGGAAGAATCACTGATATTTTCATCCAGGAAGCATGAAGTTATGCAGCTATGTGGAAATTTGCATTTAATTTACAGATTAAATAAATCTAAACCCCTCAATTATCTGATAAAAGTTTTGAAGGCAACTTCTCAGTTGGATAAAGACTGAGCTGACTCTTCATACTGAGGCCTAGTCTCTGAAGACTCTCAAGAGGTGCAGATGGTTTCCCGCCCAGCTCTGTTTGCACAGCACTTCATGGCCATTGAGGAGTCAAGCCACAGTGTGCGACCAGGAACAGTGAGCATGTTCCTGAGTTGTGTACATTGAGTCTGAATTAAGGGACACAAGTAATGTGAGGAATGCACCCAGCTATTTGGGCAACTCCCAAGTCCTTCCCCAGCTCTCTGTGCTTGCACTAGTACAGTGGGATGCAGTCATCCAAATGAGCTGCTACATGAGAAGGCTTCACAAAGGAGCCGCATTATTTTTAGCTTTCAGGATCTCTGCTTACCCTGGTGATCTGAATGTTGTTCAGTTGCTGCTGCCAGTGGAGAATACTCTCCATCCTGTGCACCCACATGTTGATGTTTCCAACCAGGACAGACTTGCCGACTCGTTGAACTAATGTACAGAGGGATGTGTAGAGGGTCTGCAGCAATTCCCGTATTAGCCTGATGTTCTGTTGATCTTCAAGGACTATGGCAGAATAGGAAAGGTTAGAAGTGGGAACTGCCCAAATCCTTTTCTGCATCTACATTAGTCAGTCAAGTTACCTGCTATAACCTCACAGGCCAAGGGAATCAGCCTGCACTTTTCTTTTTAGAAGAAGGCACTTAAACATTAGCCAGGCACAGCAGGTTAGACAGCAGGTGGAAAGATCCTCCCAGGATAAGCAGATGAGAGATCTGCCCTTTCTGCAGCACTTCCCATTTCCAGCCACTGGCAACCAACCAGGTTTCCTCTCCAGTGCATGTCGGGAGTTATCTATGTGCACCTCCTCCCCACGTACCCCAGCTGATGTTCAGGAAGATAGCTCAGGATCCACTTTCTCGTTATGTATGCACACACTGAGAGCGTGCTCTCAATTCCCGGGCTTCAGCCAGAGCTGAAGCATCAGGGAGGGAAGTGCCACATCTCAACCATAATTCAGCCTCCCCAGCAAGTGAAGACAGCCCTCAGCTCTCCTTTCCTCTGGAGCAGTGGGAGCACTTGATGATACGGCAAATTGGCAACAAGGCGGCAGCAGGAACCACAGATGTGCCAGGCTGGGGGCAGGAGCAGCCGTCTCTTCTGCAGTCAGAAATAGGACACAGTAGGATGCAGAAGGGGTGGTAGTGAGGAAAGTTGGGGAAGGAGGAATTGCCTCTCATATATACCAGAACAGACATTTCTTCCCACTCCCCTCCCTAGTCCTTCACCAAGGGAAAGTGGAACTGCACTACAGAAATAAGCAGTGGTGTCCCTCATCATGCATCTTGCGTTGCCTGACTGTTCTTGAGGAGCACTGCCTGACTGTTCTTGAGGATGTGGTTCACAGTACACCAGATTAAATCAGACTCCTCCTCCCCACCCCCCTCCTCACTGTTTCCGTTTCTTACCTTTCTGCACCACTTTTTCCAAAATGTTCATGTAGTTTTTCTGGGCAATGCCACTCAGTGACGTTAGCTGCGACTTTGCTATCAGCTCCAACAGCTGTGGATAAAAATAGAAGTTGCAAGCCTTAGAGCACAGAGATACCTTTCTAATCTTGACTCCTGGTCACATGACACAGCAAAACAGTCCAGAAGCTTGTTTGCTGCTTGAAAATAAAAGGGAGACAGAACAACAGAGCAAACGAATGCAAAGGGGGAGGAGAGCACCAAAAAAACCCACAGCAAAAGGGGTGGAAAAGAGGCATCCTAATGATCTTCAAGTGGGGGAGAAAAAAAACCCCTGATTTCATGGTTCAGAGATGCAGAGAAACCACAGAGCAGTGCTCAGACTGACAGCCTCTATTCACACCACAGGAACAGCGAACAGCCGACATCGCTGTCCTTCACTGGGGTATAAACAAGTAGTGTCATAAGGGAACACGAGCAAATGCCTGTTTGGATGGGGATATTATTGATGGAGCATTAATGAGAATCAGACTCCACAATTTACGTCAAACTCCTGGGTTGCATGGGTTTTGTCAGAGTGCTGTCACCACGACAAAGGTTAAGCACTTTATTAAAAACAAACCCATGCAACCCAACAAGCCCCTATTCCCCCAAGGTTTCCTCCCCTCTTCAGCTCTTAGGGCTGCCACACCAAATCACCTCTCCGTTTACCCTGTTTACTTGTTAACCTCCCCTAATGGAAATCTTGCTTTTACTTTCGATTAAGATTTGCTTCCCATCACTGATCTCCTGACTTACATACAAGCTGAACGCTGGATTTGGGCTGCAGCTGCTAAAGGAAGCATTTCCCACAGGGAAGATGCCCTCTCCTCCCCAGCTCTCTACCACCGTGAGAACAGCTGTGGAAGTTTCCTATGGATCATGCTCCGCAGAACATGTGGCCCATGATCTTTCAAGCCTTCCTCCCTTCCCCCAGCATTATATAAATACACAGACTGTCCACGTGTCAGTCCATTTGTTTTGGATGTACATAGCCTTCTCTTTTAATTTAGAAAGGAAAGGAAAAACCTTTTATGCTACAAATCAATCAACACATTACCGCATGACTAGCTTATTAATCCTTTATCATCTGCAGCTACAGTATACTGTTGCTGGCACCACAGAAAGCCCAGAGAAGGGGCAGCTACTTGTGTCAAGTCACTAAGATGGCTTTTGACAAGACTTGATAAGTCATGAACTGAACTGTTTGCCCTGCTATAAGAATGACAGGAACGTATCCAAAAAGTCACCGGCAGCTTGCCATGAAGCGCGGAGCTCATGGAGATGTATTACTGCAGTAATTAGTCTGCTCTGCTTCTCTGAGGTGCTGGCATGTGACCACCAGTTAGCAGCTATGAAGTTGCCTGGAGTGACCAATCTCTCTTCCATTTAATTTCCAGGCCAACACCATCAGATGGCTTTGAGTTTACATTCTATTAGCATCTTGCTCCTCACATGACCAAAGAAAACAAGAAAAAGAGACCTGTGCTAACTCCTGTGAAGGGCAGGCTGCCTGCTTGGCTCATTTGAGGGAAACAAGAGATGCCTGTGCACCAGTATCACCCAGCTCTCCTACATTAGTGGATCTTCTATATCAGCTAAACTGAGACCACAAGAACTAGATACTCAAAAGCAAGGCAGTTTGCAAGATGTTTGAGAAGTTATAAAAAGTCTTTTTTTTCATGTTTTAAATACTGGAGGAATAAGTAGAAAAAAAAAAAATCAGTGTCCCAAAGTAGCCTGTAATAGTCTGCTTACACTAAACTATTTAGCCTTCAGACCTTTGATTATAGCGATCAACTTGCCAGACTCCATCTGTACATTAGCCACACATGCACCCAGATCAGCTCTTCTGTGCATAAACAACTGCTGTCTCCAGATTGCACCATTCTAGAACTGGCACAGAGACAGCTTCCTCCAGGCTGGGTGTTAGCAATGTTGTGCCCGTTACTGAAAATGTGAAAATGCACCCAGTGATAAGCATCATGTAACAGCAATACCTTAAGTGCTAGATGCCAGGGCCATTCTTTAAGAGGAACAATGATAAAAATCTCAGTTCCTTGAAGAACGCTAAATTGGTACAAAATTAATTTGGCCAAAGGAGCAGATTCAAATTTGCCTTGTCTGTGTTTATCAAGGTTCAATTTATGTTCAGTGAACCAGCTCAGATATCGTGTGTCACCTCCCTTCCCCTGCAGCAATAAACACAGGGTGAAATTCCATATGAAAACTATGTTGTGAATTCCTCTAGGACTACTCCACTCCCCAGAGACCGCTGGCTGAAGCTACTGGCTAGTCCTCCAAATCAAAAGGCACTTTTTATTCTTCTATGTTCATATAACACACAAAAACCAGGTAAGCAACACAGCTCATCTGTGCCCCACATGCTCCAGCACATTGAGGGTCTTTGGGTGTTGGCACAGATCCAGCAGAGCATGGTCTCAGTTAATGGGCTGCCCCCTAATTGGGGTCTACAGTAGCATTATAAAAATAAATCAATGTTGCCACTTGCATAATATGGACTAAAAGCAGACTGATGAATTCAGATTAATGCTGAGTAGGGTAAAAAGGCTGGAGAGCTGCAAGCATGTGTTATGATGCGGTTGCATTAAGCCCAGCCTACGCTCAACAGAGGGACAGATGGTAGGAGAGAGTGCACAGGAAAGGTTAAGAGCCATTTTAAAAAGCCTGTTTTTCAAAAAGACTACGTGATTGCATTCCAGTTGATTTTAACTGGAGCTGGGAAGTCTGCTACACCTCCAGAAAACAAGGCAGTATATCCTATAGGATCATTTTGGTTGGGCATAAGGAAAAAAAAAATTCACTAAAAGGGTTGTCAGGTACTGGAACAGGCTGCCCAGGGAAGTGGATGAATCATCATCCCTGGATGTGTTTAAAAGGCGTGTAGACGTGGTGCTTAGGGGCATGGTTTAGCAGCAGACATGGTAGAGTAGGGTTATGATTGGGCCAGATGATCTTAAAGCTCTTTTCCAACCTAAATGGTTCTATGATCCCAATTCATTCTTCCAACTCCTCAGAAAGTGAAAGAGGTAACCTGGTAGCTTTCCCAGAAAATCCTTCCTACCAACTCGCCCCTGTTTTGTTTGCTCTCAGATGTCTGGTTTCTCTGTTTGGTCTCAGAGAAAGGCAAGAGATGCAGTGGGCTATTCCAGAGCCTCTGCAAAGCTAGCAGGAGGCAGCATCTTCTACAGCATGGCAATAACCAGCTCACTTCCCCATGAGTGTGATCGGTCTCCTGCACCAAGTCCCACTAGCAGTCAGTCTAAAGCGGTAGGTGCAATGAGCCACTCGGCTCTGGAAGTAGAGCAGGTCCTCCTCCCATAAGCACACTGGAAAAAATAGCAAACAGAACAGTGCTATGGGGCAGGGAACAATGGCTCATTTCAGGGCCATGAAAACATGCTGCTCTGCACCCATGACTACTGTGCACAGCATTGCTTAGACCTGCTACAGCCAGACAGCACTTCCACCACTGGCTCAGTTCAGCACTGGAGTGTGCAGGCAATCCACATCCCAAGTAACACACAGCTGGGGGGTTACAGCACAGAGCCAGGAAACCCTCAGCAGGAGGGTATAGATTTGCCTCAAAAAGGGAAATGCTTTCTAATCATTAAAATCACAAGTCTCAAACTACTGATGTGTAAATCTGTAAGCTCCTCCTGGTTGGGGATGTGGTTCCTCACATCTGGACTGCTTAGAGAAAGGTACTGCAATGAAAAACTCCTTCTCCACCCCTCCATGGCTCTCAAAGCCTGTCACTTCCTGGGGCTGAAATGTCACATTGGCTTTCACTTGGGAGGTAGAGCAAGAGCAAGGCAAGTTGTAATGATTTACAGTGCAGGTGCTGACAGATCTCCATGAGGCAGCATCAAGCTGATATTCTTTCAGCACAGCATAAATCCAGGACTCCCAGAGCTAACTGCTATAAAAACTTAAGAAACAAATTCAAGAGACTACTTCAGCAAGCTGCATGCCATCTAGATCATGTTATTCCAGAAGAACTGTGCTCATGCAGCTTAACCTGACCTAAGCTGTTACGATCAGAAACAGCACTTTCCCTTGAGATGTTACAACTATTGTAAGACAAATCTTTCTGAAGGAAGTAGCCTGCAAAACCTCACTGTCATCTGACTAGAGTGTTCCCAAAGGAAAACCAACAACTTCGGGGCCACAGGCACTTTTCTGTCTGCTCATATTATTTATGCTTACAGAACACTTCCAGTCTTGAAGACCAGAGACAACAGGGCTACTTCAAGAGCCTCCTTTTCTCCAGACTAAACAACCCCAGTTCCCTCAGCCACTCTTTGTAACACTTGTACTCTAGACCTTTCTCCAGCTTTGTTGCTGCTCTTTGGACATGATCCAGCAAAGTTTATTAGGAAATTTGTTCACTGAAAGGGTTATCAAGCATTGGAACAGGCTGCCCAGGGAAGTGGTTGGGTCACCATCCTTGGAGGTATTAAAGATGTGTAGACATGTCACTTAGGGACATGGTTTAGTGGTGGACTTGGCAATGTTAGGTTAATGGTTGGACTAGATGTTCTTAAGGGTCTTTTCCAAACTACATGATTCTAAGAACAATTTGGGTCTTCTGGGTCAATCAGACTTCCTCACTAGCTCTAAAAAAGGAACATTGTCCTGTAACATGTAGGCAGACCCTACAGTTAAAAAGATCAGCAAGGACCAAGTCATGGCACCAATACCTATACTTAGCACTTCCAGCACTACATCAGCAGACTGTCAAGACAAGATTGATGTTGGAGGAAAATTTCTTCTGCTTCAGTTACGTGAATTCACTGGCTATGGCTATTGGTATTTGCCCATGAAAAACACCTGCCAAACTTCTTGCAGCTCACACCAGCTCACTTGAAGGAGGTGCCCATTTTATCAGTGCACCATTAGAAACTCCAAGAACTTAGTTTGGGTGTATCTTAAGCAGCAGACACTTATGTAGGACAAAAAAAATTTAGCACTGTGAACACCATAGCACTCAAGTTCAGAGAAATTCAGAATGGAATACTTTGAGAAAGGCAAGCTGATCTTCGGCCTGAAAGCCCATTTTGCTATCAGTGATGTAGCTTATTTCTCCACAGGGCAAGTTTGGGTGTAGCTAGCAGAATCCCAAGCCTGCAGCTGTTTCTTTCCTTTCTTCCCCTACAGACATCCTTGTCTTCTCTAGCCTCCAACTCTAAACTTTCCTCCTTGGAAAGCATTTGCTTGATGAACTAAGTAGCATGACATTAATCAGATACCTCAAGCAATGGGTGGAACTAGACAGAACAAGGAGAGGGAGGGAAGGGAAAAGTGTTTTGCTTGCCAGCGTTCAAGGCATTTTCCATGTGACAGATTGCTCATCTGTGTGCTCTAGGAGGCCTGTGACTTGCAAAGGACCGTAAACAAGATTCACATCTAGGCAGATCTTTTCACAAGTAAATCTTGCACATGAGGCATTTTATGAGCTACTGTCCACTAGAACTTGGCAGATACAAGCCTTTCATTTTAAGTCAGTTTCATATTTGATCCATGGTACCAGGTTTACTATCTTCTTTAATCTGCCAAGCCACAAGTCAGCCTCTATCAGAGGCTTCATACTTCTCAGTAGTGCTGGATCCTTAAAATGGGGATAAGACTACTCTCAAAAGCTCAGAAGCAAGGCAATTTCTTGAAACAAGGACACGCACCAACTTCTGTACAGAATGCTGCTATTTTGGATACATAGCAGATCTGAGATGCTTTTATGAAGTCCTCATAGGAAAAAGGGGGAAGAAGGTCAGTCTGACCCTCCCCACCAGACCACACCAACTTCACTGAAACTTGAGTTTGTTCTTCAAAAAATGTAATGGGACTTCTGCTCAGTCCTTGTGTCCCATGCGAGACATCCATCCCATTGGGCTGAGCAGCAGAAGCCCATCACATAGCACCACACGACCTGAGGCCATGCTTCACAGAGGTCTCTGGAATTCTTCGTTGTTACAAGAAAGTCTGCCAAAAGAGACCTCTGGAACACCAAATACAATTTTTATTTTATTTTCCTCATTCATATTTGACTAAAGGGTTATAGCCTTGGCATGAACTGTTCCTTCCACAATAATCACCATAAAGATGACAGGTCTGTGTATATATATATATTACGTAGCAGAAAACACTGAGTACCTCAGTGGTGGTCATCACCTTCTCTGTACAAGCAGGAAAACAAGTTATCCCAGGACCAGCAGGGCTAGGACAGCCTGAGTTTCCATGGACTTGTATCCCACTTTCCCTCCTCCAGTATCCCCACTCCCTGCCACCATCCTTGCAGTGGGACATCCAAGTCATTACCAGTACCCTTCCTGCACAGCAGGTGGGTAATAATCCCCTCCAATGCCTGTATCCTTCCCAGGGTGACAGAGGTTTTCACAGGCTCCTAAACAGGTGAACAAACCACAGTGAACTTGATCAGATCAGTTCTTCCTTAGACACTTTTCATGACATTTGACTCGGCAAAGGGAAAGCAATACCAATGCTGCTTGCTCCAGAACCTAAAACCTGGACAGCTGGTGCCTCATCAGTGATCAACTGCTGATGAGATGTGAAAAGGAGATGTTTATAAACAGCCTCAAGTTAATAACAGATTTTTTTTTAAGCTTACTGAATTCCAAACCTTGATAAGCATTCTGAAATTTGAGATGGATTTGCAGATCACATGTGCATAAACATACAAGCATCTGCAGCCCTCAGGACACTAGCTTCCCCCAGCCACTACCATCCCCCTTGGCTACCCAAAAAAAGTCCTGATTTGTTACGCAACACCAGAGCATGGGGAATCTGGAGCTGATGACTCCTTCCCACCAACTAACACAGTGTTGGCACTAGCCAAATGCTTCACCTGGGGAAAGCACTGCTAGCCACACAGGATTAAGAGCAACCATGATCCTTAAAAGAGATCAGTGCTTCCAAGAGGTTCAGCCCATCCTCTCATTGCCAAAAGGCTCAGCTCCACAGAGTCTCTCCTTCCAAGGAGACAAAGCTCCACAGCTCTTGTGTAGCTGGAGTCTCCTGCACAGAGAGGTCCCCACCATTCTGTGGCCTCTGAAAAGAGCCCATGCTCTTCAGGCTCACAGGAATTGCATTGAAAAGCTGAGCTGAGAACTCAGGAATTAGAAACTAAATTTTCTGGATTTCAGAAGTGAATTTCACAATTGAAAAGTAGTAGGAATGCTAGGCTAAGGACAGCCCATCAACTACATTACCACCACCTCCTCCCTCTCCATTTTACAGATCGAAGAGGAGGTTTTGGGCACCTATCCACACAGCTTCCATCAATTATTTCATGCAGCAAAGCCCAACACCTCCACTTCCACGCTTGGACCTCTCTTTGCCAACTGGTGCTCAGTTCAGAGCCTCCACCACCATCACAGCAAAACAAACTCTGGCCTTCCACTCACCCTCACAACATAGTTGAATCTCCTGGAGTCCAGGATAGCACTGGAGAAGTCAAGTCGGTTGAAGGCTTCTCCCAAGGTGCAGTAACCATGGCGCTGAGAAGAAAAAACAGTCTGGGTCATGTTTTAGCACCAGGAAGATGTGACCCAGGGCAACTCAATTTAGCAAGCTAACGGGTACAAACCATGGGACCAGCTCAGAGCTGGAGGAGGCAGGCCTGTGTCCCACAGAGTGACACTTACTGACGTCAAGAATGGGCACAGCTCAACATGGATTATGATAGTTTCCCAAGAGTGACCCGAGCTCTGCTCATGACCCATGAATTTACGGGTGAGAATGAGCCACACATTCCTGGGGTTCAATATATAGTGTGAGTTCAGAGCAGTCTTGGACAAGCGCTTCTCTCCATGAGCGCAAGCAAGCCATTGTGATGAATTCCAATGATTTTCCATGTTAGGACTGTACTGGGTGAAAGCCAAGAACAGTATTATGGCTTGGTCTGCAAATGGCTGTGTTTTTTTTTAACTGAGGGAAGCAAACAAGTCATATTTTAAACACATGTAGAGAGCCTTGTACAGCAAGCCCTGGCTCCCTGATTGGGGCTTAAAATCATTACTGAAATTCCAACCACAAGCCAGATCTTCCACTTATCTCTTAAGAGCTTCTGCTGATTTATCAGCACAGGATCTTCTACCACTTGGGAAAAAACAGTAAAAAAGGGAACAAAGAACCTATTGAGGCACTCACCTCTTTTGTGCTCCCCTTGTGAACATAGATCCACTTCTCCTGGTGGAAATCTGTTTGGATAAAGACACTTGCTCAGTTAATCTCCCACCTCACAGAGGGCTGGATCTCTGTTCTACTCACTGCCCTTTTAGCGCAAGCAAAGTTATTTTGTGTTTACACCACCACACTTGAAACCAAAACTAGCAACTTGCTGAGCTGCTTTGTTTCTCTACTGCTTCATTTGAGACTGTGGCCCTGAGCCTTAGAAAGAGCTTCTGTTGCAGCAACGCTGCCCAATTCTGTAAATGTTTAATCTGCCAGCCACAGATATACCATAGCACCTCCTCTTCTTTGGTCCCAGACAGTAAGTGTGGCTGACAGCCAGGTTTTGTTATTGATTTTATTAACTATTCATTACCTTGGTTACAGGCTTGGGACTGAATGTCAAATTTGAAGTTGAGCAAAAACGTCATGAGACACCAGGCATGTGGGAGAGAGCTTTTAGCAGTGAGGTCAGGCTCAGAGGAGCATGCTTGTGCTTGCAGCTAACTTGCTAAAAAAGAAAAACCTATTTGGGACCAAAATTTTCCTATTTCTAATTGCCCCTCCCTTCCCTCAAATGGGAGTTGTTCCATCCACTCCCCAAAATAGCTTCCCTGTACCCACCACATGCTGCTAACTTGGTTTGCAGAAGAGCCCTTACTGTAAGCAGTTATGCTGCTTAATCCTTCTCCCATCCCATTTTCACTTGGGCTTTTGACCCTGCTTCCACCACACACTGGCAATTCAACAGCTAATGTAAGAAAAGCTCTCCTCCCCATCCTGCTAGGCTCCTTTCCTTGACAGAAACATTGTGCTTCTGGAGTCTTTTTAAACCTAAGGATGCAGCAATGTACCCCTGCCTGGTACTGTGAGCCCAAGGACAAACCCAGTCTTAGTTACAGACATGCAGATGCTGCATCAGGCCCTCTTAAATAGTAGGTCACAGCAGAATCCAGCCAAAAACTGTCATGGTAACATTTGTTTGTTCAGAGAACCAAATGCACTGAGGGGCCAACTTCTGGCATCAGTTTCTGAAATCCTGGGGGATGCACAATGAGCTAATAGTAGTGTGGGAATTGTAACTCATTTCCTCTGTGTAATGTTTACATTTGTAGCCTTCACATCTAACTCCAGTACCTATCTTGCAATCAGACCAACGCGGACCTTGCTGTCCCTGCAGGCTCCCCCAAGTCCTCTCACAGAGCACCATCTGAGACCTCAGCTGCTCACTGTGCATACAGAAAGACTTCAGACCTTCCATTGTTTTGAGCAAGCTGAAATCTTATTTCATTTTTCATGCATTGTGCGCACAGAGATAGGATCAAAGCTCACATTCAGGCTTGTAGCCTCCAGTAACATAGATTAGTGCTCAACATGCATATGGAAGGAAGAATAAATTTAGCCTGTTGTGCACAAGGAAGTCTACAGGGGGAAAAAACTGGAACTGGTTCATTTGAATGTACCATAGGAAAAAATTACCCTCCTTCTGACAAACAAATGACAAAAAATTGAACACAAGCACAACTCCTCAGAGCAAGGATTACTAACATGGGCATAAATCTTCATGTTAAACTGTATCCAAGTTCTTTACTTCGGTCAAATATGGGCGCAAAGCCCTTCAAGATGCTCTGGAAGACTCTTCATGCACTGTGCAAAACCCATAGATACGAAGCTTTTTCCATTCTCCTGCAACAACTTTTATTTTAAAAAAGCCCAAATAGACATCTTACATTGAATCTTGGCTTTGTTATTCAGCAGGTCTTTTTTTCTCTTCTTGGCAGCAACATCATAGTTCAGGCTGTTGAAGAGATTTTCTTTGTTGTGATCATCCTTTTTACAAAAGCTGTGAATGACACAAAGCAAGGATTCTGTTTATTTCTGCAGTTTGCTGAACACTGTTCCCTGCAAGGAGAGAAAATACACAGGTTTTCACGGTACGCTCCAAAGCTGCCTCCTTGCAGGCTGCTCTCAAGAAGTCTGCGTGCAGTTATGGCATCCAGCAATGGAATTTTAAAATGAGCTTCTGGCGCTTCATTTCTGTGCTAGTTAAGATGCCCATAACCGACAGCAGCAGGTAATACAGATGGCATCGCTTGTGCTGGGATACTGCTGGCCAGTATTCCCTTCCTCCCCTTAACCTGTTTCTATCTTTAAGAAACACCATATCCTCCTACTGTAGGTAGGAGATTCCTTTAAGCCAGTCAGACTTCTACATAAGGACACATTTAGACATCTGAGGACATATATATGCACTCAAAATATTTATTAACAAAAGAATCCCTACAAAATGTTCTCTCAAGCTTACAGGAAAAGCTCAGCTGAGGTTCAGGCTTGGCTGGTGGTTTTCCAAACCCCACATAGTAGTGACTATACAAACGAACAGCTAGGATCTCTTGTCCAAGAGTGCCTATCCTGTGCTGTTGCTGGAGCTCTGCTGTAACTATATCGGTGAAGGGACCTATAACCCCTTATTTCCTTCGAAAGTAATGAAAGACTATGTACAAAGCAGCTTTGCATCAACATCTCCACCTTATGCAGATCTGCAAATCAGCATATCCAAGCAGCAGCACGAAACTGAGAAGCCCTTAGGCAGCCACAGCGCTGCAGCACGGATCCCTGGGGGTGGCAGGGGAAGGCAACTCCTACCAGGAGCTCTGGGCAGAGGCCCCCATGCGCACAGCATGCTGCCCAGAGCTGCGAGGATGCCTCACATGTGCTGGGGAGAAGACAGGCGCTGCATCCAGGAGAACAAAACAGAGCCACCCCCACTGCTTTCGTAGCTCGGAAAGGACGGGACAATGGCTGTCTGCAGGTCTGCATTCAAGGAAAGGTCTCAGGCACCTCGCTGCACCTCTCAGATGCTGTGGCTGGGATGCTCCTGGAGCTCTGGCAAGCACTGAAACAGGCTGCTGTTCGCAGTGCTGGGCAAGCTTCCTCCATGACAGCAGCAAGGACCCTGACACAGCCAGGCTGCTTCCTCTACAGACCTCGTGTTTACACCGCTTAGCCTCAAACAACACACAACACCAGCAGCATACCAGCTCTCACCTCCCACAGCTATTCAACACAGACTCCTGCAAAGGAATGAAACCCATGGGACAAGGCTCCTTGTTCCTCACTGTTGACTGTCAGCATGGCCACACCACCAGCATACACAGAAGTCAAGTGACCAAAGTCAGAGTTTCAGCCCCACAAGGGACCCAGATCCTCTCCCGCAGGGTCCAGACAGGTGTCCTGGTTTGGCACCTGCACATGGCCCCACGGGTGGAGGAAACCCCCCCCCAGCTTCAGAACACCACAAGCCTCAGCTCCCGCTTCCTGCTCAATGTCCCTTCTCACCAGGCATCACAGCTGTGGGGAAGGCAAAACTCCTGCAGGCTCCACCACAAGACTGCAGCAGCAGCAATGAAGGTGGAAAATATTCACAGCAACAGCAGCTTGGGGAACCAGACACTTCTACCAGCTGGAGCCAGCCCAGAAGCCAATCCTGAGAGCAGAACATCTCAGTTGCACATTTCCCTTAACCATGTTGCTTTCTGCTGGGGGGGCCAAAACACAAGGAAGGAGTAAGGTAGTAAGGAAGAAGTGGTTTTGAGATGTTCAAGCTCATATTTTATCAGGGTTGTACAAAATGAGTACCAAGCCAGGTTACCGTGCCCCATGCAGCAGCAGAATCCAAGCCCAAGAGCACAAGACAGATCTGCTTTAAATCTCACGTCAACAGCACACCCTTGCCTGTTGACTTCCTACTGAATGACTCTGTAATCTGAAACCTGCATAACAGCAGTGGATGAATTCCAGCACTGGAGGCAGATTGTTCCTCTGTTTATGCACAGCCAGGTTTCCACACACTTCTCCAAGGCATCTTGACAGGTTGAACACTTGGGCATGAGGACCTTGCACTGCAAGGACCTCAGTCTGGGGCCGGTATGTCACCTCCTCGCTTTAATGGGAAAAGGATGTATAAATCTGTGCCAAACTCAGTATTCCCAACACGACTGCACTACCCCCAGCCAGACGTTTGTTCTGCCTATTTACAAATCAGACACTTGGGATTCTAAACTTAAACTTTTATTTACAGCTCGCATAGAAGAGGGCAAGAGTCACAACCCTCCCTGCACAGTAACACCTCGGCAGCAGCTCTGAGCAAAGCCCGTTTGCTCCGGGTCCCTTCGTCACAGGCATTCCCGCCCGGCCTCAGCAGACCCAAACCTGACGGTGCAGCCGAGAACAAGCCGCGGCGCTGCCAACGAGAGCTCGGTTTTGACAGGAGCGATCTGGCCAGAGACCGTGAGGCCCACGCTGCTGCTGCTGCTTCACCATCTTGGGGGTTTTGTTGATGTTTTGCAGCCAGATCAGTCAAGTGGCACGTAAGGTACATTACTCATGGTCTGGGGAAGATCTGTGACCTCAGCCACGTCACCCTCCCCAGCCCGACAGCCGAGATGCCCGAGGGGGCTGGTCTGGGGGGGGGGGGTCACTCGCCTCCAGCCCCCCCGCAGCCGCCCAGCGATGCTCCCCGGGGGCTCACCGCCCGGGCCGTGGGGCAGCCGCTGTTTCGCCTTTTCCTCTCTTCTCCGCCATCCCACAGCTGCAGGGAGGGCCCGGCCACCTCCGTGCCCAGGCTCCCCGGGGCCAAGGGAGACCCGTTGGAGGCTCCCAGCAGGCCCGGGGGAGGAAGCCGCAGAGCCCCTCCCGCCGGCAGGCCCGGTTGCCTCAGCGACACCAAGGCCCGGGGTTACCGGCAGCTCCGCACAGTGACACCCCCACCGCTGACCCCGGCCGGCGGAGCGGAGCGGGG
>VZZY01020884.1:51915-125249 GCA_013400335.1 Eurystomus gularis
GGGGGCGGGGCGGAGCCGGAGCCGGAGCCGGAGCCGGAGCCGGAGCCGGAGCCGGAGCCGGAGCCGGGGCCAACGAGCTGTTTGTGCGCGGTCTGCCGGGTCCGCGTGAGGAGGTAGAGGCAGAGCCGGGAGCTCCGTTACACACACACACACACGGGGAGAGCTTATGCGCGGCGCATAAAAGCGTTTTTATATATTTGCCTTGTATATATAAATCTTTAAATATATTAGAGTACAAATATGTGTAAAAGTAATGTTTGAGGCGTGTGTCAGTGCCATACGTAACTCCTGTAATTCGGTTTATGGATACAAATAATACAAACATGTACACTGGAATGTTTGCTTATGCTTATAAAAGTATTTTAGATACTTATGCGTCTAAAACTCTATCCGATTTATACAAACACAAAACCTAAACATACAGATAAATTCAGAACATTGTGGAAGATCGTATATTAAAATATACGAAACTATTATGTATAGAAATATATATAATCTATAAACGTCGCTTATTAGGTGCATGCACTGTTGGAGAAGGTCTTAGGTACTGAACATTAAAAACACGGGGTTTTTGCATTCAAGGCCCGGCTGAGGAGCACACTCACAGCCAGCAGCACGCCACATTTTATAAATACAGGACATTTTGTACTGGGATTAGGACATCCCTGCCCTACGCTGTGGTGTACATATCTCAATAGGCTGATTGTCCCATTGCCAAGTTGCCGTTACTTGGGGGCACGTTGTGTGGGGTGGCCGATGGTGCTTCCTGTGGGCTCCTGGGGAAGGGGCTGGTGCAGGCGGCCGGGAGCAGCTCCAGGCCGGCGGGAAGGGGTGGGTGGCTGGCCGGCTGTTGGGATGGGGATGACGCTGGCGGCCGAGGGCCGAAGAGAAGAGATATGGTGAGCGGCTGGCTGCGGGGATAAGCTGCCCTAATCCGGGTCACATTGCCAGCTGTTCCCCGGCTGCGCTACCTGCCGCTGTGGGGCATTCGGCAACATCTGGTGCTTGCTACTGACCATGTTACGTATTCACCCTCAGGAAGCCCAAAAAAACCCTTATAAAAACAAGCACTTGAGGCACGGGGAAGGCTGCATGTGCAGATGCATCGCTGCCGGGGATGAAGGCAGCAGGAGCTCTGTGGGCAAGGCTGTAGAGCCGGTGTCTGCTGATGCTGGAAGATCCACGCCAGGAGTGTTGGCCACCCCTGGCCACCCCATCTCTGTCTCCTGCTGCAGCTCACCTGGACAGGCATTACATGGGGGCTGGCAGGAGGAAGAGTGAAAACCAACCAGCTAAAAGCTGCCACGTCTGAAAGGTGCTGCAGCCCCCAAGGATAGAAAGTGCTGGAGAACACACAGCAGTACATACAGCAGAACGTGCTGCAGTACATACAAAAATTAAAGTTAAAATACGAGGACACTGGGGATGAAGTCTCTTCCTTCTGCCCATCCAATCCACCCCTTTGGGGCAGTGGCCTCACCTTCCCTTACAGGCAGTGCCAGCTACTTTAGAGTGGCAGGGGGGTTGGAATAGATGACCTTGGAACGTCCCTTCCAACCCAATGCATTCTCTGATTCTATGATTATTTAAGATGCAAGATTATTTGACCTGCAAAATAATCTTCAGCGGGTTTCTTCTGCAGTTTAAGTAACTGCCTCATGCCTTCAACAAGTGAGCATCTTCCAACAGCATTGCTGCAGGTGACACCACCATGCTCCAGGAGACCCTAGAGGGGACTGGGTCCGCAGGACTGGAGCTGCTTGGAATGAGACAACCTCCTAAATGCATCATTGAGCTCACCGTGGCCCTGAAAGGCTGTAGCTGCTTGTTGCCCACGTCCTGTCCTGCAGAGGAGGTTAAGCCGGGCAGATCCATGTCACTGAAAATATCTTCATCCTTTTGATGAGGATTGCTCAGCAGTGCTGAAGTGCAGGTCGAGTTTGGTCTGCAGAAGGGGATGGAGAGTGAAATGAGTGGCAGGGAAGGCAGACACAGGGACTGATTTTTTCCTGTCTTTTTAAAAGCTGTTGAGATCTGGAGCGATACCTCACAAGCACCACCAAACCCTTGTGAGAGGCCAGGGAGAGCTGCAGTGGTCTACTGCAGGCAGCCAAGAGCTGTGGATTCAACTGAACAGGGGGGTGTTAAAACCTTTGAAGATTTTGACATGAAGTGGCAGGAAAGTTGCTGCCACCGGCACTGTAGGACAGCCTGAACCCAAGCTAAACATTTTTACGATTTATAAAGCAAAAAAAAAACTGAGCGTGAAGCTCGCTGCATGGACATGTGGGTGCGGAGCCAGGGTTAGCCGGACTGGACCCGCCACAGGCACTGACATTTTAGAAATGGTGGTACAGACAGAAATTGGAGCTGCTACTCCGGAGCATGGACCCTTTCCCTGGAGACCAAAATAGATCTGCTTGTGGCTGAGCTGCTCTGCTCCCACTGGCTGGAAGAGTACAGTGGTCTGCATGGAGTGGGTTGCGGAGGGGTGGCTTTTTTGAGGGCTTCTCCAACAAGCATGTTTCCACACCAGGGTGTTGCAGGGCAGCAGCCTCCTTTACTTACTTAAGCCTTTACTTAGCAGGTACCACAAGTGCTCAAACTCGACCTTTGGTCTCTGCAGGCCATTGGCGTGCAGGGGTTAACCAAGCAGGAACAAACGCATGCACATGCCTGGGAAGGTGCAGAGATTGGCAGACACTCCAGGCAGAGGCATCACTTTTGTCCAGAGCTGGTGCATCTGTAACTGCTTGTGTCTCCATGTTTACGGATCTGGGAATCAGCAGCAGAGGGTTTAAAAGCAGCGTGTTTAGCTGTGAAAGGAGAACATCTCCCTTCCCTACACCAGTGCAGTGGCTCTTGCAGGGGCCTTGCTGCAGCCTGTCCATCAGGACTGTCATTACCAGTTCTGTAGAAACAGACTGCACACAGCCGGCCTGGTGTGCACATTGCACCAAAGCAGCCTCTTACGCCTTCTCCCGGAGCTCTTGCACACAACCCCACCTCCCCAGTCTTGAACCTCTCCAAGGCTGGGCTCCTCATGCTGAGGAAAGAGTTTTATCTCAGGGCATGCAGGAACTGGGCAGGGTGGTTCTGCCATTGCCCACAGCTGATTGGACCCAGGGGAATTTGCTGCAGCACAGCTTCAAAGGGAAAAACTGAATTTTTGGGATGAGCTGTGTACAGGATGATGTTGCCAAGCAGCCACAGGATGCAGCTGAGAGTAAGCACAGTCCTGGGGCAGAGGTGTAGCTGCTCTGCACAAAGAGTGGTGAGGACTTTATTCTAGCAGTGTCTCGACTTCAGCCTGTGTAGACTCATGATCAGCACATACATATACCATAGAGCACAGCCAACACTAGAAATCAGCTCTGGCAGTGAAAATGGGCACTGAGGCTGCAGGTGAAGGGTGCTGTACCAGGCAGTGCATAACAAAACCTGGTGGCTTTAGTTTACAGAAAGGCAACAGGTGCTTGACTGTTGGTTGTGACTCACTGGGGTTCCCTCCAGGACTTTGGGAGAATTACCGATGTGGTCATTGTATCATCAATGTCTGCATCAAAGGATGCATTTCCTCCATGGGGATAAAGCTGGGAATGCTCTTTCAGAGCAAACTTTGGGCAACATCTTACAGGATCCTGCCCACACTACAGACTCCAGCCATCACAGATAGATGGTCACCATCTGATGGGGAGAGGCGAGGAGCCCGTGTTTAGCTGTGGCAGCCTGTGCTCTCAAATCTCAGAAGCAAACATGTCCTTCTTACCCCAAAAATGATCCAGCTGATGGATATTTCCTTAGGGAGACAGGTCTGGTAGCCTCCATGCTCCTGTCATCCCCAGCTGGGCATGCCAGTGGTTGAGTTGGTGTGCCATGGCTCACACCATTGTGGGAGGGTTTGCCATCTGGCAAAGCCATATAGTGATGATGAAGGGCATCTAACTTCAAGAATGGTGAGACATGGTGTGGCCCAAGCCTTATGTTCCTACACTCCTGTTCCCTGAAAACAGCAACTCACTAAGCCAGAGTAAATGCCAGAAATCAGCTTGGCTCGCTGGCATGTGTGTTACAGGGATGCTTTAGTGGAGCTGTTTTTTCCCTGGGACTCTCTATTTCTTCTGTCTGGACGCTCACAGGTATCCTGTGGAGCCCTAGCTTTCCAAAATTTCAGTAGCTCTACACTGGATCAGGCCTCTTTTTGGCCCCAGGCACGGGAGGGAACCCTTCTGCCCCTGCCCAGCAGCCTCAAGATGACTATGTGGTGGACATGGGTTCTTCAAGGCACCGGACCACGAATCCTTTTGTGATCCTCCCAGGAGACAGAGGTCACACAAATGCCGATGACATAAATGCCTCTCACCACTGACTCCTGCCTGTGCATTACCACCTGGTTGCAGGCGGGCAGAGCACAGGTCTAACAGCAGTAATAGCGGTGCTGGTGATGTACACTGTTCTTCATCTTTAAAGCATTAGCTGGTGCAAATTAATCCTCCTACCAGGCAGGCGAGTCTCATGATCCATGCTCCACAGAGAGACAGAGTAAATGATGTGATGAAGGGTGAATCAGGTCACAGCTGTGATTTCATCACAGCAGTTCCTGCCTGCCTGTCTTGTGACCATTAGACCTTATGTAGTCATCAAGGAGGTAGCTGGCATCCAAGGAGGTGCAGGAGCCAGCCTCTGCTCTGGTGGCAAGTCATGCAGCCCGTGGGGAGTTGCTGGGCCATGACTCACCTTTGGAAGCAGGTTCCAGCAATAGGTGTGGACTGGGAGTTGCAGGGTGCATTGTCCAGCAATTCACTCCCCAGGCCTGGCAGTGTGAGACCACTCAGATAAGGATGCTGAAAGGCATCCTTAAGAAGCAGCTCCTGGCAGAATCAGGGTGCCAGAGTTTTTCTTTGTCACCTTTCAAAGTCCAAGCTCAAGATTTTGACCCTCTGGATGGGGTCTTGGCTGCTAATGTTGGGGTGAGAGGGCCATTTGTGTAAATCACTAGTGGGGTCTCAGGCCAGGAGACTGGCCTCAAAGGCATATTTGGTGTCACCAGCTGTTGCTTGACCTTGGGCGAGATACTTGATCTCCCTGGAGAGAATCTGCCCTGCAATGAAACAGGAGCAGTGGCTCCTTGGAAACCAGAGGGAGAGGAACAACATAGTTTCCTGGGCAAATACCTGCGAGCGGGTTTGGTGTGAAAATAGAAGACATTTAGGAAAAGTAAAATGGTGCGCTGACTTTACCTCAGCTAACAGAAATGTACCCCTGAACGCGGAGTGATGTGGTTAGGACAGATAATGGAGAGGAGAAAGCCGCAGTAGTACTGGCAGTTCCCCGTGCGCAACAGACAAACAGCAGGGTGTTGTCTGGGAGCCAACTTCCACGTACATCGTACATCGCACACGATGGGCCAGCCTGGCCTCCCTCCTCCCTGTGCCATAGGTACCTCCAAAGGAGGAAAGAGGCTGGCAGCAAATTAATGTCAGCAAACAGATTGAAAAGGGGAGCAGCCTGAGGGACTCATGTCTTGTCAAATTGGAAGTATATCTAGGAACTATTTCTTGTATAGTAAATTGTGCTGTGAAAGCAGACCTGGGGATTTAATTTCATAGAAAACATATTTTTTTCCATGTCAAAGGGTGTCTCTGCCTCCTGCCTGCTGGGTTAAGCCCAGGGTTTTGCAGCCAGGAGTTAGTACTTGACATTCAGTTCCACAATGGAGAAGAGCAGGAGTTCAGAGCTATGGTGGGCAAGCAGCCAGCAGCACCTGAACCGGCTGTGGTGACAGTCCTGCAGGATGCAGGTTTCCATGTGGGACAGCAACACAGCAAGCCAAGAGCTGGATCTGCTTCAGGGCCTTCCCAAGGTCCACAGCAGTGTGTATGCTGCACCCCAGTACTAGGGAAAGCAAAAGGCGTGGAAAGGCATAAAGCTCTGAGGGTATTGCAGCTGTGAAAGTTAAGTCAGCAGTGAGGTTGGCTTGGCCTGGCTTTGTAGTACAAGTCATGGCTGACCTCCTAGAATAATCAGTGAGCTCCTGTAATTACGCCAGGGACATCACATAGTGGCCATGCCTTTCATCTCTTCCATCTCCTTGTGGCACATCACAGCTGTGGCTCTTATAATGGGTCTGAAGTTTGATTGGTGCTGCAGTGTTTTCTGTGGCTTTTGTGGCCCTCTGTGCAACAAACATCACTGACTGGTTGCCCACAGTCTCAGGGGACCTAATTTGGCAGACCTAATTTCTCTCTTTTTTGTTATCTGGATGCCTGTTAAAGGGAGATGGTTAAGGCCAGGTACTCCCTTTTGCAGCCTCCTTGCATCTTAATTTTCCTGTCTTCTGAAGGGAGCCTTCAGAGATAGGATGCTGCAGTCCAAGGACAGAGCCTGCTGAAGAGGATGGATGTTCCTGGAAGGGAAGGTAAGAACACAGATGGAGGGAATGGAGTGTGAAATTTCTGCCCTTCTGTCCCTCCAGAAGCCTGCAGAAAGCAGCTGTTTCCATTGCGTGAAGAGCCATCCAGGGCAGGGCAGTTTCCAAAGGTGAGAGGTGGCCCCAGGCGAGGTCTGGGAAGGTGCCAGGGAGTTATGGCCCTGCCCATCAAGCATGCTGCCTGCTCCAGGCCTCTGTTCAACACCACGTGGGAGAAAATCTGAATGTAACCCCTTGCTGTTGGACCACAGAGCACATCTACCCCCTCTCCCAGGTTCTGAAAGTTGTTTTTCTCACCGGCCATTAAGGAAATGCAGATTTCACTGTCATGCTGCAGAAACCACTGCAGAGGAAGCAACCTGTGAATTTCTTCCTGGCTGCATCTGAAGGTGCCCCTTAGCTGGCCCTCTTGTCCCTTACATGTTTCTAATCCAGAACTACCTGTTTTACAGAACAGTTTACTTTGCCACATGAGAGAAAGCCCTCTTGTGCATCAGCTGTTGCGTTCCATGAAAGCCAGAGCTTCAACAGCTTGGTCTGAATGAATAGCCCACAGGAGTTTCTCAGGAGGCTTTCCTTCGTGTCTGTGGCAAGCTCTAGCCTGGATCACTCTACATTTTGCTTACCTCAACACCACCTGGCAGCATCAGCAGGATGCAGCAAGCATCCCTGCCTGATCCCAGACCCGAGTGGCTGGGTCTCGTGGGTGGCCAGTGCCCAGCACAGCGGGAGGAGCCTGCTGCAAAGGGCAGCAGGACAATTTTCCTGCCCTTCCAGCGGAAGGAGGAGTGTGGTTATTAGAGAGTTCCGATCCTCCTCCCTGTTGGTAGGATACACAACTTTTCCTAAACACAGCCTGTCCAGCTGCATTCCTGAAGCACACATTCCTTGCCAGCGTAGCTCACCCGGAGCATGGCCAGGAATAGCGCTGCAGCTTCGTGTGGGACCTCTCCCAAGCACATCCTTAGTTGACCAGGACCACTTGGCACATGTGCTTGCACTTGGACCCAGACAGAAGTATTGTAATTATTGGTCTTTTTGTCATTTTCTGCCCAATGACATCTATTCTTTATCCCTCACATCTATGACTTAGAAGCACCACCACTCTTTCAACTTTGTTTTCTGTTTCTTGAGCATCTGAGGGATGCTGTGCATGTACCACTGCCCTCTATTGGGCTGTGCATCAGGCCAGCAGGGGTGCTGGTGAGTAGGGACACCCGTGGAGCTGCCTTCTTGAGTTAATATAGTTAAGGCTTGTTGTCATGCAGCTGGAGGTACTAATTTCTGTCTCTAAAGCCACATAGCTGAGATTCTGCTGGCTACTCATAGCCACAAAGAATGCTTTGCTGGAAGGGCAGTCACCAGCTTTCTGATTTTTATCGTAAGTCTTGTGATAGCTGGCTTTCTTCTGACAGCACCAATATCTGGAGCATAGTTTTGGGGTGAGAAGCTCAGCTTTCAGTTTAAACCAAGAATGTACATTTGCAGCTCTGAGAGTTGTAGAGAGAAGCTACAAAGTGACTTCCAAGCATGCTCCGGTGGCTCAAAAAATGCAAAATACCCAGTGCTTTGGTTAAGAAGACGATTAAAAAAGAATATTACATTTTTTAAGGCTAAATTGTTTTCTTAAGTACTTGGCATTGTCAATCTCAGGGAAAGATGCCGGTGTACCAGGCTTTTTTTTTATGGATAAGTTACCCTTAATTTTGAGATCCAGCACTGCAGGGATTTACTGTCCTGGAATAGGTGACAAATTCTTTCCTTCACCCCTAGGAAGCGCTGAGAAGGGCACAGCTGCAGAGGTGAGCTCAGTGGGCCACCTCTCCACGCAGGACCTTTTAGAGGAGCAGGTAGGAAGCATCAAACCAGGTTGGCTCCTTTCCCTTGCCCTGCCTCCCCCTGTCCACAGGCAACTTTAGTGCCTAATCTAAATACATACAAGTAAGATATTTTTGTAACTCTTTTCTTTTCTTTTTTTTGTTTTTTTTTATGAACAGTTGCATGACAGAGGAACATTTTCTGATCAGATCTCCTGTTGAAGACCACTGCACATCTGAGCTTTTCCCTTCCAGTAGGTAATACGAAGATGTATCTTAGCGACTTGGGCTTCACCTCTCTCAGGCTTGGTATTGCTCCAGAAGATGCAAAGACTTTGTGGCTCAGCAACCACAGTTTGGGGTTTTTTTGTGCTTCCCTGTGCTGTGTGCAGACATAATCACAGTGGTCAGTCCTTGCTTTCAACTTCCCCCGTGCTGCCTTGTTATGTTTACATGGTGTGTAGTTTTCTACAAGCTTCAAATAAACAGAAATAAAAATCAGTGTTGGTTTGCTTTATAAGAGTAACCCCTGGAGTCAACAGCCATTCTCTGGTTGTAGCCTTTAAGTCTCCCACCAAGAAGTGACTTTACAGAAGAAATAAAAAGAGTATTGACTTAGGGTTCACGTGTCACACTATTTTCACATCATTAATAAACTAAACGCAGCACAGGAATGAAGCAGTAAAGCATCTGGACTTTCTTGGCCAGCCATGGAGTAGAGCATGCCTCATTTTTCCAGGAAGCAAGTGGATTTGCAAAGAAAGTGCCAAGGAGTCACAGCAGCATCACTGTTATTACAAGAAGAGGATTTTCAGCACACACTGCGCTGAAATGATGATGGGTGGCTGCTATATCTTTAGGAGCTTTTTAGTCCTTCTGCAGGCAACAGGAGCCCAACTTCTAGAAGATGCCAGAAAAGGGGAGGCAGCCCGGAGATAGCCCAAGAGTGATACTCTCCAAGGTCTTTCTCATCAGTCCAGAGCTGGTAGCTTCAGGGAAAGAGCACAACACTGGTACCTGTAACAAGAGGAATGAATTCAGAGTTTAAGTCCGTATTTCTCTGGCTGCAGTTAGCACTTTTCCAAGTTTTAGCTGGAAAAGAGTCAGTTTTCTCCTCGTAAAATAGAAGGAAGATCTAAATAATACCAGATCTATCTTTATAAATATATATATATAGAGTGGCTTGATTTTTAAATTTTAAAATATAATTAAATCTGCAGGAAATAAAGCAACTTGCTGCTTTGAGGGTCTTCCCATTCAAAAGACTAGTCCTCTCTCTTAACTGGGGCTAATACTGCAATTACACAGCCTTGTGCTGAGTTGCTCACCTCAAGATTTGTCTGATGAGCAGAAGCATTTTCTGCAGAGTATCAAGGTTCCTTTCCCAAAGGTTGAGGACAATCTCTCAAAGTCACAAAAAGGCCCCATTTTATGTTGGCAGGGGTTCAGGTACTTGGCGTTGATGGAAAAAACAATTAATCCCTGCTATAGTAAAATGGGGATACAGGGCCGCAGGTCTCTGAATAACTCAGCAAGCTCAGTGGGCTTATAATTCAGAAGGAGCCCAAACAGGCCACCTGCATGGCTGGAACATCAATTTTATTTTTTTTCATTGGCAAGAGCTCATGTGCATTAAGAGCCTCTGAGCTCTGCAGAAGCAGTTAGGTGCTCTGCTCAGCCACCGCAAATCAATCCTAAAGGGAAGAAAATGTTACCTGTCATCCTTCCTTGGCTCGTGGTAAGATATGTGAGCTGCCACATTACAATTATAGGCCAGTTCAGGAGAAAATTTTGTCCCTCTGATCCAAAATGCATCACCTGGCCCAGGAGAGGACCAATGCATGATAGCCTGGGTTTAACAAGTCCCTGTGCGGGAGGAGAGCTCCCGGAATGCTGTGGCTCTGTGCTCTTCTGTGCACCAGCTGTGGGGTGATGCAATCTGCCTCCCTGTTCCTTAAATGAGGTCAGCTTACCTTGCATTTCACTGGAGTCAGAAGCGTGCTTAGGGACAGTTACTGTGGCTCAGCTCACAGGCAGGAAATTGTTAAATTTCAGTAATTAATTGCGAGAATGAGTCTGTCAGTTGAGTCTGTCCCAGCCTGTTCTTTCAGTTGCAGGTCCCTGGTGGCAGGCGCTGCTTTTTTTCAGAGCTATATTCTCTAATGTGATTTCCCACCCATATTGCATCAAAAAAAGGTGAGTCCTCCTAAGTCTGCATTTAATTTTAAGGTTTCTCTACTCTAACTCACTAAGAGTTTGGCCAGGCTAGGTGGGACACAGTAGCTGTATCAATTTGAGAGTGTAAAATAGTCTCCTCTGCTGCTGCCAGAACAGCTAACTTGGCATCTGCAGCTGCTGTTGGCAATTTTCCTACTGATATTAGTGGAGCAGGTTTTGTTCTTAAATTTGAAGTCCTTGTCCCTAGGGAATACTTTAGCTTGAAACTCTGTGGTGGTTCAAACAAGAGTTTTTACTGATGGCTGCAGCAGACCAGTAGTCCTCTTCCCCCAGCCCTAGTGTCTGCAGGCAGAGCTGGTGGCCAAGAAAAAACATTTCCCAGCAGATACCGTGCTATTTAGTAGAGGGTGTTGAGCACTATGCAGAGTACCCTGACTTTTAAAGTGTGACCACTGTAAGCAGACCAGCTGAAGCACAAGGAAGGAAAATGCTTCTAGATCCAAGTTCAGTGATCAGCTATTCCATTGAGCGTGAAACTTGTGTACGAGCTTATAGCATTCTTCTTTCTGTTGAACATCCAACAAGTACTGCAGCAAAATTAATTCCAGATAATACAACTGAGGTTAACTTAATGGAGAAAAAGCTTGGAAAGCTTTTTTTGGAAAAGGGTGTGTTATTTATATCTATATATCTACATCCATTATGGGAAGGACGTTAGC
The DNA here is from genome assembly GCA_013400335.1 of Eurystomus gularis. NCBI lineage: Eukaryota > Metazoa > Chordata > Aves > Coraciiformes > Coraciidae > Eurystomus > Eurystomus gularis. Next base: position 63,060 of record VZZY01020884.1, read on the forward strand.
TCCGCTGTGGGAGAATAATGACACAAGGGGCCTAAAGGAGATCTCATCGTGTGTCTGTGGAAAATACATATCGTCTCAGGCAGTGTGCGTAGTGTAGGAGAAATAGGAAGCCTTGAACAGGTGACAGCTGATCAAACAGCTGAATTTTTAGATCTCTGAGCTGTTTGGAACACAGAGATACATCATAAGATAGCTACCTAACTTAAACTGCCTGAACCCAGCCTTTCCCTCCTGTTCCCAGGCACTGCAGCTTACCTTATGCAAAGCTGTTACTGATTAGCTGTGCAGAAACAGCCTTTGTCATCATCCTGGAGTCTAACTCCTCCAGCTAAATCAGATCATTGTAGCAGTGTAGACAATGTACAACCCTGCAAGCCAGAATGTAAATTTATTACTTTTCCCATAAAACTAATTTCACAATGTTTTTGGAACAAGCCTTCCTGTTGTCTTTTGAATAGAGCGTTTAAACTGAAGGAAGAAAGAGAAGGTAAATCTTCAAGTGCAAGACGAGCCCCAAACCATTCATGTCATCACAGTTAGAAGCCACCTTATCTTCTAGTGTGGTTTCACTATAGCTGAGAGCTTACATGAATGACTGATACCACGAGAACAGTTGATCCCTTTTTTACTCTTCCCTGTTGCTGGGATTTGTGCAAGATTACATTCAAATGTATTTCTCAAGAAAAGTCAACTGGGGATACCACTCAACTCCTTTATCTTGATGAATCTTCAAAGCCATTCCCATCCCAATACCCAGCCTTATCTGGATATAAACAGAGATGCTCAGTGCATCTCTGGGCCATCTTCTTCTCATAGTCAGACTGTACCATCATCAGCTGTTTCAACAGCAGAAGTTGGTGTAAAAACAAAATGACTGAAAGACTTGTAAGCTGCAAAGAAGGGACAAAATGCAAAGCACAAATGGATGCTGTTCCCAGAAAGGAGGGGAGCGGGTCAGTCATGCTCCCTTTTGATCCTCCTTCACTGAGGTGCATGGGATATGGATGGATCTTCTTGAGGGGCCCTCTAGTAAAGATCTGAGGATTTAGGTGATGTCAGCTATGCTGTGAATTTGTGTGCCATTGCAGACTGTCAGAAAAAACACTGTTCCCTCTAGAAAGAGGAACACATTTTCTCTCCTGCCAGAAGATGAAGTATAGAGAGCAGAGCATTACTGCACTGATCTGACTAAGCTGACATAATAGGCTTCAAATAAGTAAGTCCGAGGCAGACAGTAATTGCAGTAACATGGGCTTAGTGGTGAAAACGCAGATTGCCACAGGTATGCCCCAGCTGCAAAGCAGGGCATTGTCGCTTCCTTTGCTCTTTGCCACGTAGGACTCCATTTTATAATTTACAATTATAGCTTGATTGGCACCGCAGACCAGAACCAACTGATGAAACAAAACCTGATAGCCCCACCCTGCTATGTAAAATAATACTCCAAAAATATCCTCCTGTTCCTCAGACATGGATAGCACAAAGGGCAGAAGAGGACATCGCCTCCCACATTCTGACTCCATATCTCTCCCCCGGCTGTAACCTAGTCATGTCCTCACTATCCATACAACATGCCTAAAAAGAAAAGGAAAAAGAAAAGGGGCATCCTCCATCAGCAGGCAAAAGGTCTAGTTTCAATGTTTCCACTAGGAAAAGCTTAAATTCAACTTTATGACATTTTAAATGAAGTGTCTGCTTTCCAGGGAAACTCTGGATTTAGAAACACTGAGTTTGCTGCCGTGGTGATATTACTTCAGTGTGCCCCAGGAGGCAGGATTTTTGTTTCTTTGCTTTTCTTTCATTTTCTATGGGCTGTCCTTCTCAGCCACAGACCATCTTCTGTGGTGCACCAGCACCAACGACTTTCCTAACATACCATTTTCCTTCTCCAGGAGGACAGACTTCAGTGCTTCCTGGAGGTTTTGATCTTTACCAGTGAAATGGCCCATGAGTTGGCAGCACAAAGTGCATTAACTACAGAGATACAAAAAAGTCAGTGCTGGAGTTATGATGCTTCACGTGTAAACCTAATTTTCTGACCAACCACATGCATGGTTTTAATTCACTTTATCCTGTACAGGCTATCAGCAGCAGTCAGCCTGGTAGCAAGCCGTTGGTTTTTTCCTCTAGAAAAAGCAACACAAAGGTGATGCCAGGGCTGGGACAAACTAACCTGATGTAAAGGACATTCACAACAACATAAAAATGAGCCTGTACATAAAAGCTTTAGGTGGTGCAATGTGATTCCTGCAATTAAATTGACACAGTATCAGTCAGAGCATTGATCTGGTTTGCTGGACTAGCAGAGGAGGCTAAAAACTCAAGCTGGCAGAGTTTCAGCCCAGACTTTAGTTCTTGGAGTAAATTCCAGGACTAAAGTAGAGCTCTGAAGGCAGGAGCTCATCCAGTAACTGGTTGATTCCTTCTGCTGGGAATCGATAAAAGATCTCATTTTTAGCAATGAACCAGATGGACGTCTCTTCTCAGAAAACACTGTTGTGAACTCGAGAAGCATTATGTTATGTACAATGTTCATCTCCCTGGCATATTGGACAAAAATACTCTATCCGTAATAATAAGGTAATTGGCTGTAATTTAGCACATTAAGCAATCTGGCCTCAAAAGTTATCAGACAGTACATGGGAGGATTTGGCTCCTAGTACAGGCAATCACAGCATGTGTTTTAGTGGTGCAGGTAGTGCTAGAACTGCCCCACAACTTTATGCAAAGCACACGATCAGCACAGGTCCACTGAGACCAGTATTTGGAGCCCAGGAGTATCCTGCTGATCTTTCCTTACATTGTTCTAGTCGACTTTCTTCTTGCCCTCCTAGATAAAATGCCCTGCGAATCTAATGGTAGAATTTGGCTCTCAAAGCTAGAAAGCTTCAACTGTAGCCAAAGTAATATCCTAAAATAGAATGAAAAATGAGAAACCAGAAATGTTGTTTTCCTCTTTCAAAACTTTCAGCAGGAAGCTAGCAGCAAGAAACCGCTAAAATGGCTCTTTCCCAATTACCTCTTCTGATCTGGTCACCACCTGAAACACTCAAAAGATCCCTCACCCTGAAGTCCAAAGGGACCTTGATTTCATGCCTGTGGCTCTGCTATCACTGGAAACCACCTTAAGGTAATTGAGCTCGGGATTTGCTCTTTCTGTATGAATCAGTTTTAGGGAAGCTGACAGCTACAAATCTTTGTGTTTTTGTTCTGATGAAAACAGCCTGAAGATCTAAATTTAACAGTTGATTTCACAATGCTCATTTTTGACTATGTAAAATCACCCTTGAAAAATAGCTTATAATAGGAAGCGATATATTCTCCGGATGCTAGAAAAGCAAACAGGACAAATTTATCCTCATTCACAATTTAGATAGTTTCTGATGGAAGCTTTCTACTCTCAGCTTGGGATCTTCGGATGAATAATGTGAATAAAAATAACATTAGTTAAAGAAGAGATTCATAATTCCTGACCCAATTTCAGAGGAAGGTGCAGGTGATATCTGCGGTGTTCAGGCCAAGGGAAATGTTGTCTGCAGATCAAATCTGTGATGTGAGTGTTTTTTTCACATGAGGAAACCAAACAGAATATTTTTCCAAGATTAAAAAGACTCTTCTTCATGCACACAAGTATTCTGATGAATTTCTCCTTGTAGACAACTTGCCACTATCACTTACCCATAGTGACATTGCTACACTTTAACAATGTAAAGACACCATCGAGTGGATGTAAATATAATTTATAGTTGAAGAATGGCATAAACCACCTGCACATTATGAGGTGATTTATTGTAAATGAGAGTGGGGCCCTATACAGTTAAAATCTGCTCCCAAGAATGACAAATGGCATCTACTACTCAGCGCTTTGTATTTGAAACAAGGTCTGCTTCCAAATAAGCCAGGATGGATGCCTGAGACTGATTTGTGTCCTGCTCCTCCTCCTCATGCCTTGTAAGCAGTTCACCAGGTTCCAGCCACACAAATTCACGGAAGAGAGGAAGATCTGCATGTGCGTTTGGAAACACGATTTTTATTTGGGAACATCCTGAACCTCAGATACCAGCAGCATTCATCAGTCCAGCATTTAAGAAGAAAGTAATTGCACTTATAAACTGAACACAGCAGAGACCAGCTACTGCAAGAAATTACACAGAGGCTTTTATAATGTAGTGTACCATGTCACAGCCCCCCCAATAAGAGATGTACACCTGCATTAGGCATGCATAAGGCCTGCATTTGGTCATGTCCTACTGATCCAGGGGGTGACAGAAGTGCCCCCTCTGCCTGTGAAGGTGCACATCTGCATGGACACCTCTGAGAAACTGGTTGGGAAATGGGTGCCAAGGGCACAGGTATGGCCCAGGCCGCCCTGCTGGGCCAAGTCCTGGGTCTCCTGTCCTGGGTTCCTTGAGCTATTTCCCAGGCTGGTAGGACGCTTGAGCATGCAGGGAGAATGGAGGCATCCTCATCTTGCACTTCTGTGGAGGTGGCTATCCCCAGAGCCATCTGCTCACTGCAGTGGTGGGTGACACCTGTGGTTCACCACCTCTGTGAACACCTTCTTTCCTGGAAAAGCCTCTCCTGCATCTCCCAGGAGACTGCTGGCAGAAAAGTTGGTGCTGCAACACCCATGTCAAGGTGGCAGACAGCTGGGTGTGACCGGAACAGCCACACTCATGGCAGAAGAATGTGATGTCCCTCCCTGGGCTGGGAGGTAGGCTGCAGGCAGGCTCAGTGCTGCATTGGCTGCATGGCCAATGCATTGCTCTGTCTGCTGCGTGAGGGATGAGTAGATAGCATGGCATGCTGCTGCTCTTCAGCTATCAGTGGAGCCCATCCAGAGAAGTGGTGGGCTAGTGTCAAGCATGAAGTGTGCTCAGACATCTAGCTGGATGGACCATGAGGCTCTACCTGGGCTATCAGCTCTCTCCCTGACTGCAGCTAGCTCCTTGGGAGAGGCAAGGCTTGATAAACTTCAGTAGGAGGAGCTGAAGCAGGGCTGATGCTTGCCCTGTGGTCACATCTATGTAGCAGTCCCATTAGCAGTCCCACCCCCTGTTGCTGCGATCCACTCTGCCCCCTTACTTCTGCTTCAGGTAAGAGTCTAGTCCTCTAAGACATAAACGGCAATAAAAATAACTCTTTTTATGTTGCTCCTTGACCTCAACCATGACAGACCCTTGAACCTTTGGTTCAGAGCAGACTGCAGCTTCTTTAGTTTGCCTTGTGGCTGCCTGGACTTGAGTGCCGACCTCCTAATCCTGCCTGGGCTCAAAGCTGGCCCTACTGTTTTGGCTTGACTCTGCCTTGCCCTACTTATGCTTACCTAAGCGGAGAAGGTCTTTTTTCTGTTTGGTCCTCACACTTCCCTTGGGGAAAAAATTCTTCCCACTCTGATGGACTTGGTGTCTGCCTTGGAGGACCCATGGGGTCAGGTCTGAGTTCCAGCCACTTGCAGCCCCAGGCTGCCATGGACTTCCTCTTTAGGGTCTGGGAGTCTGCAGACACTTGACAGTAGAGCTGTTGTTTTAGGTATTTCTCAGGCCATGTTGCCTATTCCTTGTGCTAAAGCACATTCCCCTAAACAGTCTGAGGTGAGGCTGTTAATGAAAATTTAAGAACATAATACCCCATGAGAGACCCTTCATGGTACAAGAATGGGTTTTGTTAACAAAGGCTGGCTCATTGGCTGGAGTTAATCAGTTCAGCATCAGTTTAGCATCAGTAAGGCTTTGTTGATTTGCACACACAGAGGATTTGGCCTCAGTGCCTGGTCTATATTATTTTACAGCAGATAATGAATGCAGCATGTCATGCTTGCTTTTCCTATCCTTCTCTGAAGCTGCAGTGTTACTGACCTGAAAACATTTTTCCACTATTAAACTTTCAGTCAGGACATAAGTCCTTTTTAAGATGCTGAACGCTTCTCTGTGTGGGAACAGTTCTGCTGTACCAAGAGGAGGTGTGATCTTGACTTATGGGATAGAGATTCCGTGTAGCACTGACTCATACGCTGTACGTTTGCGCTCATTTTCACATCTTCCTCCCAATCCTGTTTTAGGCTGCATTTCCATTACTCCTCCACCCTGGGGGAGGAATCCTCAGCCAACACAGCTCTAACCCGGAAACCACAGAGGATGAAAAGACCTTTCATAGCAATAATGATGCCATGTTCCTCTCCTCTGCAGCTGCATTTCGAAAACAAGATCAGGAGGCAAAGTCACCACCCACAAGCAGAACTTGCAGCTCTGCAGCTGTCAGGGACTGGTGCAAATAGGTCTAATGCAGATGCCAGAGAACATACTTCCTATTGATACCAGGGAACAACAAGAACTGAAACTATAACCTAATCTAGGGTAAGAACAATGTCTATTTTTGCATATTTAGCAAGGATAGGCTCAAGCCATGAGCTGTGAATTAGCTTTGCCCACACCCTAAAATCTTCAGGTTTGTTATCAACTGTTTGGGTCAATCTATTGTAAATACTATGGAATATTTGCAAAATGAGGTGGTGGATGCACTTCTACAGACAAACACCTAGTAGATACCTATGCCTATGCACATAGTCCACCTCCAGAGTCCATAAAAGATTCCCCTAAAACAGATAGGAAGACACAAGGAAGGACATCCAGTAGTTTGGTGAGTCTGTTTAACACAAACTGTGGAAGAACAGGTTGAAGACAATGTACTGATGACCTCTTTTTACTACACTGTATTGCTAGGCCAGGTTTAGCTGTGAGCTTCTGGGCTGAAGTGCTCCTTGGGTCTTGCTTTTCCAGCATGGATAGCACTTTTGAACTGGCATAAGGTAGCTGATTGACATCAGACAGAAGGCCTGATTTCATCAAGGCTTTGGCATGCCACTTGCTGGAAAATCTATTCTGATAAATGCCACCCAGTGTTATCAAATGTGGCACTGAAAGGTAAACTAAGTCTCTGCCAAGGAACTGCCACTCTGGACTTGTTTGCTCTCTGCTCGTACAGGCAGGCCTGACATTAGTTATTGATGGGAAAAGGTCAGTGGGACTAGGAAGGGTCTGGCTGCATCTGGCTTTAACTTCTGAAAGCTCCAGACACATAGCAGCAGTGTAATCCTGTAAGCTTAGTATGCAAAAATCCCGCTCTTCCTTCTCTTGGACAGGCACAAGAGCATGAATCGGAGGTAAACTATGACTTAAAGCTGCATGGTATTTCACGTGCACTTTATGTGCCTGTGCCTACATGAGGGATAGAATGGTGGGGAACCAAGATCAGTGTCCACGTGAGACACTGAGATGTCTATGGGAAGTCCTTCTGAGATTCCCCAGGGACTGTTTCAAACCTTGTGCTAATTGTTTTCTTCTTGACCTGCTATCAGTTCACTCCCATAGCTGCCTGGGGCTTGATAATCTTCTCCAGATCACAGTGCTCTGCTTGGATTTCTCTCACTGCCTCTGTGTGACCTGTCCTCTGCCAGACAGAAACCTGCAGGGTCACATGAGGTGCCTGTGCTGCACTGGAAACATGGGAATGGCTTATTTCTTCTGATCTGAACAGGCCCCTAAAATGAGGACCTCATTTCAAACAGCATTTGGCACAGCAGAATGTGTTTGTCTTCTCCAAAGTGTGAGGTAGGGAAGAGCTATTTTCTCCCCAGGATGGAAAGGAAACAGGAGAACTGAGACACCAATGCCCACGTCTATGAAGGTATTTAAGCACTTGCTGGGATCTGCACATTGTGGCCAAATGGTCTGTTAATAGTCACATGCACTCTGGAACAGCAGGTGCCTAAACCCCATGTTTCCAAAGTCCTAAGGTACAGCCTGTATCATTGGCTTGAGTTTCTCCAAAGCTCCTTGCAGGACCAATCCTAGGAAAGCGCTGATGTTGCAGGTGCCTGTTCCTCTGTTTATTTCCACGATGCCCATCCCTGCAGACACTTTTCAACCTTGTGCCATGCAGGCATCTCGGCAGCGGTTGGTCTCAGCATCCAGCTCCACTCATCCCTCGTGAGTGCCATGGAGGAACCACCTGTTACTCTAAATCTGGCAGCATTTCCTTGTCTCCCCTGCATCCTTGTTTCAACTTCTGTAACTACATCTGTGTGATCTGTTCTCTCCTGCTATGTAGAAACTTGGGCTGTCACATGGGGACATGTGGGGTCACTTGGACTCCTCTGACCCTGTAAATGTAGAAGGGTCAGTTTATTTCTAGAAAGTATGGTTTACATATGGTTTTCCTTTCATTATTTTAGATGTCAGCTAGAAGGGCTCTGCTTGCTGCCTTCAGCAACAGCAAGTAAATACTCAACCTGTTTAGAAAAACTTAACGCTAGAGACCTGGAGAAATCTTTGGATGCAAGTTGCATGCTGAACTGTATGTGACCCTTCTAAAGAGAAACATTAGCTTAAAATACTAGTAAATGTTTTTTAGTGAAGATAAAAGAATAGTAGAGAAAATATACAAGGCTTGAGGTCAAAGGTCCCTGTGCAGTCCTTTTCCCATTGAAATCAAATGGCCAAAATGAAGAGGTCAACAGAAGTTTGCTTGAATTTGGACTGAGGAAAACAATGAAAGCTCTTGCTCACTCCAGGCAGTGCTGTTATCAAGAGGATCTTGTCATAAGAGCTTGAGGCCAAGATTTTCAAAAGCAGTTAATTGGTTTGCTTGCCTCGCTTGAAGTGTGCTGAGTGGAGCCGCTTTTGGGAAGGTGTGAGAAACAGTGGAGTACCAAGGAGCCCCATGCTAGTTCTGGGGGACTTAAACAATGCCCTGAGGCTGCTTTGAAGCATTTGACCCATCTACTGTCAGATCGAACTCCAGGGTATAAATTAGGGAATTTTGACTTGAACAAGTACAGATGAAGCATTCATTGTTGAGTCTCCTGGGTTGCCACCCCGAGCATCTCCACACTGTATCTCTTTTGTGCAAAGACAGGCATGCAGAGGCCAGAGAATAGAGATGCTTCCTGTTAGCTTAAAGATTTCAGGATGAATTGAGCTTACCAAGACAGGGGTGCAGGGACCTATGGAGTCATGCTTCGAAGACAAGGTTGAAGGACTCCTGCAGTTCACAAATGCTACTTGAGAATGAGATAGTCAAGTACTGCCAGTTCCTAGGATCAGCTTAAAGCTAATAGAGTGATGGCTGGTGCCCAAACATCCTTGCAATCCTACATTTGCAGGCAGTTTTCATCACAGAACAGACAAAATAAAACATTTTTTTTAAAACAACATACCCTGCAGGTCTCTGGCCTTGCCACTGGGTATAAGAAATTTAAACTACAAAAAAACCCCCAAACCCCTAAAAAAAAAAAGGGAGTGTATTCATATAAATAACGTAATTGGAGAACCTTAAAAGTAGCAAGAATGTGTGAGACTTTGATGCTTCTTATCCTTTTAAAATAAAACAGATGCTGAGGGGAGGTTATAAGAAGGCACCTCAGAAAGGCTGGTGCAAAAACATTGAAAGAGCTGAAAAACTTGCTTTTTCCAAGAGAACAAGCAAGGATGTGGTCCTACAGACCTTGGATGTAGAAACATGTGTTATGGAAATGCCATGTGTTGGCATGATCTGAAATTGCAGACTTGGGAATGAAATGAGTGCATGGAGTGCTCCATACATCATTACTCTGAACTTGAAAAAAAGTTTCAGATGACCTCAAAGGGATGATTTTCATGTCTTTGAGATTACTTGGGAGATTGCCCCCAAGCAGAAGAGTTTTGCTTAAGTAAAAGCATAGCTAGTCCATGGGCACAATCTACCTGCAAACCCTGCAAGTGTTGTGCCCTTTTCATAAGGCCATGAAAACTAACTCCATATTCAATCCATCCTTGATTTCCATGGAAAGCAGTGTACAAAAACACATTGCAGGAGAAGGAGGTGGGGGCTAATTTCAGCCCTATTATTTATAAAAAGCTTTTTTTAACACTAGTAGTCTTTAAAGGAGCATCTAGGTTTCTTTTTTTGGGAGATAGGGACTGGTAGCCTCAGTCAAAATCAGAACCATATTCATTTTGTAAGCCTTTGTACTTACCCAGCTGATTACCAGTTCATTTAAGAACATCATGATAATTAATTTAAGAGCACTGTTTCTATAGGTGTAGTTACTTCCTAAATAGCAAGTAGCTGCAGTGGGGCTGCACAACAGCAGTCTCTGGGAATTTACAAAAGCCAGCATTTTTCAGGCTTTAGTGGATTCATTTGCAATGCCCTTGTGGTGTTGGCATCATCCTTATTTTAATGATGTGGCATTAGAGACATAAAAGAAATAACATTTTCCCCCCAATCACTCAGCAAGTCCCATCCTTTCTCACTGATGATGTCACGTAACTCCACTGCAGATACACACTAGCAAACTAACTCTCCTGTCCACCATTTGTGATAACCAAGAGTAAAGTATGAAGCAAGGCAAGAAACAATGAACAGAAAGTCCCCTTTAAAGAAGGGACTTATTTCCCCATGAGTGCACATTTGATTTGTCCTTCCCAGTTTCCCCCATCTAATATGTTTGTGTGGGAGCCAGAGGAGTCCCACCTGTGCACCAAGCAGGGAGATCAAGGCCTGATTCCATAGGGATAGTTTATACTGTCCTGCAACTGGATAAAAAGCAAAGCAGTGAGGATAATGCACTCTTGAATTTCTGGCTCCTTTGACTCCACCCCTGTCTTGGACAAACTTCTTCTCATGTCCAAGGAGTTAACTAAGTACAGACCTCAGTATTCTCCTCCCTAGAGTTTATTGTTAATTTATTACAAAAAATCCAATCCCTTCAGCTATGAAAATTATCCTCATTTATCTATAAATAGGCTTAACCTCTTAAACTGTGTCAGATGCTGCTAATTCACCAATCTGATCTAGATCTTCAGATGTTCTCTGCTCCTACAGCTCCAGGGCAAATGACTCATGCTGTTCACAAGTGCCATATACCACTGAGCCTGGCAGTACCAAGATTCTGCTAGCAGTATGTTTGCAGATTTCTACTAAAATCTGGGCAGGGATTTTCTCCTGATCAAGCTGAGCTCACCAACATCCTGCAGTCACAAAGCGGAATGTTGTATTCACGTGAAAATCCATGCATTAGTCCAGCCACAAATCAGTATAGGAGAATGTATTATAAAATTAAAGAAACACAATAAAGGCAAAACCCTACTGATCCATGTGATCGTTTCCCCAGCTGCATTTCCTTTCCCTGGTGACAGTCCTAGGAGGGTCAGTCTGCATTGCCTGTCACCTTATCTTTGAAGTTGCTCTGAAAATATAAAAAGGAAATGCCAAAGTATTTTCAGTCAATGTAAATGGCTTTTATAGTTTGTTCCTGGAAATCAGAGAGCCCAGAGCTGCCTGAATGTTCTCTCCTCACTCTATAGAGCATTTGTTGTGTGCCCATTCCTAGAGTTGTCCCAAACCTTCTGCTACCTTACCTGGGGAAGGGGGAAATCCAGATGTTGAAAACTAGGGAAAAAAGCCTCTTTTCCTAGGTATGTTTTAGGGTAATGATGCTTCTGGCTATGGGGCACCTGGGGCCAGAAGAGGTTGGTGTTAGACAGCTAACGCCCATCTGCCACATGTTGCCTGAGTTTCCAGGAAGCCCTGGGCCTCGGCACTTGTTTGATTGAATTTGTGTGATAATCTGCAGGACGGTCTGTGGACCAGGGAGCCACAGGGAAGAGATGATTTCTTTTTTTTTTTAAGTGTACTTCAGTTATCCAGGTTATGGCATAAGGTGTTGCTCTTGCCTAATGAATGAGCTGGATGCTTTGAAACTCCAGCTGATGATGCTCTGAGGGCCGTCTGTGTCCTCTGCTCTGAATCGCTTGTAAGCTCTTTGGAGTAAGGACCTGTGTATTTTATGCTGACATCACAAATAATGGACTCTCAGCTTGAAAGCCATGATCAACTGTGCATGTCACATTTCATGCCATTAAAAACATAAGCTCAAGCTTGGAAGGGCGAACATGCTCTTGGCTTCTATGCCATTTGTATTTCAGTCTGCAGGCACCACTTCTTTCACTGCGTGTTGCTGTTTTTCTCTTGAGAAAATATCCAGACCCTAGAGAAGAAACAGATGCTATTTACTGATATTTGTTCCAAGTTATAATGAGACAACTCTTGTAGGCTCTAAACAGGATCTCTCAGCTAGGAGCCTTCAGGGCTTTAGCCAGCACCTCCCAAACCCAAAGACTGCCTTCTTTTAAAAAGGTCTGAATTATCCACTAAATATCACAGCATCTTGAAGAACATCCTTAGGACCTCTCTGCTTTCCTCCTTGGTCAAAGCTTGAGGTGGCACCCAGTTAAGCTTCTGGAAGTCTTCTTCTTAGGATGCCATAGCTATGTGTGCATTGCTTGCACAAGCAAGGGTTAGTCCATGCTGCGGGTACAGGAAATTTTGGATCCCATTAATGGCTAATTCATGTGCAAGCTCTATTGCAAAGGAGTCCCAGGGCTGAAATGGGGCCTGAAGCATATGGAAGCACCTTCAACACAGCTTGAGTGATGGGGAGCCTTTCCATGCTTTTGCATGGGATGAACCCCAGGTCAACACCTTGGGGAGGACTTGTCTTCTGCCATTGGCTTCCTATCTGCTCATCCCTTTGTGTGTCTCAAAGGCATGCTGTCCTGCCAGGTGGCAATGGGCAATAGCCGTGCACGCCCTGCACTGGCTTCCCATGTCACGCTTGCTGACGGTCCTCATGCCAGAGGCAAAGTTTTCTTGACAGGGGCCATATTCTGCAGTGCTCAGGCTGTCTCTAAGAGTAAGAGCCCTACCCAGAGAACAGATAAACAGAACAATGTTTGAGCCTCTGGTACTCTTTAATGTCATTTTCAGGGAAATATATGTGTCATAACAACATAAAGCAGTCATAGTTCCCTTGCTTTCAATCTGCCTGGTGCCAGGGTCCACGTCATTTCAGCATCAAAATAGATCCAGCAAGTTCGTGGTAACTGTGCTGTTCCAGAGCTGCCTCTTTTCCCCCCTTGGTTTGTACTTGTCTTCTAGCAGCCTTCTTCACCCCTGTCAGGGGATGTCACGTACTGTTATGGTTAACATCGAATTTTCACTGGAAGCCCTTGGGAATCAGGCCCTTATCTCCACATACCATGCACATCAAAATGCTTTAATCAACCCTATTAATTCCAGGGGTTGCTGCTGATTTGGATAAAACATTGCACTTTCCCAGCACTGAAGCTTTGTAGCCAAGTTTCATGTTGAAGTACCCTCCTCCATGCAGCTTGCTCTCTGCTCTGCAGGGCTGTACGTGTTCCATTGCAGTCTCCTGGCTCTCATAGAGAGGTGTCTGCTATGCTCTAAGGCTCAGATTGGTTTGAAAATTTGGACTTCAGCGTCTTTAGTGTCACTTGCCAGTGCTCTGGGCAGTCATTGCCACCTCCAAACCTGGGTGTAGGGCACCAGTAGAGCACACCCACCCAGCTGTCTGGCCTGAGAAGGTATGAGAGAGCAGGGAGAAACCTGTGCAGCATGGCAAGACCGGGGCAAAAGTCAAGGGGTGTAACTACAGCTGTGGCACTGGGGGACCTCTCTTTTAGGAGAGGTAGTATTCATCAGAAGGCACATGCTGATCAAGAAACAAGCTTCAGAGGACTAGACATGGGAGGATTAGATATGTGAGACATCTTTCTGACCAGATGAAGAAGTGGACCACATTCTACCACCTTTTCCCACCTCCAGCAGTATTTTACCCCATGGCTCACCCCCAGCCCAAAGCCAAATGTCTCCAACAGCTGTAGGGATGCCTCATGATTAAAGCAGCCACGGGGCATCCACCTAACATCCTGGGACTGCTCGAGACGTGCTGCTCCTTGCTCTTCTCAGAAAGGGTTCTTGCAACATGAAAGAAGTGCAGGCAAACAAAGAGCCCTAGGGAGAGAAGTGACAAGCAGCAGCTGGAGCCAGCGGGTGACTTGCCGAGTGACAGAGCAGTTGGGCTCCTCACTACTTGCTACTATTTTGGAAACTTCAATAAACAGAAGAGGCCAGATCAATCTCTCACTGTTCCAGCACAAACCCTGAGAAGCCCCGTTGACTTTGGTGGCAAAAGCAGACTGAGACTTCAGTTTTTCCAAATGCACTTTGCTTCATTTGAACCCAGGGCAAACTCATCAGAAAAAGCCGCTAAAAACATTATTAGCAGGTCTCAGGCTCTTTGCTGGTGCAAGCTTGCACCAAGGAATTCATGTTCATTTGTGCCATGGCGAATACGACTGTTTGACTTCTGTGTGGGAGCTTTCAAGCAGCTGAAAAAAAAGTATAGATGTTTATATTTTTTAAAAGGAATTATTTTTGCTGCTGTCAATTATTAATGGCTCTCAGGTCAGGCTAAGGAACAATGCCAGGGATAAATTACACTGTACACTATTCATATGTGCTCACCCCAATTGTTCCCTTCTCAGCTAGAAGATTCACCTCACAGTGAACTCCTTGGCGTTTGGAAAAAAAGGACTGCCGAAGTGATGAACTCAGAGTGATTGTTTATTTATGCATCGACATCTTTCCTACTTTGTCAGGTGTGTTTAATCAAAAAGAAGCAGGAAATGCATTATAATTATAAACACATTACTGCACAAGAAAAAGGCTGCCCTTGGAAAGTATTGTATTGTTTGTTAAACGGTTACAGTGAAAAAACACAGGCTTAACCTACGAAGCTCTTTGCTAAGATCAAAGCAAAACTGTTTGCCACCACAGCCAGCCTGTGCAGCAGGATTCAGCTCTGACTTTGCAGCAAGGGAGCTGGAAGAAAGTGAAGAAGAAAATGCCATCTCCTTCCTTCCTTTTTTTTTCCTGAAACTTTTCCACTGGTATAAAAAAATAACTCAAACATTGAATATTTGCTGTTAAAATTAATAGAATTAGTGATGAACCCATCTGAGAACACAATAATCAGGGCCTGGTCCAAAGCCCATTGCTGAAGCCCGTGGAGACACTTATTGTTTTCAAAGGGATCTGGCTCAGGATCCTGTTGAGCTAAAGCAAAGATGGAGTTACGGTATAACCCTGGGAGATCCTGATCTCCTGCAGTCTTTCCATTTGACCTTGCCCAAACTTGCAAGCATTCCATAATCCCGAGCACAGCTGAACTCAAGTCAGTCATCTGCTGCTGCTGTGAAAAGCAAAAGTCTTTCTGGGCTGTGAAACTGAGAGTGCTGTAGGAAAGGTGCAGAAGGGGTTTATTGCCTTTCTCAGCACTGTGAGGCTGGGCAACAACCCTGCACTTAAATAAATAAATAAAAAATACAGACAAACTGGAAATTGTCCAGAGGAGAGCAACAAAAATGATCAGAGGTCTAGAAAACATGACTTATGAGGAAAGACTGAAAGGGCTGGGTTTGTTTAGTCTACAGAATTTGAAACATCCTAATAAACTTTAAAGATGTAAAAAAATATATGGTATCAAAAAGGGTAATCAATTGCCCTTTATCTCTGTGGGGATGGCAGAAGGTACAGCAAAGAAGATTTAGGATAGTATTAAAAGCTGTGAGGTTAATAACAGGCTCAAGTACATTACCTAGGGAGGGAGCAGAGTGTCTCTCTCGGGAGATTTTCAACGTGCTGGACAAGTACCTGCCATGAGGGACTGAGTAACTCACTCACTGTCCCAGGGAGCAGGCTGCTTTCAGCCATGTGTTCCTATGGTTTCTGTGACCTAGTGACTGTCTCAGGACACCCAGGAATGAGAGCTTGGAGGTGATGAACATTCACAGCACTCCTTGACTTGAAAAAAAGCAGTAAGTCCTCAGCCCTCATAAAAGTTGACTCCAAAATCAATGATCCTTTCTTTAAAGCCTCTTTTCCTTGGCTTTCACAGTTATTAAATAAAGAACAACAAATTCCAGCCTCTTCATGGGGCTATCATCATATTTGTAAGTACCTTGATGCTCTCCCGTGGTGGATTCTCATATAAGCGAGTGCGCAAATGCTCGAATATTAGGATGATGAGTCCTCTGGAAAAGCATGCAGTAACTCAGAAAGTGTTTCAGGTAGTAGTGGTGGTCTTGCAGATTCTGCTCAGGAAAGTACCCTCTTGACACTGGAAAAAGGGATACCTTGGTCAAGCTTTGCTAGAAGTGCTTTCACTCACAGCACCACTGGGTATGACAATTGCAAAGCACTTACAAAGCCAGGTGGTGGCCAGAAAGGCAGCATCCCTTCTCCCCATAGCATCTGCCCTGGGGCTGCATATCTCCTGTCCTGAAGCTGTGTGCGCTGATGCCTCCCTGGGACTGAGCGACTCTGCCAGCCCTCATCTGTTGTGGTAAGGCTCGACACTGTCCTCTGGTTTCAACCCTTTTTGCAAAGGGCCCCAAAAACTTTGGTCAGAGTTTGCATCAAAACTGACCACAAGACAGAAGTCTACCAGAAGCCTGGCTTTGTATTTACTACCCAGCAAACCCAGATTCCTTGAATATGGGCACGAGATGAGGCGTTTGTGAAGGGAGGGAGCACAGAGTTGTGGGCAGAGCAGAGCTGGCCATAGCTCTTGACATCTCCAAGGACTTGGGGGTGATGTAAGGGCTCCTTGAGGGCCGAGAGAAGGATGCTGTGCTCAACACTGCTGCGACCGTGCCTGTTCTTTTCACTCCCCGTTTCCTGCCCAGATACAGCTGTGCAAGGTACTATTTGGTCCCCACATGAACACTGAGAAAATCACTAGTTATACGGTATGGGAATTTGAAAAAAAAAGTATCTGTTTGCTTCCAAGCATAAACCAATGACTGTGGCAATGGTTTGCAAACATGGGGTTATGGCCCCAAGTCAGCTTTTTTTCCTCAGTTCTGGGTACAGTCACGAGCCTGGCAGGAATCTGTGTCAGCTAAAATACATGGCAGCAACTGGAGCCTCCTGGAGTTTTGGAGCTGAGTGGGGTCACAACAGGAAGGAGTTTGGGAAGGCAGCACTTCAGGGTTAGCAATAAACATCTCCCCTGGGCAGACTTTCCATAATTGGCCATGACAAGGCTTCTTTCTCCAGAGAGCTGGAGCTGGCCTGTGAGGAAGCCGAATGAATCACTGCTCCGGTCCAATTTGGCAAGTGCCGTGATTTAGCCCTGCTTTGCATGGAGAGGAGATGATGATATAGACTGAAAGACAGAGAAGAAATGTAGCCAAAGGCTTCCGAGCTGGGAGATGAGTTTGGGTTCCCACTCATTTTTTGCAGGTTTACTCAGATCCTTAGAAGGAAACCCTGGCAAAAACCACTGGTACAAAACCAATTCCCATTATCAACAATGCAGAAGGAACAATGGGGACTCCTGAATGCAAAGCTCATACAAACAATAATAAACATTTTATTTCGCATTGTTAAAAAAGCAGCTGATACACAATTCTTCCTTCTAGCCCCCCACTTCGTTAACTATTTCTGTTACCCTTCTGCTCCCAGATATTGATTTATGGAAGGGGATCTCAGCGGTTGCAGCTGGTGTCCTGCAGTGTGGTGTTGACCACATAGCTGCAGCCTTCTGTGAAGAGAAGGGTTGAGCATGGTTTCTTCATGCCACCCTGTACACTTGGAAAAGGAAAAAGGGGCGCTGTTTCTGCCATCCTTTCTCTAGATGGCGGTCACTGGTGCTACCTTTAAAGCTTCTTGCTATCTCAGCAAATTCACCAAGCCTGGTGACCTGACAGCAGTTCACAGCATGTTCAGTATCTGATGATTAATCTCCTCCCTTTAAAAATATGCACTTAGTGGCAGAACCCCACAAAAATATCGGTGGAGCCAGAGCTGCTTTGCCAAGTGGCAGACTTAGACTTGCTCTTCTTGGAAAGCTGGTTTCCTGTCACTGGCTTTCTCTCATTGCTGTTTTCCAGTGGTTTGGAGAGAGGAGAAAGGAAAAAAAAAGTGTTCCTTCCAAATACCCCTTCTCTTTTACATTCTCTTTCCTCCATGTGTCCTCTCTGCTATTCCAGATTTCAGGAATTCCATCAACCTTCCTAACTAACCCCACTGCTATCCTCAATGCAAAAGGAGAAGCAAGCTCCCTACAAAACAAGATACCTTGAAAAAGGTATCTTCATTTCCATCCCACCTTTATCCACTCCTTTGGAGAGCGGGTAGACGGAACAACAATCTTCCTTGCACTGTGAAAGACTGGTAGCTCAGAAAAGTCAAATCTGCTTCTTGTCGCAATGTGAGAGATCAGATCAAAGCATCAGCCTTTTGCTAATTTCTAATTTGATGTTACAAAACATTAAAAATTTATTTCTTATGAGGTAACTACTGTAGCTAATGTAGGCAGCTGCTTCTGGGCTGGCTCCAAGACTAGATCTGAGGGCTTCCTATTCTAAATGCTCCCACCACTCAAAATGGAAAGCATGGCCAGCACGGAGCAGCAAAGGGCTGTGGCATGCAGCTGAGTTTGCACGCTAACAAATGCAGGTTACCCAGATCTTACTTTCCCTGAAGATACCAGCATTCCTATTCACCTTTCTTTTTAAGGTCTGTACAGGGCCAAATCCTGCACCAGGTTCTTACCCAGTATCTTCTTCCTGTTTTCTGCTGAGTCTCTGGGTAAGGCCTCTGGGCTGGACTTCGCAGCACCACATGCAACACTAGTCAGGTGAATACAGCATGAGCACAAAGCTCATGACCTTTGTGGCAGAGTGTTTGGGGAATGACTAATTCTGCTAGTACCTTCAAGATCAAGAGTTTGTGGAACCACATGAGGATTCCACAGATGCTGTCTGCAGAGCAATGCAGATCCTTTCTGGGAAGGAAAGCACAAAACATCCTGGGAAGTACCAAAGGTTGTTTAGAGAAGGTTAGAACAGGGGACACACTGGAGTGTAAGGCACCCATGGTCAAAGAGTTTGTGTGGCAGTTTTCCCTTTGATGTCCATGTGTCAGTCTCTGGATCATAGCAGTCCAAGGAATCCAAGTCCTTTATCGCATTGTCCGCAGTGAGACATCGTCCTCCTGTGACATATAGTTTGTTCTTGATGATAGTGGCTCCATGATGCATTCGTCTGTCCTTCATGTCTGCACATTTTAAAAACTTGTTGCCTTTTGTATCATAAGCAATTATTCTCCGGGTGTACCCTAAATCCAAAACCAGAGGTGGAAGAGACAGATGGGAATTAGAGTTTATGGCCAGCAGAAGGAATTATATTTCCTGCTAGTCTTCAATAAAACCTACTATACCAGTACATAATTTTGCACAATTAAGATATCTATGCTGGGAAGTGATGATGTGTCACAAGAATGCCTGTCTATCTTCCCTTCCTGTTTATCTTCACTCTGTCTCATAGCACCTTGACAGCCAAGGCTCAACAAGCACCTTAAAACACATCGGATCAGGCAAGCAACTTGTCAGACATAGTTGGAGCCTGAAGTTTTCTGCATGCACCCTCAAATGTCCCAAAGTATTTCTTTTCACTCAACAAGTCTGTTGGGGTCTGTTGCTTCACTCAGAAATACAGAAACCAATGGCACATGGGAAGGGCGCAACAATGTCTTGTTGGGTTGGTGTCATACCTGTCTACTGAACGGAGCTGGGCACTCAACAGCACAGTGCCACCAGTGCTCACTGCACTCCCAAAGCCAGCTGTACTGGCCACCCTGCCAGTGATCCAATGGACGGCTCTTCCACTGACAGGTGATACAACCTTGCATCTGCTGAGGGGTAAGGGCTGGTACCAAGGCCATTGCCCTAGAGTAACGGAGGTGTGGAAGCTTGGTACCCAGCAGTACCTTGCCCATGTGTCCCTGTAGATAATCAAGATTGCCCATGGCAAACAAAATACTTTGGGTCCTGTTTTGCAGACCTTGAAGCCACTCTTCCTAACAAAAATCAAGGTATGTCTTGTTTTGGCCAACCCACTCCTCTTTCTTATGATGTGACCAGTCATGCAAAGAAGACCTGAAATGTGATGAAAGCTATTATTAAGAGAAAATGTTATTTTTGTGGGTTTTACTGTTGTTGATAAGCTAAGATTGACCAATGTTTTGGCATGGAATCTGATAAATAAAACCTGACCATGGTGAATTTCTCTGCTTTCAAGAAAAATGAAAGGTGTTTAGAGCTAACATGAATTTCTATGGCTTTTGTTAGATAAAGAAAAAATAAATTGTCAACTTAAGCTCATCAGCAGCACTCAGGTCAATACAGGCCCTTCAGATTAATGCATTTGAAGATAAGAGAGTTTGAAATACTGAATTTTGGGCATTGCGGTCTGAGGTCAGGGTAATCTGCCACAAAGGAGCCTGATAGTCTTGGACCTTTTGACTTAGCTCTCCCCTACTCTCACTGCAAAGGGTAGCAGTGGCCTCCTGCTGAGAGATGACTGTGTTTGAGTCTTGTGTGATTTGGGTTCAGTTCTCTGCTCTGCTAAAGCTTCCCTATGTCTTAAATTCTTAGATAAGCTAACGTGCCAGCCTGTCACCAGGGGAGCTGCATTAAGGACTGCAGAGTGCCAAACTACCAATGATGTGATCCATCAAAGTGCCACGGGCAGAGGCTGATCCTCAGGTTGAAAAAGACACTGAGAATTTTCCCCTGAGTATTTCACGTTTCTCTGAGGACATTTCACAATTATCCCCAGCAGGAAGCTACAGGACTGATGAACCTTTCATAGCTCTGTAGCACACCCATCCCAACAAACCATCCACGGCTTTGTGGTAACTGCACTCTGCACCCTTCCTCTTGGAAGTAAGGGAGGTCCAGCCTGTGAGTCACCAGGGGAGGAGCAGGACCCCCATGCTCTTGGCTTCCTCCCTTCTTCGGCAGAGCAGTAACCTGCATTGGCTTTTCCACAGTTTCCCCCCACTCCTGCTACTTGGAGTAAGAAGGTGCCTTGTGGAGAACTTGTCCCCATTTCTATGGCCATGAGACCCCATGAGAGATGTGTATGGGGGGTAGACACACTCCTCCTTTCCTTCCCAAGCTCCATATGCTTTTTGAGGGGGCATCTCAAGGAGGAAGACTGCTAAATCCTGTAGGAGGTGGGCAGGGGGAGGCAGGAGGGAGGGTGAAACAGAGCCCTTACCACCTACGATGATAATCTGGTCTCCAATCATGACAGCTGGTGCACAGACATTCTTCACCACTCTGGTCTCCATCCGAAACCATGTATTCCTGGAGACATGGTAAACCTGACAAATAAATAAAGATACACACACAGCTGTTTATGTTGCATTTTAACTGGTGATTGTAATTACAGAGGAACTTATGGTTTTTATTTTGTCCTAATGAATACAATCCTCTGGCTTGAACTGCTGGAAAGCTGAGAATTTGCCCACTTTTTTTCCTAATATGTCCCCTTGGAAAGCATTCTAGTTCTCCAGGCTTGCCTGTTTGGGAGATGCTAGCACACACACAAGACACAGTGTATCTGCCATATGCAAGCTTCTCGGCTGTAAATCTTTGCATAGCCATTAAATCACTGTAACTCCTGGATAGTGCTCTCCCCAAGTGCAAGCTGTTTCATTCCATTTTCCAGTTGCTCTATGTATTCCTGACTTAGCCGTAGCAATTTCCTGGGCAAACAAACCTCTACTTCACCTAGTTCTGCTGGCAGCCCCTAGGTTTGCCCAGCTGCTATATTTGTGCTGGTGGCTGGTATGCGCTCAGATTGGCAAAGGAACTTGTCGATGGGATGTAGAGTGGCATCTAAGTCATCAATTTATATGAGAAAAAGAGCTGTTGCCAGATGATGATCCTTCAGCCAGCTGTATCTGGGTGACACAAACTTCTATGTCACGTCATCTGCTCCTTAATATAGCATATATCTCCAGGACATCTCCCCACTAACTGATAAATACATTTCCTTCACCTTGATAATCAAGCACTGTTATCACTGTAAAGAAGTATTGCTCATGTGCTCACTGCCATCTTAGCCTTTAATGGTCCTTCTTAGTTGAAACACCTAAATCAGTGAAAAACACTCATAGGGAAAGTAGTACTACAAGGGTGCTAAAGCATCAAATAAAAATTGGATTTCATGTGTTTTTTTCCTCCTAATAGAGCGTAACTGCTGAAAGCAGGCAAAGAGCCAGCAACATGTGGCAGGAGCCACATTTTTAACACAACTGTTTATATGAAATAACTGTCAGTTTAAGTTCTGGCCCTTTGATGAGTGAGAATCTAATCACTCTAATGATCGCGAATCTTTGTTTTTGCTATGAGTGAGCTGGTGCGTGGCTGAGCCCCCAGCTCGGCTGCCAAGTGGAAAGCACTGATTTTGGTGAGATTGGCTACAGGCAGGAAGCCAGGCAGGGGGGTCGGCTGCTGCCTGCCATAGCATCACCTGCAGCAGCTCTGGTCCCAGCACCCAGCTGTGGCAGAGCTGAAAGACACACAAAGTAGCACCTTGGGGATTGTGCCTGAAAAATACTCAAAGTAGAAAATGAGAGAGTTGCAATGCTCCTTGCAGACAAGACTTCTCTGAAGCCAATGTCAACTCACTGGCGTCAACTCACCCAGCCTCTTGCTGCAACTCACAGTAAAGTTTTTTTGGGGGGTTGCTTTCCTCAGGAGGGTGATGAACTGCTGAACACCTTAGATGAATCTGCCTGCAACAAGCAGGACTGACCATTACCTGGATCAGCCGGACAGGGTTTTGCATAATGTCTTCTCCCCCAAAGAGGTAGACCCTCTGATCTTTGGCAGCAACAGCAGGGTGAAGGACAGCAACGGGCATGTTTGCCATGGTCTCACAGGTGTTGTAAACACTATCGTATCTTTCCACAGAATTCAGGATTTCCTGGTTTTTGCCAATTCCACCGAATGATAAAATATAATTTTTATATGCCAAGCTTCTGTGGGAGTAACGTGGAACTAACATGTGCTCAATCAACCTCCACTGATTGAGTTTGAGGGAGTAAATGTAAATATTATCACTAACTGGGCTTTTCTTATTGCTAACAGGCATCCCACCAAGCATGTAAATATTGCTGTGTAAGCTCACTGCAGAGGCTTTGTACAGGCGTGTGGGAAGTTTGGCCAGGCTTAGCCATTGATTCGTCTTCTCATCATAGAGCAAGACATCCCTCGTCGTCTGCTGGCTGTCCTTCCTGCCGCCAATGATTACGAGAAACTCTTGGTTTGAGTACCTTCGAGGAACATGCAGCATGGGCTTGATGTCAGGCGTGTTGGTGCTGTACAAGGAAAACATATGTCTCCAGGCTGACTCAAGGATGCTCCTGCAAGTAGGTGAGGACTGAACAAGGGAGTCATTGGCAATGAAGTGGAAGAGGAAAGTTGGATTGACGTACTGAAGCCGGACTTTCTTGAACAACTCTTGGATGTAGCCTTGTCTTGCCTGGAGATCATGCCGGATCCAGATCATCAGTGTCTCAAAGACCTGCTCCTCCTCCCCGCAGAGCTCATCGTCCCCAAGGTAATCAATGAGCTCCAAGGGACAAAGGTCCTTCAGGTCCTCAGAACAGGCCACCTCAGGAAAGCATTTCAAAGCCATAGCCTTGGCTTTCTTAGTCAGGCTTTGGCAGTTCAAGACTTTTGCCAGTCTGATCATGCTCAGACAGTTATCAGGAGTCAGCTTTTCTTGGAGGTAGGTAGAGCAGGCCTCAAACAGCTTAACGTACTGCAGCATGGAGGCCGTCTCCAACAGACACAGGACATTCTCAGTGGATATAAGAATCTCCCCTGTGTAAACATAAATGATAATCTGATCCAAAATCTCAGCGTCGATGCCCTTCAGGATGACTTTAGCCTGGTGACTCTCCCTGAAGTCATTACAGAACATCGCCTTGAAGTATGGACTGCTGGAAGCCAGCACGTTTCGGTGGCAGGGGATTTCAAAGCCCTCAGAGCAGAGGGTAACATCAGTCAGCATCCTGCTCTGCCGCAAAGCATTCAGTTGCCTCAGCAGTTCGGAGGAGAAGTCCTGGTCTTTGAAGAGAAACTCCTCAGTGGATCCCTCCTCCATAGCAAAATAGGAGAGAGATGAATTCTGGACTTGGCAGAAAAAACCAGATTCTTAGAAGCTTTTATTGAAATATCCAGCTCCAAGGGAACAAACCAGGACTTTGATGTTGCTCTAAATATCCATTCACTGTTAGGCATAAAAATGGAACATGGGTTAAGCACAGTGGGAAAATAATAAAGAAGCTAAAAGGTCGCTAAGACTCTTTAAAATTTTCATAAAGTTATCAGATATGTTGCAGCATTGCCTGTGTCCCTGGCAAGAAGCAAAAGCACTGAAGTTATCTCACTGATATGGGGTGAAAGCTGGACGGCTGAAGCAACTGGTTTATTCGTTTTAATCACATTGAATAAATGCGCTTAGACATTTATTCACTATTTTAAAGTATTAGCAGTTTAGTAGCTTGCGCCTCTTTCCCCTAGAGTTAGTCACTCCCAAAGAATGTAAATCTGGCAGAGCTGAACACCGCAGCAGGGCAAACCAAACGCTGGAGACTGGGAATCTGCATTAAAACAGTTATTTATTAACTCTGCTTAGCTGTGGTTTTTTTTTTATGTTAATCAGACACACAATGACTACATTAAGTGCCAGGCAGAACAATATGATGAGTATCTATTGTCATGGCTAACTGCTCAACCTGCAGTGAAACGGTACGGTAGAAACATTTACCTTCTGTTGTCCTTCACTGCATGCACTTACTCTCTGTCGTTTATTCTCTGCTGAGATTTTCCATAGCTAGAGCCTGGATAAAAACCCCATAAACCCCCAGGACGTTTCTTTCAGTAGGTAAGTGATTCATAGAGGGTGATTTCTGGACGTGTTTACTCTGAAGTCACTTTTGCCACTGGCGGGAGCTGTGCGCAGGAGCGGCGAGGCGGCGGGGCATTGTATACATTCCAGCGCTAAGAATAGGCCCACATGGGCTCCTCGCTCTTATCACGTGTGACGCCGCCGTTGCCTTTTGCAATGACCTGGCTGATACTGAGCATGCCCGAGTGGTGTTTTTCTGGCAAATGCTTACATATAATAAATAGACACGGAGAGGAAAGTTCACTTATAAAAGTACTGGCCGTCCATTTGGAAACAGCGGCAGGACCCTGTCCTAAAGTGCCTGGGAACTTTAGAAGCCTGTAAACAGTCTGCAACGCCTTGTGCTAGGTAATGCACTGTCACCCTAGTTTCATGGAGAAAGAGGGAGAGAGAACGGCTTCCAGGGACTCTGGTGGGATGGACCGTGTCTCCACCTTATGGAGAGATCTGGGGAGCATCAGCCCATTGTAGTCTGGTGGGAGATGCTGATGCACTGGGACCCCTGTGCCCAGGCTGGCCCAAGATGGGCAGGAAGACACCAGCTGCCAAGCAAATAGTGAAGTTCACTCTTGGAGCAGTTTATCTTTATGATGCTGATTGATATTTCATACAGAAAATATCAGATTGTGGCCTTTTGTGTAAGAACCTCAGCTCTCTGAAACACTTAGCAAAGAGCTTCTCAAGCAAGTGGCTTGAGGGAGCTCAGCATTATGGGTGGGGGGACTGGAGCAGGTTGCTGAAGTAAGTGTAGCAGGCTGGAAACCAGGGTCCCAGGGTGGCACTTAGCTCATCAAGGCAGACACCTTGATGGAGTCCCTGACTGCAGATGCCTGCACATGAACAAAGTGTCCGAGCAACTTTGCAGCCAGAGAGTCTGCAGAATTATTCAGGTCACCAGTAAGAACCACCTATATTCAGGCAGATAAACAGTGTCCCCAGGCGCTTCTAGGTCTCCACAGGTGCTCAGCTGGCTCAATCACATGTAGGTGTCCATATTTAGCACTCCCATGTAGGTATCTATGATGATGAGCCTAAATCCATCCCCAGGGTTGGGATCAGTCGAGTGCCTCGTGCCAGTGGAGGTTACTCCACAACTCCAGCTGGTCCCCAGCTGAGGTCTCCAGCTGATCCACTGTGAAGTGCCCCAGCTCTGTGACAATCTCCTGAGTGTTTGAAGAAAAATGGCACTGGCTGCCCATGCCTGGGTAACTGGATTGGACCCCTCATCTGTGCTGAAATTCCTCCTTTTGTTCTAGATGGGATTGAATCCAAAATGTCATTTCTAAGCATCGCTGCCACTAGGAAACACAAGGTTAAAGCAAAACTACTCATATTTTCAAAGCCAAAGCTCACGGGTGAGTCATGTCTGTGTCTAGTCACAGCGAGGCAGATGAGCGAAAATCCTTGGGAACCACAGTGCCCTTATGTCAACTCCCGTGCCGCACTGGTGTTTGCAGTCCTCCATATGTTTCTGCCCCCGCGTCCGTGGCCCAGCAGACTGCAGGGATGGGGGCAGCCTCTTCCTCTAAAAACAGCAGCTTTGCATCACAGGTCATGCCATATGTGGCCTTTCCCAGAGACTTTTCAATGCAGCATAACAACATGGTGAAATGCCTGAAGGCTAGACAAAACCCTGAAGGCCGAGAGCCATGTTCAAGACAGGGTGGAGTCGGGCTGGCATAGCTTTTTGGAGGCTGTGGCATCTTCCCACACAAACTGTGCATGTGCATGCAGGGCTGGGCGAGATGAGGGAGGGGAAGGGCAGGAACCACTGGACTTGACTCCTGCAGATGAGTCACTTTGAGGGCAAACATAGCAATGTGCAGCCTTTTCCCTTTCCTTGAGTAAAGAGATGACCCAGAGGATGATGTTGGGGTGCTGGGGAAAATGTGCCCTCCCCTCCCTACTCTCCGCCGCCGCTGCCTCACCAGCTGGCCATGATCTTGCTATAAATATTTAGAGTGGCATTAAAAATCCAAAGGAGAATTTCTCTCTCCTCGTCCAGAGAACATTAGCTACACAAACAAAACGCCCTCTCGCTTTCTTTCTTGCTCTGTATGTATATGCTCTCATTGCGGTCTGTTTTGATGATTGATTTAGCTTTATATCTCTGTTCTGGCTCTATTTCTGTGCTGCCTGTTTAGTTCTGCCTCTTCCTGGCAGTGGCTGTAGATTATTTTTTTAACCCTTAAAGAAACAATTGATGCTATCTGACTTCACTAATGACACTGTTTTGTGGGGCCGGGGAAGGGTAGGTGGGATGTTCTTCTACTTTAGATGCTGATAAATGTGGCATTTATTTAGAAGATCCCAGGCTCAAGGGCTTTGCACGGTTATGCAAACTCCTCTTAACCCAGAGTACAGCGTGTGCTGTTTAAATAGCTTATTGCTCTCGGGGGGGTTGCTGCTCCCTGCTGCGTCTCCACACAGGTCCCTGCCAATTTGGGGCCAAGGCTCACGAGCAATGAAACTCCTGCTGCCTGCTCTACAACTCTCTTCTTTCTTTCCCAGAGATTATGGTTTCAGACACATCTCCAACCAAGTGGGCACATCAGCACTGCTTAGTTAGGATTTCCTTTATAAATAAACTAGAAATCATTTTCCATGCATATCCTAGAACAGTATGTGCTATATGGCCCCTACTGCTGCAACATGACCCCCACTGAGAGGGAAGAGCCATTTCTTCTACAGGACAGTGTAACTTGTCTGAGAAAGTCTGTTTCTGAATGAGTTCTTGAGGATGGTTTCCTAGATTGGCATGCTATTTATCGAACCAAGCCTAAGAGGTCTTCTGGGGGAGGACAGGACGCTTCATTAACCATAGGAGTAGGATGTTGCACAGGTAACACGCTGGTCTGAGCACCATGTGCAAAGTGGGAAAGTGGGCTTGTTCATGGGTTATGTGACCCAGCAGCACTGTGGAACGTGATGCTGCAGGTCCCCCATAGCCCTTGAGGGAGGCTGGAGCCATTGAGGTCTGTTAAAAAACAGCAACTCTGCAGCTGCTGCTGTAGGAACTCCATCAATGGCCAGTTTTGAGAAAATGGAAGAGTCTACCAAAGAACAACCACTTTGCTGCAATGCTGTATACTCACCCTGCTCCTTCTGCTCTCTCTCCTTAAGTGTTTGAGATTGCTCAGTTCTGGACTAGGATGGTTGAACCTTTGATCTCACCCAGAGCAGCCCTTCTTATGTTTTAATGTAATGGAGCGATGAAATGTCTATTATCATGCACTAAGCAACAGAGTGGAAAAAAGCTGTAATCTGATCAGCCAGTAGACAGGTGCACACAGAAGACTGGTGATGTCAGACAACTTCTAAAAGTCATGCACTGATCTTATTACAATTCAGGTGAAAATGAACAAATATGGATAAGGAAAAAAGACTGCTGAAGGCAGAGACTTCACTGAGCTCATTCAGTGTTACGTGCGCTGCCTCAATGTCTGCCAACTCTCACACCTACCAAGAGAGATCATCCCTTTCCCCAAATCTGCAGTCAAATACACAAGGGGAGAAGAAAAAATACTCCTTATTATGGTCTTTATAAACTGGGAGAGGGAACAAACCCCAGGATTAACATTCCTCATTGTACAAAGAGGCAATTACAGGGGTCATAATTAATCAGATGCTATGAGGTGGAGAGGATGGAAGATGTCCTAAGCAGCAGTGGTGGCTGGCTGGGGTGACAGCCTTCAGCCCAGGCTGGGAGAGCAGGCAGCACTGCCCGGGATGCTGTGTGCCCTGGCAGTGTGGAGCTTGGTTAGTGGGCCCCAACCAGGGTAAGATGGGCACCCGATAACATTTTGCTTATTATAAGCTGGAGGGTAGAGAAATACAGGAGCAGAAAGGAAGATGTGTTGGAGAATTATTAGATTTATGTATCGCATATTTACATATGCATGTAAACATATATAATGAAGATGTGCATTGAAAGAGCAAAGATATGTCTATACTAGCAAATTAGTATCAAGAGATAGCATGGGTAAGGACCTTTCTACTCAAGACCTATGCCTGTATCTCACCCAGCTGTTAACACCACCAGGAGACCTAACTCTACATGTGATGTCTGGGCCAGATCTGTGAAGGAAATGTTTCCCTGCACCTAGCACCTGGTTTTGGACTCATCCTGATATTCCCCACTGAAGCAGCCTTCCTGAGCCCTGGCCATGCTTCTGTCCAGTGTTGACAGAAATACAGTTACTATTCTGCACAGCACTGATATGTGTGGTCTCCTGCTCACAGACTACCTAATTCTCCTAGACTCATGGGAAGATTGGATTGGGGAACCCCTGGGAGCTCACCTAGTGCAACCTCCTGCTCATAGCAGGGCTAACTGCATAGTTAGATCAGGTTGCTCGGGGACTTTTCCAGTTCAGTTTTTGAAATCCTGAAAGACGGAGATGTCCCTGGAAAACCTGCTCCAGTTCTGAACCACTCTTCTGGTGAAGATTTTTTTCTGTATTTCCTTTGTTGCAACTTGTGAATGCTGCCTCTTGCCCACAGAGAAGTCTGCTAACTTCCTTCTGCTACTATTAGTTGCCAGCTATTTGGTCTTCTTCCTATTCTTTAAGTCTGGATACCCTTATGATTCTTCTCTCTCATTCCTCTGTAACTACTGCATTACTCATTTTCTGTTTAGCTGCTCAGCAAACATGACCTCCCTGAGTGCCCCATCACCACAGCTGTCGTTCACATTGGTATGATACTGAATTCTGAACTGAGGCTTAGCTCAAGACTTGATCAAATCTGCTTTGGTTCTGATTTTGTAGGTGAGGTAATATACTACATCTGTAGACAGTGGTATTGAAATCTAAACTCGAATTTTGAATCCCTGACCTCAACTTTTGTTATAGAGGCATAGGGACAAGTTTTACTCTTACAGCACTGGAGTCTCAGAGCAACTTCATAAGTGTCACTGCCATCACTGTACGTATTGTGTACAGATAGAGAAATACAGCATGTAATTCAATAATGACTTTGGCCCAGTATGTGTGGGTGTGACTGTGTGGGGGCTCCTGGCTTGGTTTCAGGCCAATCTCTAATTAAAGAGTGAAAGATTAAGATGAAAGCAATTGTACTCTTCCTTCTTTAGTCAGAATGACCTACTAGCGTTAATTAAAACAGTCTTCAGGCAAAAATAAATTTGGCTGCCAAAGTTATGTGCTTCACTTTAAATAAGGATGTAGCTGGGTTTAAAGTGTGCTGAGCTTCTAGAGGTTTCACAGAAACCACTCGTGTAGCTTTGGGCACTCTTGTTGGAATATTTAAAACAAATCCTTTGCCTAAACCAGCTCCTTCATGTGCATTTCAGACACCCGCTGGCTTTTTCTTCAAACTACATCATTTGAGAATGGGTACCTGCCAGTTTATCTTGGACTGAACATACAATGTGACCTCTGGAGGATAAAATATCACCAGGAACACTGGACACCTAAGTAGATTATTCATCTATCCTTCCTATAGTGTCTGATTACAAGAGCCCCGTGGCGACAGCAACAAGAAGATATGCAGATCCTTCACTGTTTTGCTCTTTCTGAGTCTGAACATTAAAATGCCTTCGATAAAGGCAAATCTGGAATCAGATGGTTCATTTCAGGTTCAGGATCTGCCCCTGATATTTTTAGGTTGCTAGAAATGTTGCCAAAGGAGGATCAGGCCTCTAAAATGCCGGAACATTCTGTTACACCTGTGTGACACACAGATCAATGTCCTTAAAAGTCCTTCATCTTTCCCTTTTCCCATTTATTTTGTCCCATTTTTACAGACTGTCACTAGAGAGTCAGGCACTACTGCTGTGACACCGGTACAAGCAGGAAGAAACAGGTCCAATGCTTCAGAAATACTGTTTTCAGAGGGAACTAGACACCATCAGCCACCATACCTCAGAGAATCTAGGTCTGAAAGACCCTTCCCCTTTCAGGATGGTACACTTAAAAGGGGGAAGGGACCAGGCAGAGATAAATGCTTACAAGCCCATGTCTTTGACCCAGACTCTTCTCTCTCTTTTCTTACTTGTCAGGCCATGGCATGTTATTTTTCATCTATGTCTCTCATACTGTCATGGAATTTTAGGGTAGTTCAGGGAGGAAGGGACCTCCGGTCAAAGCAGGGTGAGCCATGAGATCATACCAGGTGGCTCAGGGTTTTATCCAGTCAGATCTTGGGAACCTCCAAGCATGGAGATGATGCAGCTTTTGTGAGGCCCATGTCTGCCTCTGTGGAAACAGCATTCCCCTGTCTGACAGATCCACCTCACAAAGTCCTACCTGTTCCCCAGCTATGCTCCTGCACCATATCCCAGGAGGTGGCATCAATGGGGACTGCAAGTCCTTATTCCCTTCATGGAATAACTTAGGAGGTGACTATACTGAGAGGACAACTCACAGACAGGGAAATCACTCTGACCTTCCCTGTTGATAGCAGGATTTTAATCAGGGCCTGATTTAAATGATTAATTCAGAGACCTCAGGTTGTTTAAAGAGCTGTGATAATGGGCTGAGAAGAAACTATTATCCATTTTCTCTTGGCAGGACTGTAATGACATGACATGGCACCCATCATACTGGGGAGGGAACAGGGATAATCTTCAGAACGAAAGAAAGGCAGAAGATCTACCCAGCAGAAACAATGACAGAAGATTCCTCCACATATGCAAACACAAAGAGGTCAGTTTAGATTTAGTTTTTTTAACATGTCTTTACTGGTTAAAGACACTTGGCGAGATAGCCATAACATAAACCTCACGTCCAGCATTACTTGGCAACACATTTCCCAGCTGGAAAGAAAATAAATTGGATTTTTTCTCTTTGTGCTAATGCCACATTTTTTGGATGCTATTTTGGAAACCAATCAAGAGGTGGCTGCTCAGCATGCCTCTTCATTCTTGGTGGCTTTTTAGTGCAAAAGAGCCAGCAGCAACTTTCTGAAGTCCCCAGAGGTATCAGATCGGACAGCTTCAGCTAATGACTTCTTGTACATCTGCTGGAACTTCTCCTTTATTGCTGGCAGGTCACTCTGAGGAGACATCAAGAGAGTCTTTAGAAGAGTGGGATATGCTTTAAGTAATATGACCTACTCCTACCAGGACCCCTGGGGTCTGATCCAAGGTCCACCGAACCCAGTGGAAGGAGGAGAGGAGGCACCCATGGCACCGGTTTGATCTTTATCACTGAGGGTTTTAAATGTTATCATGATTGGACTGTGTTTTAACAGAGAGACTACCCTGGAGCCTAATTTCTCACTGCTGCCAATCATTGAGAAATATGCTCTCCTTGTCCCTGTGAATGACTCCTCCTCTGTGTCAAGACTGAAACAGCCCTGGGGTTACAGCCTACACAGCTTACAAGGAAGGAAGACTGTGTTTAAGATCTCAAATGTCTTGTGCAGTTTTGTGCTTTCTAAAATGACAATTATCTCCTTTGGCTCTTCATTTTTCTCCCCTCCACCCCATCTGTTTTTCCCAGCTGGAATCAGAGAGAACTAGCAACATATGTTTGTAAGCAATTCTCAATTTGGGAACTGCTGCTTTATCATTACTTAACTAGGAATTTACTTTTACACATGCTATTGGGGCCAGACCTCCCCATGGGTTAGTTTTAACCAGGTACAGTTGACTCCACTTGAAATTGCCTGCATGCTTTCTGGTTTAGTTCTTTTGAAAGCAGAAACAGATGCAATATCAAAACTATAGTTGCCTGGGCACAAAAGCAGTGTGACCACTGATGTCATCGGGCTGAAATGGGTTGACTGAGCACATGATCTGCCAGGACTCACTCCATATTCTCTACATTTGTATTTCTCCCAGAGCTGATGTGAGGTATTACATGTCAAAGGGTACCCTACCTCGGACCTGGTCACAAGGATACGAATCAAAGTCTCTTCATCAGTCCCAGCTCCTTTCATCGACTTGTGCAGAAGAGTAGCGAAGTAGCCTGGGCAGTCTTTGGCACAGCTGACTAGAGAAAACAGTAAGGGGCTTCATTATACTTGTGTATTTAGACTCCTGATACATCTTCAAGGAAAAGGAAATAAGTAAGGAAGAAACAAAGGAAACGGTAGGATTTATGCTCAGACATATCAGCTGGTAAGGCTTTTATTCAGTGACTGGTCCCCTATCAGTATGTAAGGAGAAGACCTGGAGTCTGAACAATTCTCCACGGGGAAAGTGTGTTACACAGTGAGCTGATCAGGGCTGAGTACTCTGCCATTCCACAGTGAAAATGAAATGAATGAGCCTTTGACCCTCTGGAGTTCCTCCTGCCCATCTATTCTTTGGGTAGCTGCTTACTGCACAGCTCACAGAAGCAAGATTTAGGAGAGCTCAGATCCAGATGGATAACAGTAACACCAGTAGGCTCAGCAGAACCAGGTCAGAGGCTTAAATACCAGCCACAGTCAACCCCAGTGCTAAATTACTTTTGAGGACCCTGTACATTTTTGTGGTGGCTGGCTAACACACTTCTCATGATGCCCAGGCATCCGCTGTAAGTTCTCAACAGAACCATGGCCTCAGGGATAGGTTGGGGGTGGCCTCCTGTGTTAGATGGCAAATAATTTAGCTGCATGGAGAGAAACCCTGTCTACCAAGTTTTATTTCTAAAACCAGGGGGTCGAAATCACTACTGAAAACTGTCTCATATTTTCCTGGCAGGTATGCCAGCTCAGTTTAGGGTGATCTTGATGGTTGTCACCAGGCTGTAGACAGATCCCCAACAACCAATGTCAGATGATGACAAGAACTAGAAAAGAAAGCTCTTGACACTTTTTATTCCTTTTTTACCAAGAGTGAGATAGGCCTTCTCCAGATCTCCAGATGTTTCACTTTTAATGGATTCTTCTATGTCCTTCCCACACACCTATGAGGATAACAAAAAGGAGCCATAAGAACTGCTGTCTGTACACGTCATCCCACTGTCATAAAACCAGCATCAGATTTAGGATCCAATGGCAAAAGGCCAATTCAGATCCTTTAGAGCTTTACCAAGGGAGCGTGTAAGTGCTCACAGATCCACTGGCACAAAGGGAAGAAGGTCTATGCAGCCAGATAAGGGACAATGGTTAAGAGATGGATAACCTACATCAAGCAGTTGCACATATCTGAGGGCTCCTAGGACAATGAAGCTGCAGCTTCTTCTTGAGTGACTCCCAGTCAGGAGAAACCTGTTCGAGCTTCCTCTGACCCCTCTATCAAAGGCTTTGGATGGCTCCTACACAAATAAGATAATTTTTGGAGCTTTACTAGCTCTGTGAAGTTTTGTTACTTATTGTCTGGTTTCCTAGGGAAAGTTTACGTGCACTGCAATTGTTTGTGAGCCTTTGTATTATTCTGTGGGAAAGGGGAAAACCAGACTGCTGCTTCAAAACACAGTTTATCCTGACTTTTGTGAACTTCATGAACCTCAAAGGCTTTTACTTTGCCTTGCCTATCAGGATGGCTCTGCATGGTTCAAGGCTCTAGTGGGTTTTTAGGTCTCTTGTGCCAGTTCAGCCATCATAATTTTATGCTGCCATCAGTTGCCTGATTACACAGGCCAACACTGAACTCAGCAACATCTCCTCAAAAGTCTTCTTTCAGATAGTCCTGCCATAGGTTCCTGTAGGCCCAACTCCTCCACTGCCCACTGTGGTGCCAGCATCACCTGCTGGACACAACAGACAGAGATGGCTCCTCAGTGGCCCTTCACATGAAAGGGCACCACCCAGAGAGCTCAGCAAGATGCAACCAGCCCCAACAGAAGTCACACCTAACAGGAAGATCCTCCAATCAATCGGCTCCTGGTTAATATAATCCTGGTCTCACCCACTACCCCAACCACGACCACCTGGGTGAGGGCAGAGTCACAGAGACACAGGTGAATCAGGTTCTGCCTCTGGAACATGAAGCCAATTGGAAAAACAAAACATTCTGCTAGGCTGTGACTCATCCACAGGTCAACTCCAATTTGGAGCCCACAACTCAGGCCCCAGCACTTCAAGGTCAGAGCTGGGAGACCAAGCGTACAAGGCAGCAAGGGGTACATTCTGATGATTTAGGCTTAAGTTCTGCAAACCCCCAGCCTGGTTTAGATCTTGCCCTCTTTATCTTTCCTTTTTATCTTCCTAACTGCAGAAGACTGATATTTGCATGGCTCTAATCTTGGCCCACTTCAGCTTCAAGAACAGCCAGGCAGGATGTGGTGGATCTGTTTGGGCAACCTGATCTGCTTGGCTTTAGGAATCAAAAAGCCAAGGTAGCTTGGCTATCAGAGCATTTAACTGAACCTCCAGGATTTGGGCCATTCTGAGGAAGAGAGTATCAATTAGTGACTGGGTTTGTTCTCCTGCCAACAACAAACCAAATCTTGGATTAAGCTGCAAACATTTTTCCAGCTATGGGTTCCTTATTATGCTGACACTGAAATATGGCCTTAACTGGAGTTTTTTCATCTTCAGTGCCTAGGGTTACAGTTTTCTGATGAACTCAAAGTCATCCTAGAGAAGTTCAGGACTGTGAGCCAGAGGCTGGAGGGGAGATCCTCTCCTGAGAATAAATGTCACTGCTGATCTTCCACCTCACTGCCAGGAGAAGGACCTTGGATGTCTCATTGCTTTGACTTTCTCTGGTCATTTCCAGGTGAGAGGTCTCAGTGGAAGTCAACTCCAGGCCCAGGCATGAGTAAAATGTCCCTGGTGGGGGACACAGGGAGAAGTACCAAACAGCTGGGATCCTGCTGACTTCTTTGCTTTATATTTGGAGACAGAGTGCAGCAAAGAACCTGCACAAGCTGTCTGCCTTGCGTCAGCAGAAAGGAAGAGGCTGGACATGTGCCTCTGCCCAGCCAATATTAGCATGTGAAGTATGGGGATCAGGAGGAGAGATCTTGCCAGGATCTGCTTTGGAGAAGAAGATGAAAAGACTATAAAAGCAAAAACCTGCTAGAGGGTCTGAGTTTGCAAACCTGTCCCTTTGCTGGTCCTGCAAGTGTGAGGACACCCACCATTGTGCAGCTGTGGCAAGGAAACAACATTGAGACATTTATTTGGCTGGATGTTGTGTAGGTTATGAAGGGGAATAGGTTCTTCACCAGTAGAAGATACAGATTTTATCTCCTATTTCTATAAGATCAGGATTCAGTTGTGGAAAAATGTTTTCCAAGATTCTTAAAGCATTCGAAAAGTTTTAAAATGGCCAAGAAAGGATTGCCTGCTCTACGGCTCATTGTATGGCCTGCAAACTACATGTCAGACCCTATGCAACCCACATCACAGAAGAGAACAACTCACCTTTTCATAGGCTTGAAAAGTAGCTCTCAGCTGACTATAGCTTCTCTTTGCTAAGACCACATTGAAAGCCAGCTCCTCTGTTCCCCAGCGGCCTTCTCCTGCCTTAAAGATTGCATGTTAATTTTCTGATGCGCTTGTTTATTCACAGTAGCAACAAAAAGTCAGCTAGAGCCCTTGATCCACAAAGCACCAGCCCGTGCCCCTCTTGCTCATCTCCTTACATCGCCAGTGCCTCTATGCTGAGTGCATTTAGTTACCCCTGGGGCAGCCCTTGTTGTGCAGCACGGGGCAAACAGGGATTTTTCCACAATTGCACTTACTTTATACAGATCTGTGGCGTCCTGCTCAGCCAGCTCTGCATTGACCTGTTGGGTCTCATCTCGAGTTGCCTACAGAAAATGAGATAACCGTAAAAAAAAGAGATCAAGTGCTGGTTACTCTTCATAGTGGAAGATTGTTAGCTTGTGGCCCTCACTAATAATTTGGTTATAGTTTTGCTGCCATCTGCTGACAAATTCCTAGTAATGGGGCACAGTGGGATTTTGCTTGTTTTGGGCAGAATTCAGGTAGCCATGACCTTGAATGGGTATTATAGCCATTACCATGGTATAAATAATAATAAATCAATGCTTTGGTTTTCAAAGTATTGGAATCTATAAAATTACTTACAATTTTATAAATTAAAAGTTTATCTGTTAAAAAGCTATAGCTATAGAAGGCTTTTAGACTGAAGAATGCCTTTTGCTTACTATAATTACCTCATCATTATATTACATACCATAATTACATTATTATAAATGCCAGCTAATACTTATTATGATTACTCAGAGTAGACAGGATAGAGAAAAGGAAGCATGTCTGTCAGGTAGCTGCGTAAGAGGAAAGTCCCCAGCCTTACCTCTAGCACAGTGACTAATATCTTCTGTAAGGAGCCACTTGTGTCACTTTTAACATCAGATTCTAGATCCCTGTCAAAGACTGTGGAGAAAAAAAAAAATCTGTGAGGGTTCACCTAGTGATAAAGGCTTTAAAGTGTTTGAAAGACAATACTACTTACGCCGTTTGTATGCCTCCTTGATGTTTACAATTTCCTAGGCAAGTAAATAAGGAAAAAATATTTAGAAATAAACATAACTACTTAAATGTAATTAATTCATAAATAAGCAAGCAAAAAACCCCAAGAAGTCAGTACCATGCCTACTGTTGTATGAGGCATAGTAGGCATAAGGGTGCAAGAAGCTAAATTCCCATTCCCTGCGCATGCTGGGACTCAGCACAGAGACACGGCTCAAACCCAGCTTGGTTCAGGCCAGCATTTCAAGGGATGCCTGAGCCGTGCAGGTGTTCCTCTGGTTTCATTTGCATTTAGGCATAAGCTAAAGGCCTTTTTGAAGTGGATCTCACTCACACCTGGCAGAAGCCACCTGAATGGTCAGACAGGAGCCAAAGCTGCCTTTAACAGGCATCCAGGGATTTCTCTATCATTAGTGTTGCCTCTGTGCCATCCATGGGAGATATGAGTAGGACCAAGGAAGAAATTTGAATTGTAATGCTCTTAACTCCTGCAAGTGTTTCAGCCCCAGTATGGCAACCTTACTGTGGTAACCACTCACAACAGGCATTTCAGCTGTGGAAGTTGGTCTGATGCCTCCTCCTTCTCCTAGGGTGATGCTCTTGAGGAGCTCTTTGCCCTACTACCTAAGGAAGTCATGCATAGTGTCCCAACCTTATTGTTTCTTGTGCAGAGAATCTCAATCAGCAGTGACTCATCTGTCCCAGCGCCCTTCATTGCCTTCTGAAGCTCTCGGGCCTCGTACTCGCAGGGCAGGTCCAGCAGGGCCAGCACAGCCTTTTCAAAATTCCCACTCAGGTCTCCTTTCAGGTCCTCTTCCAAATCCTGCAGGGATAGTTGGAAGGGTTAGCGCAAACTCTGAGGGTTACTATATTTGTTTTGGGGACTACAAAGTGCTCTGGTGCCAAGCAATTGGCATTTTTCCCACCAAAAAAGAAAAAATCTTCCTGTGATATGATCTACTTAGTTCAAAATTCAGTAAGACCCCAGAGGAGGACTAGCTAGTGCACGTACACTGAGAAGGATGATGCCTACCGATGATTTATTTGAAGCCCTGTCCTGTAGTTAACATTTCCTGTAGTATGGGAAGTACTTGGCAAGTTCAGAACAACAAATGAAAAGCCCAGCTCTAAATCTATTGTTCTTAAATACCCCCTTAAACAATTTCAAGTGAACACTCAATCTATCAAAGTCAGAGGCTGACGCTGATGTTGGGGCAGTTTCAATGTGCGCACCATGAACCTTGCTTCCTGGAGCAGCAGGAGAGCAAAGCGGTACAACTTGCGGCTCCTTCCCAAGAGATTCAGGCTGCCCAGGCAAGCAAGAAGGGTTGCTACGTGTTGATGTAACCAGGTTGTCTCATGGTATTTACTCATTTCTAAATGCCCATTTTTACTAATCCTCATTATAGAAGTAAATCTATAGTATTTATGTAACCACAATCTCTTATCATGCTTTCTGTAAGTTTTACATATAAAAAGCTTTCAGGTTCAGTGCTGCCTGTCTTATTAACATGGACTAATGACTAATGAGCAAGCAGACCTTAACAAAATACCAATTTAATAATAAGCTCTGCAGGGTTCAGCTGTTCACTTAAAATACTGGAAGCTTTATTTTTTTTACATGCAAAATCATTAAGGCGGTCTACATTTCCTCCTCCAGAAATCATGTGCCCAAAGACACTTATTAGTTTTACAACATGTATTCCATTTCATCACTGGAAGAAATCAATACTACATCTACTAAACTCAACAAAAATTTAATGATGTAAAATCAAATAGTTCCTCTGAATTTGCAATTCTGCCTTAAAATTTCCTTTTTACATTAATTCCTCTTTCTGAATGTGCTGAAGATGAACATAAGCTGAAATACTTTTTATTTCAGTTATGAATTATTTTCTAGTTCTCCCAACTGTGATTAATATGCTCTGATCTGGTTAAGGCTGATTTCAAGAAGACTCTGAGGCCTAAGATTAGAAATATAATTGGTGGTTTAGGAGATAATATAAATTGCTGAATCAGAAAGTAACTGGTGTCCTCCTTAAATCCACTGTGCCCTTGATATTTTTGAAAGCAGAGGCCTTTAAGCTGTATTTCTCGCAGGCATGCAGTTTGAAACAGAGAGGCCATTTATTTCTAAATACCTTGTTATACAGAGCCTTGTACTTCTGTTTTATTTGTTGTCTCTGCTCTGATGTTCGACTCGACAGGACTTCAATAATTTTCTTTTCATCGGTTCCTGAAAAAGAAGTTGTGCACAGCAATTATATAATCCAGAATCTTATGCATAGAAAAGAAAACACGACCTTGAAAGATAAAAAAATCTTCTACGTAATTATGCCCCCTGGTGCCAACTTTAGGATTTGTAGCATATAAAATTATTTTGAGGATATATCTAACTGTAGTCAGCTATGACTTTCAGACCATAAAATAAAAGTTCAGCGTCTCATGCCACTCATACTTTATCAGGGAAACTGAGCCTTCTGTTTGAGAAGGTCAAACACTGCACCTAAAATCAAGGTTATACCAGTGTGTGTAGGCTGACATATATGTTTTTGGTGGTAATGCTTGTCTGAGTAGCCCCAAGGGATCAGCCACTAGATCCAGCTTATTAAGTGCGTGAACATTAGTGTGGGCCAAACAGAATGAATGGTGTGCGGCGAGAGGTCAGGGTAGATGCGGATGTGTTTAAACCCACAGCCTGTACAAAATGGGTTGTGCTTTGCACTAAATGGAGTCAGGAAGAGGAGCAGCAGCCAGACTTCATGGTCTGAGTCTCTGCTGATGCTGTTTTGCTTGACAAAAGTAAGTGATAGGGAAGCGGGAGCATGGGGTGCCCCAGTGACAGGCATCACAGCAGCTACATCTCTCGGGAATCTGCAGGGGTAGTGAAGATGCAGCAACCCTCCAGGAGAAAGCCCTCAGGCAGCTCTGAGCTGTAACTTATGCAATGGGTGGAGGCAGCTTACTAAAGGCAATGACCTTGCTCTTGTACTTTTCTTGCCCTCAGCCAGATAAACAGATATTTGCACTAAACAAAGCTGCTGGAAGGCATTTGTTATGTTTGTGTCTAATGGGACAGGACCACAGTGATGTTACTTGGATGCCTGAAAGACACAACAGAGTAGCTATTGCATTAACACTTGTGTCCTGATGCACTTCCATCTAAGGGCCAGCAGCTTGTCTCAGGCATTTTTTCTTCAAGACAAGTATTGAAATGGGGAATGTGTATCAGGTGAGACCAATGACCCTGCATGGGATGGGCACTGCCAGAATGCCCATAGCATATAAAGGGTTTAGATGGCAGATGAAAGGCATCAAGCCATATGCCAAGTCTGCTCAGGCATGCACATCACGCTGGTGGACACTGCCTGATGCTCTCTTTGTGCTCTCCCTTCTGTTGCATCCACCTACTGGGCTTTGTGCTTTCCAGCTCTTGAGAGCAGAAGCCAACAAGGGTTTCTGAGGAGCTGCCAGTACAAAGGATAAAAAATACAAATCATATTGGCATTCTGATGCGTTTTCATCCCTGTATATCACCACCAGGTACATACAGGACAAGTTTGGGGCATCTTGTCCAGTTCTTCCTGGAATATACCAGGAAGACATGCTCAAATACATGTTTACCGTGCAAATGCCTGGAGTGAATTAATAACTTATTGCTTGTATGCTGCCTGGCTGTTCTTCCTCTGCTGGACACTGTCACCTCCATGGACCTGAGGATCCCATTAACTCTGTGCATTTCTCATTCACATCAGTGCACAGTCAGCCAGCTTACTTTGAACTGCCTTAGAAGATGGTGGGAGCTAGCATTTTCAGTTAAAAACCACCGATTCAGATTGAGAGCACTGTATATTCCCTTCAGCTGATGGAGCTGCAGAGGGCTCTGGTGAACATGTGGATTTGGTGATGTTTTTTACTAGTCCTTGAAGGCCTGAGAAAGGACAAATAGCTATGACCTTAATCCCACCTGACTAGCTGGACCCCATGACTCTCATATCAGTCTTGACAGCTTGATGTTCCTATTGCAGGGAGCAAATATGTTTATCGCCTGGAGCCAAGCAATGAACAAACTAGATCCTACCACTCCTTGAGAAAAAAGCTGAGTTCCCTTCCCATTTATCTTAAACATATAAAACTTCATGGGTCTATGACTATCTGAAACTGGTTGGAGCAGTTGTTTTGCCCCAAGTTTATGTGTGCGCTCTTTATAATATTGAATTGCCCTTTGTACAAAAACCAATAGTCTTCTTACCTGCTCCTTTACAGGCGCTATGTATTTTCTTGGCATCCCGGTCTGCATCAAAACCATGATGATGGTGTTTATTGGTTGACTAGGAAAACAGAGGCACAACAGATACATAGGAAACAATTTTTCGTTAGTCTCTCTGAATGACAGCAGTTTGGGCCAGGTTCTTGCTTCATCTTTGTTCACACTGTGTAAACTGTGAAGTTCACATTGGGCTTTGCTGAAATACTGGCTCCTAGAATGGATCCGCAAACAGCCATCACCACATGACACAC
The DNA here is from genome assembly GCA_013400335.1 of Eurystomus gularis. NCBI lineage: Eukaryota > Metazoa > Chordata > Aves > Coraciiformes > Coraciidae > Eurystomus > Eurystomus gularis. The sequence goes on from VZZY01020884.1 coordinate 104,603, forward strand.
AGTGGTGATCCTGTATAACTTTGTTATGCCAGTTCAGGCTTATTCAAGTAATTTAAAGATAATAACTTGATACTAGGCATCTTCATCCCAGATCAAATATTACTTGTTTGTACCACTTTAACAAAAGGCCAATATAAACACCTTCTCATATGAGTACAGAACCAGGCCTTGTCTGAAGTATGTTTGTAAGTACTAGGAGGTTACAATCCCAATGAGCTGAATAAAAACTGGTCCTGCAAACCTTTCTTGCATTGATGCATTCATGCAAGCAAGATAATTGGAGATATGTAATGTCATAAAGCAGATGTTTTTTTTATTCTGGCAAAATAGTACATGATGTTACCTCGAGCTAAATCTATCAGGGATAATAACTCAAAGTCCACTGCCACAGCAGTAGTTTACAGCCTGACATGTCAATGTAATCAGAAAGCCATGCCTGTTCCTACTAATCCCACAAGCTGTGAATCACAAGGGCTGAAATGTTGGTACATGCTCTATTCTGCTGTTTCTCAGACCAGGGTAGAAGAATCTGAGACCAGGAGGTCAGCAATGTTTTCAACCCGTGTAATAATCAGATGTTTTAAATGCCTAAACTCAAAAATAATACTGGGAAATTGGTCCTGGTATCCTAAACCAAGTAGAACTATATGCACGCCACAGGCACTGGCATCACCACTGTTAATTAAGGGCTATGACACCCCAGGGCATGGCACTCTGCTCTTCACTAAATTAAGGGTTATGCCACTCCCAGGCACATAAGTCTGCTTTTAAGCCCTTCTGAAAATGTCACCAGCCTACTGAAGAGCAGAAGAGGCTAAATGGCTGATTAACCTCCTCATCTCTGGGGACAGCACACGGCAGAGATGAACCCTGAAAGACGTTAGGCACAAGATCATTCTGCTTGTTGGATAAAGAGAATTTAGCCATACAGCTGCGGGCCATGCTCTGCCACATATCCACCTGGCCAGAGAAGAACCTGTTTTACTTGCAAGTATAGATATAGCCTGGAAGTCTGTTTGCTGGTATTCTTCAAAATTTTCATGCTGCAATCTACTAGCTCTGGTGGAAGAGCTACAGCTCTGCATAAAGGAGTCCTCCATTAAAAGACAAAGGGTCTTTTTTTCATGGAGAAAACCAAAATCTCATTGCTACACTGCTTTACCAATGTACCACTGTGACAGGCTAAAGATCATTTAGGTACCTGGCTTTCTTAACGCAGTTAGCAGCTAGGATACAACTTACTGCTAATGGTTGCTGCTGTAGTGCAGCCATCTCACTGAAATTTTAAGTTATTTTTACAACAATAGCAATTAGTGAGGTACAATAACAACGCAATAATTCCTCTCCATCTCTACAGCACAAGGTACAACACTCATTGTCACATCATTATCACAAATGTTGCTTGTAAACATGTATCTTACTGCATGTTTTGAGACACAGACTCAACTTTTTAAACATTATGGAAATAGATGCATGTAAGTAACTAGTATTTTCTAGTGGGAGACTTTAAGTCTTCAAATTTCTCAGGAATTTTGTCAAAAAGGAAAGGGAAAAGCACAAAGTTAGAAAACAGATGCACTGACCACTGTCTCTATCCCAAATGAATTGTATTCACATTTTTCTATTATGATAGGGTGTATGTTTTTCTCCTTTGATAAAATCATGTACAAAAGACATCTTTTTGCACAACATGCTTGAAAATTAAGCAGCTCTTATTTATTTCTTCTTTTCTGATTGTTACATCCTCATTTTCGTTCTTGTGATAATAAAATTCACCTTTGTTCTCTGTAACACGAAAACAAACAATGACAGCTAACCAGACTCAGCGGGTGATGAGTTAGAGGGAACAGAACAATGGGATCCCACAATACAACAGAAGTTTATTCTGGATATGCAGTTGCTGTATGCACAAAGGGCCTCTTGGCTGGAAAGTCTTAAAGACACAGTATCAACACACGGAATGAGGTCCAGGTGCTCCTCAATACATGGCAGATTCAATGAGCATCAAGGTGTAGCATTCAGGAGGTTGCTCTGCTGCCTGTTCTATTGAGACAGTAGTATGTGGTGCCAGTTTGGTTTTCTCCTCTTCATAATACCAACTTTAACATGCAAATTAGTTTTAAACACTTCAGTCCACACTTTAATGTATGATTGGTAGCATTGTCAGAGTACATCACTATGTTGAGTAATGTGCTCCTAATTACTTTTTGCATCTGTATCATGCATCCTGGTGCAATCCCACAGGACGCTGTAAGCTGGAGAGGCAGTAATTCTGCCTTTCCCCTGCGCCATGTGGAAAGCTGTTTGTAGGAACAGGGTACAATATCTGAATGGAGTAAATGATGGTGACAGTAAGCTATCATTATTTTGGCTCTGTAATGTAAGTATGTTTTTCAGATGATGTCCATGCCACTTATATCGTTGATCTTGCAGTCTGTGTTAGGCAGCCAATACTGAAGTTATTCTAGAGCTGTTTGCAAAGTACCACTTTGTGAGGATAAGGGTCAGGGAAACAGCTGAAAAATCAGCAAAAGGGACAATTTTGGAGCACAAAATACAAATAAAAGTGATAACACAACAAATGCATCCAGATGCTATTCTAATTTATAGATCCCCAAATTCACTCCAACAATTTAAGTTGAGAAATTTTGTTCCACATTCACTTCCTTCGGACCTGGGACAGAAGATGCACTGGTGAGAAGTGAGAGGAAAAAGGCTTTGTCTGGCATTACCTCCCACTTTTCAGTCATTCAGCCTGGACAGAAACACCTACACAAACACCCAAAGGCAAGGAGATGGTTTGTACTTTGCTTTGCCTTACCCACCAGCAGTGCTGCGCTGCGGGTATCACCCTTGTCATGCTGCCATCTCCACAGCTCCCACTGCCCCAACCCTGTCACAGATGGACCTGCTCCTGGTAATGTCATTACAGGACTTTGGGAGAGTGATTTGCCCTCTTGTGCCTTGATGGCTGGTCAGTTATGCTCAGGTTTTAGAGAGTCTCTAACTCCTAGGTCTAACTTGTCATTGTAGCTGTTGTGTTTGTGTGTACCACAGTTCCAACAGGTAGGAAAATGATAGTACCTGTGACAGAAAAAACATTGTGGATTTATGAGGGCTCATAAAGGCATAAATAAAAAACTGTATTTCTTTTCAAGATGAAAATCATGCAGAAGGGAAGGCAGGCCTGTTTATAACGATGTTCAGGACATGTTTGTTTTAAAGCACTGGAGGAATCTATGGAGTCAGCTCTGCTTAAGCCTCCATCTTCCAATAAATCACTGTAAACCATTAAATGATGTGCCTGGGGGATATCATTCTTACAGTACTGTGTGAAACACGAGCATCAGCTTTATAGATAGAAAATATCTATAATCTGGGTAAATGACTGTCAAGGCCAACTCCTGAGTCACCTGGAAAGCCCTGGTTAAAATTCACTACCTTCTGGGTTCCAGCCTTGACCTTGCCCACTGAGCAGCCTTCCCACGCAGGAGAGGGAGAGCTGCTTCAAAACTATACTACTTCCTACCCTGTGGATTTTCCTGCAAGGGATAAATGGCAAAAGAAATGGTTATTTAAAAACATCTGTAATTTGTAGGCATTTTTCTTTTAAAAATACGGTCAGAATCACTTCAATATAGCTCTTGTTTTAGAGTTAGGATCGTAGATTAGAGTAGTTAATGACTTACAGGTGTTATAGCAGTTTTGGTGATAGTATGATGTGGAGTCTGCGATACCAGGTGGACAGACTGCACACAAAGGGTGTTTATATAAACCGGTCTAGCTCCATCTGCTCAGTTCATTTTCTTCTATATTTCTCACCAATACTTTTATATTAATTAGTGTAACCAGAGTTCTGGTGGTAAAAAAAAACCCTTCTTTTTACTTCCAGCCTGGCTGTATTCAGGCCTGTGTTCACTCGTTTGTTCTGTCAAGAGTGTTCCTTAGCTTGAATAGTTTTTGCCTCACTCAAGCATACTTTAGACAACATTCATTTTCCCTTGCAGCTTTGGCTAGAATTGCCACAGATTTGTTTCTGCTAAACTGGATAGATTATAACAGATCTAAACCTAACAGTTCTACCTGCTTGTAAAGCACGCTGAGTAGTATTTCCTACTGTAAATTACATTTGACTTTAAGGAGATGTAAGATGAATTTATAGCAATGCTCAGAGAAGCATTTGGAGCCTGTTCTTTGATATTTCAGCATGTGGGGCTCTTATGCTGCACAAATAGAGGTTAACAAACAGGTCAGCAAAACCAAAAAAGGACAAGGGGGGCAGAAATAAGAGCTCTGGTGGATTCAAGGCATCAGTAGTTAGAACTGGTGGGCTTAGAATTGCAGACATTTCTGAAGACAGAATCTAACATCTTCCTTGAGCTAGAGACAAATAAGCTTGCAGTAGATACAAAGCGCTCATTTGTCAGTAGACAAGAACAGAAGAAACATTACCGTGAGCATGCCAGGTAGCTTCCTATATTGCAAAAGAGAGACGATGTACCCTATCTGAAAATAGCTGATAATACTGCTGAGCAATCACAGCAGCTTTTGCATTTCCATCACCTCAAGCAGATGCCACAACCAGTAGAACTGACAACAGAAAGAGAGGCTGCTCGGGATGCTGCTGACAGTGCTCACCTGCCGCAGCTCTAACACGGATCGATGCTGATAATGTACATGGCTAAATGGAAATGCAAACCCTTACAAGAAAATCACTAGGAATGTGGCTGCTGACCAGAGCAGTTAAGATGCAGGTCTCATAGCTATGGGCAGAGCTCTAAAAAGGGTGGGATTGATCCAGGGATGTTGACTGCCTACCTCAGTCTTCATTTTTGCCAGGTCCATTTCATGTGCTTTATTTAGTGGATATCTAATTTCAAGATTCTCTTTGTTTGCTGTTTTCATTTTTCTTTGGCTTAATGGAACAAAAGATTAAATCTCAAAATGGAAGCACACCGAAAGGGCAGTTATCTAAACATAGGTATCTGGTGCTGCTGGAGATGCTCCAGTGTAGGCTGCCCACTGCCTGTCAGAAATGAGTGGTCTCCTGTGGGACCTGCATCTGTCAACCCAGCATGGATGCTGATGGCATCACCAACGGTTACTGGAGGTGGGCAACAGAATCATATCACAGCTATTTCAACAATTTTCTTATTCTTCACATATATTTAATTGTGTTTAGAAAAATGCATTGGAGAAAACCAAGGTTTTAAAGAGAATAACATAAACCAGTTCCATATGCAACAATCTGAGCTTTCTACCAAGCAGGTGAGCACCAGAAACATCTCTGACTCGTTTCCCACAGATTTACCTCTCCTGTCTGGCTGACTTTGGTGCCTCTCCTCCGTAATGCATCTGAAGCAATTCCTGTAATGGGCACAGGCATAATGGCCCATCACTGGATTCTCTGGTGTCTTACACGGGTTGAGCTCATGCCTCAGTCTTTTGTTCAGGGAATTTCTAATACAGTCTCAAGATTTTCAAGATTTTCAAGAAATGTAACAGGCATCTAATAGTTTTGAGACTTACACTCTGCTGGTAAATTAATCTAAAAATTGTCCAGTGGGTTAGAATATTTTTAGCTAGGGTAATAGATATATACATGCTGCAGTGTCATGCATGCTGTTTCTTTAGGAAGCCAAGCCCCAAACAATCCATAATGTCTCACAGGTGAATGAGAAATGTGAGAAAAACAAATAGACAAGCTGAAACAATTGATTGGAAACTGTGGAACCAGTAGAGATTTCTCAGTTCTCACTGAGTCACCAGTTCAAAGCCCTTCAAGAAGCCTTGTCTTCAACGAATAAACGAGTTCTCCTCCAGCTCAGCACTACTAGAGCTGCCAGGACTGGTCTGGGCAGAGCTGATCATGCTGTGGGCAATGGATAAGTGAGCTGACATCTCAAGCTGTCTTCCAGTTCTATGATTTCCTGTATTCCTCTTTTGTGTGCTGAGGACTCTCTGCCTGCCCAGAAATGTCCCAGACCATCCAGTCACCTTCTTAGCATAACAAAGAACAGGACTGGGGTTTTAGTTAAATTGTATTGAATACACTACAGTCATGGAAGACATTGCAAATCAGCACCTACATGATTAACTTTTTATTAACACACATATATTCAAGATTAATTATTTATCCTGGCAGAAACCTTTAATAAGCTATAATGCAATTGGAATCCAAGGTTAACTAGACTAACAGTACCGGATAGGAAAAAAAAGGCTTCTTATCTTAGATCTTGTGGTTTTAGTCTTCTAGTACATCACACATTGTCAGGATAACATCCTGTTGGCAGAGCAAACTCTGAACTCACACCCAAAGGGGCAGGTTTTGTGACAAACAGCCCAAATCTCATCACTCATTTCCAAGCATTTCTGTGTGCTACGAAACAACCACAAGCACAAACATGGGAGTAGCCTGCTGTGTTTTGATTCTGATATACTTCCAAAGACAGACTGAAAACACGATGCATTATTTCCTCAATAATATGCTTTACTACAACAGACATTCCCAGTCATAAATATTTTTTTCAGGACTTAATGCTACCTTAGGCCCCTTTGAACTGGATCCATTTTGGGATTATAGCAGAAGGTATGTGCATGACAGGAATAGTCACAGCCTTCTACCCCTATATAAGGTATACTAGTCTTTTATAATACTGTCACCTTATTTTAAAACTATGCATTCCTAATAGAAAATAAATCTGCCTGCTTGTGTCAGTTAAAATGCAGCTGAGACTGGAATGGACATTAAAAGAGTGGAGGAAAAGCCATTGAAGTCATAGCATCCAACCTGCTTGACAAGCAACATACCTCCCTCACCCATGGCAAACAGCCAGGAGACAAGCATCACACATCTCAGAGCTGTGGGTGGGGAGAGGTCACTGAGATGTCAGGCAGAGGATTGTGCCTCCATTGGGAGCCTCTGGCTTTCCCATGGGATGGATGGGGGCCCTGGGGCAATCTGGCAATGGGGCCCAGCGACATGTGGCTGCTTTCTGTGGCAGCCAGGCCCTGGGACACAGCCCTGATCCTGGCCATGCCAGCCAGTGTGGCACGGGACTGCAAATATTCCTGGGGTGACCTGCTCAGAAAGCTCCAGACCATCAATCAGAAAGGGGAGAAAGGCAGATAAAGCCGATTTTATTTCAGTGTATAGGTACTTCCATGAGAATCCAAATATTAGAGCTCTTTAATATAGTGGAGAAGCAAAAGAAACAAAGAGCAGTTAATGGCAGGCAAGGTCAGGTCTCATCTAACCAGGAAAGGCTATTCTGGGATGAGGATATCTGGTCATAAGCAGATGGTGAGTTCACCATCTCCTATCATCCTTGCATCAAAGAAAGATGTTCTTCTGCAAGCTCTTCTTCAGTGAAATTCAAACCACTGGGCTCAATTATTTGCGTAAGAATTTATGTGAAATGGGAAGGCTTTAGCACGTAGGTCAGAGTAGATGGGTGCTAGCATTTAAAAATAAACAGAAAGGAGCAGCTGTGGCACGTTGGCACTGGAGCAGTATTAGCAAGCACCGGGGTTTGTGCTATGGTAATAAAAAGGTGGGGTTTATAAACACCTTTTTGACATATGTCAATTGGCAAGCGCTACCTTAAAGACTATGTGTGTCCTTTTGACTGCAAGGTTTCTTCCTCTGCTGTTTTGTAAGACGCACCTATCATTTTTGTTGTTTGAGCAATTTTCTCAGTCAACCACAATATGCAACTGGAAAATTGCCATCTGCCTCCTTGACTGCTCAGAGCACGGTATCAGCGTCTCCAAGTGCCACCCACCATCTGCCAGGCAGGCTGTCACTCTCCCAAATCCTTACGGCTGTTTTAGGTCTAGCAGCTGTATGACAGCAACACACACTGTCAGGCTAGCTGGTTGCTGACAGTTTGTTGCTGTCAAGAACAAAACAATTTCTATATGAAGTCTATACTGGGTAATACAATAGATGTAAATCGTGTAGATTACACTTCATTACTCAACAGTCTTTGCAATGACTCAACTGAGTCTCAACTGAGAGGTGCAAATAATCTTACTTTCTACATCTGAGACTAAAACTACAGTGACAACAAGATCCTAATAGAATTAGTCGCATTTACTTTTTCCTATCACAAGCAAGTGGCAACAGTGAAGGTAATTTCTCTGAGAATCATTTAAATCGCAAAACTAAAACCACCTCTCTCCTACAATGTCCCTCCTGTTTCTTACCATCAGTTAATATATCATCTCATAATAGCTTATGGTTAATTTTTTATCATGTCAGTTTATTCATGTTCATCATCATGATAGAGAAGTCCACAAATGAAGAGAAAAAACTGTCTGGAGGGGCTTGTCTCCTGACTGAATTTTACATTATCTGGCTCAATGTGTCCAAATGCTCTTGTGGCTGGTGGAACTCCTAAACACAGGGTACACTTAAAGTCAGGGCTAGCTACCAGGGTACCATGCAGTGGGAATGCCCATGTTGAAAAACTGCAGCTTTTATTTCTAGGGGTCTTGATTCACCTGCTTAAATACAGCCACCTTCGAGATGTGCCAGAACACCTGGTAACTGTGTGGGGCTGGCAAGAGTGACACAGGGCTGACAGGGACCTGACTCCCTCAGTGTGGCAGCTGAAGCCAAGGCAAGAAAGGGTGCTAGAAATCTCTGGAGACACCAGGCCTGTGTTTAGTCATGAGTCATGCCTCACATCACTTACTTTTAATACTTATCTTGCAAATGGAAGCCACAAAAAACCCCCAAAACCAAACAGGTGGCTTTATTCACCTAGGACAAACCTAGAACTCCCAGTCTGGAATTATTCTCTGTTACACTGGAGGTGGACTTGTCTACTTTTATTTTATTGACCATAATGCCTGGTTGGAAACACTTTGCATGCTGGGCCATTAGGGATAATGGTAACTAAAATGATTGGAAACTGGCATATTCTGTCTCTTTTTCAGTGGAGATACAAAACCTCTGCATACTGATACATAGATAGCTCAAGTGTTCTTATGTCTTATTGCAAATTTTACACGTATTACCTCAGCTAAGACTTGTGATGAGTTTTGCTACGTTAACACTGAATTGAAGTAAATTCTTGTGTATACCAGCATGAAAGCTAACATGGCTTAAGTATACCTACACAGGGCTGAAAAACATGGACACAGTCTTTGGGAACATCATGCTGACTCTTTAATGTATTCTAAAGCTGAATTATTTAAAAGGAGAACTGGAAGGATGTCACACCCCACCGGGGAAGCCCCAAGATTACATGCTTCTCCCTTTGGCCATGTCATTGTTTTTAAAATGTTCCTCTGCAAGATGCATTATCTAAACACCATCTATATATTCATAGACACATAGAAGGGCTGTTACTATACAGACACTGCGTGTTTAGTGTCTGACAAATCAACTGTGTCTACTGAACTTGGAGGTTTCTGTGTCTAACTCCTTTCCACCTCACAAGGTAGAGGAAGTCTCAAGATATTCCCAGGTCAGCTCAGTCACCCGGAGCAGCAGTCATCAGTCCATTGCTTCAGTCAGTAGTCACAGTTAACAATGAAGGCAGAGTAATTTTTCTGGAGTGTAACAACAACAGAACTTGGTAGAATATAATAAAAATGTTGTATACAAAGAAGAACGCTGAGTCCAGATATTTTGGAATTTTCTAAGCTTTTGTAAAACACAATTGTTTACGTTATGTAAAACATAAATGTAACCACCCTTTGGCACTTCAGATGGGTTTGTTTTTTTTGCCACAAACGCATCATGAATTTTTCAAGGGTAGATGCTTGTTAGCACCTATCAGAGTTGCACCCACAGGACAGCCTCAGACCTAAAAGGAACAGCAAATATCCTGGATAAAAGAGGACCGTGGAAACGAAAAGAATCTGCCACAGCTCTTCCCCGCTGATGGATGGCTGAGCAAGAAGGTATTTCTGTCTTCTGCTGACTGTGGGCTTATGGCCAAGGACTAAACAAGAATCAACTGTCGCTGAATATTGGTCTGCCAGGGGAAGCAACAAATAGCAATTGTTGAGCTTTGTGATGAGATAATAAAATCACACTGTGGTAAGTAATACTTGTACTAAGGAAACATTTCTACAAGGATAGAAGTGTCCATAAGCAACATAGAGGCCCTTGTGACGCTTGACAGCTTATCCTCAAGAGGATCCCTCAGATGTGTTCCCCAGGTTATACTTACTTTTTTACTTTAAAGTTCTCAAACCATCTGGCCGATGACAACCTGCTTACATTATTAGAGTCCACCATAGCAGAAGGTTTTGGCTGCTTTACAATGAGAAGATGAAACTCAAGGGCATCCCAGAGAATCTCAACAAGTTGTTTAAATTAAAAACAAAGGAGTGGCTCACCCCTCAGATTAATTCAATTCACAAATGTCACAGAGAACAACAGAATAATACATAAAGATTCTTCTTGGATTCTTGAGAGACAGAAGATTAAAAAACAATTACACAATTTCACAAAAGTAAAAATCTACCAAACCTTTCAAACCATCATACCATCAAAACCATTGCTGTTATTCCCAAAATATCCCCAAAGCACCTCGCTTACAGCAGACCAGCTACCCAGATTTTCAGGTTGATTGATTCTACCTGTGCAATTTTGAAGACAGCAGAAGCACAGGTAAGCTTGATGCAAGACTACAACCAGAGAGAATAGAGACTTTAAATCTCTAAGGAAGTGCAGTCAAAAAACTTTGATTGTAGAAAAAGGGACTGAATTGAGTTCAGAGAGCAAGAAGCGTGTGGAAATATGCAGATTGGGAGCCATAATTTGCATTAGGTGCAGCTCTTAATCGAGAGGTCAGTTTCTAAGAGAAAGGTACACTTTGGAGCTGGTTGGAAATTTTTTTTTTTAAAGTATTTTTTTCAGCAAAATTTGTTACTTTTATTCAAATTAGCATATTCAGGGAGATATTAATTTTGATGAAAGCTCTATTTTAAAATGAGACATTTTGACATAGCTGAAAAGTTCCATTTTAACATCCACATAATGGAGCCTTTTCTTTGAACAATACTTAGCTTTCAGTGAAAACTTCATTTACTAATGACATTTAAAAAAAAATTTTAAAACCTAAATCCACTTGACCAAATAAAACACCTCATTTGACACAGATGATTCATTTGATATTTCTCCCAGCAGAATTTGAGCTATTAAAAAAAAGGTCACTTCTGAAATTTCAAAGCAGACAATATTTTGGAAAGATGCAGTACTCCACAGAATGAAACAACCCAGTTTTACCCAGCTTTCCAGTGTCAGTCTTGGCCATGAAAGAGAAGTCACCTTTGTACACCGCAGCACCCCCCACAGCCACCATAAACCACAGCAACATGGGCTGCAACACCACGGTGCCCCTTTCATCCTTCATTTAAAGTGTGCTTACTGGCTCATCTGCTGACAAACTGGTAGTCCCTATGGTTGGTTTCCGTATATCCTCTGTGAGACTGTAAGACTTGCTCTGGAGGTTTAAAAAACACAATATGTAAGACGCTCATGAACCTCTGGTTGCAAAACACGAGATTAGGTGAAAGAACAAACTGCAGCTGAGAAGCTCTGTTAAGAACTGACTATTTTCAGGCTGTTGCAGAAGCAGTTCTCAGATACAGATGCAGGCATTTCTCCGAGATTACCTGTGATTTCCTACGGACAAATGCAGAATGATGCAATTCCCAGACGAGTCATAGGCTGAATCATGGGATTCCATTTTAACATGGGTTCACTCCTTTTCCTACTGAAGCCTACAGCACAACTCCTACACCTACATCCAGGTTACCTAGACCAGCATGGAGCTTATACAACTGCTAACCCTGCCTGAGATGCAGTGCTATGATCTCTCTTGTCATAGATAGACCTCAACTGGCTAGGTTAAACCTAAATTAAATATACTTGCTCTACACTTCATTCAGTGCACTATCCAGTGAAAGGCTCTCCAGGGTCAGGACCCTCAGGAGATACCTGCCAACAACCCTACAATGTGTGCTTATGTGGACACATGGGACTGTGGGGCAGGAGCTTTCTTGGCCTTGTTTCCTATGCAAAGATAGGCTGCTGAACTGCTTGCTTCTCTCCCCTTATGCAAGCAGCCAGTCCACAAAAGGATGGTGTGGAGATGGGATCATCCACTCTTTCCTAGGGAGACAAAGAGCTTAGCAGCAGGAGCTCTGTGCAAATGGTATGGGCTTTCTTGTCCTGTCTGCCAAAGAAATGTCCTGGACAGCTAGTCCAAAAGCAGCGGATGCTTGGCATCTCTCAAGGCCTTGATGAATTTGAATTAAAATATAGTCAGGTAATAAAATAATACTCACCTTAGAGAAATGAGTGTAACATTAGCCTGTATCAGCAAACAGGCTGTCTTCGATGGATAACTACTGTAAAACTGCAGGTTTTCAGCATGCCGCTGAATAAATATTGCCTTTTATCCATTAATTTTAAAACTGGAGTTACAAACTCCCAGCTTCTTCAGCACAAGTCACTTAATTTTCAGAAGCACTGATTGTTCACAACTACCACAAAAACTTTTGACAATTAGGCTGTTTTGAGGTTAAATATTGTGGTGAATATCTAAATCTTTATGCAGATTTAGATATTTATTATTAGACATCCAAATGTTAAATTGTCTCACTCAGAACTGATACAGTAATTCGACGTAGTAAATCCTGACACCTGGATTTTAATAAGGCCCATCTGTGATCACCACACTTTGAGATTATTCCTGTCCCTACTATCCAGTCATAAATGTAGCCAAATTTTGAAAGTGTTGGCCTTTGGGACATGCAGATTTTCATACATCTGTAGGGAATTATTTTAGTGTTCAGAATGTTCTAACACAAATTTGCTAAGCTAACTAAAATTAGTTTTCCCATGACACCCTACGTACAGTTTCTTTTTCTCAAAATTAAAGTGCTGCCCTTTTTAACTAAGCCACAATGCACATTACAACACTCAGCACCTGTGTGTTATAGTAATAGTTTAATTACTCATGTACTGCAATTAAACGATGTAACCAGCTACACACAAGCTTCCCACCCACACCTAAAGCAGATTTTGAGGTTAAGTCTTCATTTGCAGCTGTATTAATACCACTTAAAGTGAAAATGGCCAAAAACAAAACGAGGAAATTGTTGCATTCTTGACAATCCAAATTAAATAACTACTTACATGTGAACTGCCCATTTTTGCTCAGCCTGAGTGTAGACGATGTAACTCTTCTGCTCTTCAAGCATTCAGATGGAATAGTCAACTTTTACTAGAGCAGCTAAATCTTACACAACCCTGAGTTAATCAGTAACTTCTGACATTATTTAAATTCTAGTCATTGCAAGGTGGGGCATATTCATCATTACATAGTGGCTTTATTATCCCTACTATCTAATATCATATCCTGTTGGGTCATGGAGCTGGCTGGTTTCTCCAAGGAAAATCAGAATTTCATAACATAAGCCTTTAGATTATAAATAATCACTTATCTAATTGCTATTACAATGATTAAAACACGGCTCTGGTAGTGCCTAACATGGGCTTTCCAAACATTTTAGAAGGAAGGATGCCTCCTCAGAAGAGTTTCTATCAGATCTCATGGGACTTAGTGTATTTGTTACTGAGAACCCTCAGCTCCTATAAAATACTTTGAACAGAATCTTACTGCTTTTATTGGGTCTATGTGCCAAGGTTTTGGTAGTGGGGGTGTTGCAGAAGTGGTCTCTGGGGGGAGACCAAGGGTTCCTCCCATGCCAGACAGAGCCAAAATGTACCCACCTCTGGACAAAGCTGAGCCCCATCAGTGATGCTGCTGGTGCCTCTGTGATAACATATTCAAGAGAGAGTAAAAATACTGCACAGCAGCAGTGAGAGAGGAATAAGAAAAATGTGAGAGAAACAACTCTACAGACACGAAGGTCAGTGAGGAAGGAAGGGGAGAAGGTGCTCCAGGTGCTACAGCAGAGATTCCCCTCTGCAGCAGCCCATGGTGAAGACCATGGTGAGACAGGGTGTCCTCCTGCAGCCCACAGAGTTCCACAATGGAGCAGATATCCACCTGCAGCCCATGGAGGACCCCATGCCAGAGGAGGTGAACGCACCCTGAAGGAAGCTGCAGCTCATGAAGAGCCTGTGCTGGAGCATATTCCTGGCAGGAACAGATAGGAGCCCACACAGGAGCAGATTTTATGGCAGGACCTGTGACCCTGTGGGGGACCCACACTAGAACAGAGGAAGATCATGAGGAGGAAGGAGCAGCACAGACAAAGTATAATTGACTGACTGCAACCCCCATTCCCTGTCTCCCTGTAACACTTGGGGGAGGAGGTAGAAAAGCTGGGAATGGAGGAGTGAAGTTGAGCCTGGGAAGAAGGCAGGAGGGTGGTGGTGGTTTTAGTTTTGTCTTTGTTTCTCACTATCCTGCTCTATTTTTAATTGGCAATAAAGTAAATAATTTCCCTAAGTCAAACCTGTTTTGCGTATGACAGTAACTGGTGAACAATCTCTGTGTCTTTATCTCAGCTCGTGAGTTTTTTCATCTTATTTTCTCCTCCTGTGTCCTTTTGAGGAAGAGTGAGAGAGCAAGTTTGGTGGGCACCTGGCAGTCAGCCAAGGCCCTGCTTTAGACCTCAGGTAGGACACCCAGGGAAAAATAAGAGAAGAAAACAAGTAAATTTGAATTTATAGCAGTTCAGGGTGGGAGGAATAAAATCTATGTGATTATCTAAACAGTAAGCAAAAGAAAATCACCATGTTACTGCAAGTGCAGCAATAATTCTAGGTTTTAAATGGTCTGATAGTCAGTAGTTTCCTGTCAAGACCTCGCTACCTTTCAAACACACTTAAAACTTGATGATCAGCTTTGATTATGGTGTTTAAACACATGCAATGTAAAAATCAAATGTGAGTACATGGAATTTTATCCAGAATTCAATGCTTTGTGGTAACATACAGTCTCAAAGGCATCTTCAAAGACTTTATTTATTTATTTTTTGGGAACAAAGCCATCCCAACTGACATTAAAGGAAATACTAAATTTGGAGAGAAAAAACCTGCCGTGTTTCTCAGGAATCTGTGAGGTGGGAAGGCACTCCTAGGTTCAAATACACTGGTAATCCTACTGCTTTTACTGCTTGTGAGTGAAATACAGCAGCCTAGAAGGCACAACCACTAAGGATTTAAAACAAACAACAGATTGAGTCATACTATGTCATGCCGTGCATGCAAACGTTTGACCTAAACATGCAAATAGAGTATCAGTAGGAAAACTATGTGCTACTCCCACTGATCACTTTAGTTGACTTGGCTTATGTACAGTGAGTTTAAAAGTATGCATAATTGACAAAAATTAAGGATTGTGTGATATTTTTCAGCTTTGTAACTAACAGGATGGACTCGCTGCAGAAGACCTGATGAGCATACTCCTGTATGTGACATAACTCAGGCAATGAGATAGGGGAATCTCTTGGTACCTAGGGAATGGAGTCCGCCTCCACCTGTTTCTTCCTTCTTTTGCCAGCAGGATGGAAAACTGAGGGACAGGTATTGTGCCATGGCAAGATCAAGCAGGCTGGATGTAGAGGATGAGAAGGCACTAAGGGCTTATGAAAAGGGTGCCTTAAAACTTTTGCCTCTGAAAGACAGAGCAAGAATTCAAAAAGGTGAAAAGGAGATGAAATACTATCCCAGATAAGAAACACCACACGCTGCAGTACTTAAGTGTTGACTGATAACACTGCTACTTGAGATTATTGGTGGTGACCACCAAGCTAATCTTTGCTCTACAGGCAACCACAGAATTGGTTAGAGCTGATGGGCCTAACTGAGGATAAATGAAAGAAGCAATGCAAATATTTAGTGAAGTAAGTGAAAGAATAAAGAAAGAAGGTGGTAATAGATAAGAATTAAGTGATACTGAGCTTTGCATTTTTTGCAGAGGATGTTTGTGGATGGCAGGGTGGTGCTTTGTCTGCAAAAGAGGCAGAACTTCCCCTGGAGCGACAGGCACCTGGATTTCTGCGTGGCAGAGAAACAGAGCTTGTAGATTGTATTGGAGTCAACAGAATTAATGCCTTCACCAACACTGATTGCAGCATTGGTATGAGCTGTGAAACAGCTCTTACAGTGGTAGCAGTGCCTGGCATTCTAGTTCAACTCTGCTGAGATATGTGAACCTGTGTGAGATGGAGAGTTGCAGAAAGTAAAGACAACCACAAGAATATTGAACAGCATTTGGAGAGGAATTTAAGAGAAATTTGAACAAGTGGCTCCGGAGTACTGCACAAATCACTCCCAAGAAAGAGACAAAAGTCATCCTGGAGAGCAGATAGTCTTCATATGTTGGTGAAGGTGGCACACAGCTGACCAGGCCAGCCAGGTCTAAAAGCGAATAACAGATATCATTGCAACTTCTCAGTGCAGGTCCTCAGTTCAGAGGAGAGCTGCACTGATCCAGCTCACTCTTTCAGAGCACTCCATTTTACTGTCTAGATATGCCTCAGCTACCAGTCAGTGGGAAAAGCAAACTGGCAGCCCCACAGCAGTCCATCAAGCTTGTTGAGCACACTGGAATCAAATTCTGTCTCAGGACATAGAGGAAGTCACTAGAGGAAGCCAAGCTGCTACTTCTGATTTTATATGAACATGTCGAACATGCAGACAGGGAAGGTAGTTTGCTTGAAAGTGGGAATGACAAATGGAGTTAACTTGTTGCAAGGAACAAGCACAGAAGACTCGGAATAAGGAAAAAAAAGCAGACTGTTGACAAGTCAGTGAACCAAAAAGTTACGTCTTTTGAGAAGGTGATCTCAAGAATGAAGGCTGCTGAGAATAGCTGGAAGCAAATGTATTAACAGCCAAGAAGCAAATTTTCTCTACAGGAAGGAAAGATAGGAAGCATAGTAAGAAAAATGTGTAGCAGTAAGTCTGCAACAAGTGCTCTTTAAGAGAATGAAATTCCAAAAGCAATTAAACATAACTGAGGCTGCAGGTAGATACAGAGAACAAGAACATGGGATATCAATTTAGAAAAGCAAATGGACAGAATGAATTATGAACAGCAAGAGACATCAAATGCAAAAAGAAGATGGTCTAAAAATATCTCAGAAGTAAGGGATAAACAAAGGTAAATGGAGATTTATTACAAAATGTGGAAGGAGAGCAGCTAATGGACGATGCATACTAGGATAAAGTGTTCAATCCTTGCTTCGCCTGTCCTCACAAAGGAAGATTATTCCTGCCAGAAATGAATGCATTTAAGTAAGGAATCATGTGTACCAACCAGAATAGAAAAAAATATAATTAAAGTAATGAATATTTATTATATATAATCAGTGGCACAGGTCTACTGAGGACTAGGGGTAGCAATCTCTGAACCAGGGTTGATTACCTGTGAGCCCTAACACAGGTAAGGGAAAGTCATAAAGGACTGGAGAAGGCGACACATAGTGCCCGTGTTCCAGGATAAATCTGTTCATTGCTGCAAGTGCCCTAAGGGTCAGCTGGAGAAACTGTAAACTGCACAACATCCTACACATACATAGCCTCCTGAGGAGCAGAGCTGGGAGAGAGTGGATGTGGTTTTAATGATATCCTAAGGTTTGGAAAAAAGGATCAGTAGCCTGATCCCCCGTGCTCCCTGTGTTCTACATACATGCTTTAAACCAATGTGATCATAACTTCAGAGTCCAATGACCTCAACTGAAGGTGCGGGAGTTCACAGTGTTTTATCCGTGACCTTCATTTAGAAAGTTAATTTGAATCAGTTGTCTGTAAATTCTCAAACTTGTTAATAAAGAGAGGACAATTTTGTTGTATGGTATGTTTTCTGGTAATAAATTAAAATCCTGTTAAAAATCAAGTACTTCCACTACTGGCTTCTGATCACAGCTCTACCCAGTTATTCTGCCTTTCTGATGATCTACCCCACATCAATAGCTCATTTCTAATTGGTTTGGTTTTTTTCCCATTTGCCAGTGCTATCACTGAAAAGGCTGAGACAGCTGACAGGAATACAGTGGAATAGGAATACTTCACACATTATTATATTTGTGTTATTCTGAGCACTTGAATTTTTAGATTGGGGATTCTTATACCTGTGTCTTACTAAAAGCATTATTCAGGTGCTGGTGCCACTAACAAGACAATTTACTTCAGAACCATCCAAGATAAAAAATTGTTCTGCCCTATTGAGAGGTGTGTCCAATTGCTGATATCAAAAGCAAACAGACAGTACCAGCCAAAGACCCGTACCACCTGGTGTACTTGGCAACTGGCAAGGCAAAAAGGATTTCTTATTCATGTCTTTTCATAGTTATTTATAAACCACTGTAGGGTGTGACAGAGAAGGGCTCATAAGAAACCTGACAACTGGGTTACAAGCAGATTCGCAGGCTGGGGTGACTGTTCCTGGACTGAGTCCTGCTGGTGGTATCAGCAGGGAAGCCTTATCTGAGATTCTGGAGATTGCGTGAGCTGTTCCCCATGTCCTCAGCTGCAGGGATGTCTGTGTGTGGGCACCAAGGGCATGTCCACCAGCTGAGGCTTTATGTCTCTGCAGTTATGCAGAAGTGGGATCCTGACGCCACGAGTGGTGCCAACAAAAATGAATTGGGTCTGTAGTTCTCTGGGGACTGACCTGAAGATAATAGAGCACTGAGTTTCTTTATATTGCTGTTGGTCTCCTTTCAGCTCTGTCACCACTGCTCCAAGGTTAGTACTGATCACGCAGGAGAACAGTCTTAAAAAAATAAATGGCACAAGTGACTACTGAAAGTGAAAACTTGCTTTGTTTATTCTACTTATACATAAAATCATTCACCAAAATGTTGTGTAGTGTTAGAAATACAGAGCCCTTCCCCCATTCATCATTCCCTGACACTTAATAAGAAATGCTTCTGCATGGGAAGTTGGCACTGATTTTGACACAGGTAGGACTTTAAATGACTCATAAAAACCTAGATCATAAGATAAGGAGAGGAACCTGCTCCTATTTTATTTGAAGCAGCTTCCTTGATGATTCTAATCCACGTGCTCATGAATATGATGGGCTGCTGTTTGTATTCAGGTCTGCAAGCTTTCAGTCTCCACACTATGCAGACCACACACTGGGGGCACACACAGTTGGCGTAGTCCAGGGCCACTGCTAAATGAATCATAGAATCATAGAATGTTAGGGGTTGGACGGGGCCTCTGGAGATCAAGTCCAACCCCCCTGCCAAGCAGGACCATAGAATCTAGGACAGGTTACACAGGAATGCATCCAGACGGGTCTTGAAAGTCTCCAGAGAAGGAGACTCCACAATCTCTCTGGGGAGCCCATTCCAGTGCTCTGTAACCCTCACAGTAAAGAAGTTCTTCCTCATGTTGAGGTGGAACTCCCTGTGCTCTAGCTTGCATCCATTGCCCCTTGTCCTATCGCAGGGCACAAGTGAAAAGAGGTTGCCCCTTTCTTCTTGACACCCATGAAATGATCCTGTTCATTCCTTGTTGTGAAATGCTTATTTCTGCCCATGTACCTGACCTTGCTTAGAACAGTCACTAGCATTTCATAGAATTATAGCATGCTTTGGTTAAGACCTTTAAAGGCCATCTAGACCACCCCCCTCCGCAGTGAGCAGGGGCATCTTTAACTAGATCAGGTTGCTCAGAGCCCCATCCAGCCTGACCTTGAATGTTTCCAGGGATGGGGCATTCACCACCCCCCTGGGCAACCTGTGCCAGGGTTTCACCACCCTCATTGTAAAATGTTTCTTCCTTTTATCTAGTCTAAATCTCCTTTTAGTTTAAAACCATCACCCTTGATCCTATTGCAACAGGCTCTGCCAAAACGATTGTCCCCATTTTTCTTACAGGTCTTTAAGTACTGAGAGGCTGCAATGAGGTCTCCCTGGGGCCTTCTCTTCTCCAGGCTGAACAACCCCAACTCTCAGCCTGGCCTCACAGCAGAGGGGTTCCAGCCCTCTGACCCTTTGTCCCGGTGTACCGTGAACCGCGTGAGGAAATGAATGTCAAAACTAACCCAGGAGGTAACAGAGGCATCTTACTCCTGGGTCTGTTCCCACTCCGTGCCAGCCCACGGACGGCTGCGTTGGGGTGGGGGGAGGCAGCCGAGGTGCGCGGTGACCCGCCCGCGGCGCAAGCGCCTGCGTCTGGCGCTCATGCCAGGTCCTGACACGAGCCCCACAGAGGCCGCTCGCAGNGGCGGGGCCCCGCGGCGCGGCCTGCTCGCCATGAACATCGACGTGGAGTTCCACATCCGCCACAACTACCCCTGGGCCCGGCTGCCGGCCAGCGTCAAGCAGGNTGTCCCGGTGTACCGTGAACCGCGTGAGGAAATGAATGTCAAAACTAACCCAGGAGGTAACAGAGGCATCTTACTCCTGGGTCTGTTCCCACTCCGTGCCAGCCCACGGACGGCTGCGTTGGGGTGGGGGGAGGCAGCCGAGGTGCGCGGTGACCCGCCCGCGGCGCAAGCGCCTGCGTCTGGCGCTCATGCCAGGTCCTGACACGAGCCCCACAGAGGCCGCTCGCAGCAGCTCCACCAAACCCCGCGGTTTTCACAAGCGGGGATGGCCCCGCCGCACTCCGGCGGCCTCCCGAACGCGGACCGGCCGCAGACACACCCACCCCGCCTCCCCTCTCCCCGCCCCGCCGGAACTGACG